>JALJCO010007837.1:0-35134 GCA_023101725.1 Atherinomorus stipes
TTTGGAAATACCGAAGTCCCGCTGTGTATGGCTGCCATAAACATATCTATCACACGGACAAGAGAAGATGTTTGTTCCAGTTCCCCAAAACAACAGAAAAAGTCTGAACAACATGCTAAGTGGCTAGCTGCTATCAAGCCCATAAATGCTGACAGTTCACGCTGGAAACCATGGAAACATCTAACAATATGTTAGTTCGGATCACTTTGTGACTGATAACAAAGCATATAATGTGGTCTCACTTTTTAAACCCTGTAGTTGTTTTTGTACAGATGATAGAAAACAGCATTAAATCAGTGGATGTACAGAATCACACGCCGCCCGCTGTTCGTCTCAGGACTGTTAACGATCATGTTCATCAGATTACTGCCATCAATGTTCCCACATAAGAATAAAAGCATAAAAAGCGGCAGAAAGGCATTTGCAGCATTATAAACATGCACAGTCATAACCAGTTACATACAGATGGAACTGCATTAATTTATAGCTTTATCAATGAGAGGAAACTCCTGAGAAGGTCATCCTTTCGGGCTGAGCCCGACCGGGCCCCATGAGCAAAAGCCCGGCCACCAGGCGCTCGCCTCCGTGCCCCATCTCCGGGCCTGGCTCCAGAGGGGGTCCCCAGTGACCCGCGTCCGGGCAAGGGACACGTGGCTCCGTTGATTTTTATCTCCATACGTTGTTGGGCTGCGCTTTGTCTGGTCCCTCCCCTAGTAACCTGTTTGCCATGGGTGACCCTGCAAGGGGCATAGGCTAGCCCCAGACAACATAGCCCCTAGGATCCTCAGAACACGCAAACTCCTTCACCACGATAAGGCAGCAGCTAAAGGACGGGTAACAAAGTAACAAAATATGTATACAAATAAAAATACTATAAACTAAAAGATGTTTATAATACAAATTATAAATCAGGAGTGGCCAGGTCTGGCCCTCAAGAGCCACAATCCTGCAACTTCTAGTTGCATCCCTTCTCCAACACACCTGGATCAAATAAATGCCTCGAAGTTACCAGGCTTTTCCTGCAGAGCTGAATGACGGGCATATTAGGTAATTCAGGTGTGTTGAAGAAGGGATGCATCTAAAAGTAACAGGATAAGGGATTATTTACGCTTCTGTGTTCCTGTTTCCGGAACTTGAAACATTTAGCCGCTTCCTCTTCTGGGCCAGTTCAATGTCACTGCTCTGTTCCACTTTGTAAATTGAAACACCCAACCCTACTTAAATTTTCATGGATTCCTAATTTGAAGTGATACTAAGGAAGAAGTGGATCAATGGGCATTCGCCGGAGTGAAGGGCAGGACTTTATAATATAAAATGTTGCGATATTTCAGTGTAGCTGGCTCTTCAAAGATGCAGACTACACAGTTAGCGTTAGCAGGCGAGCGCTTGCTAACAGCCTAACTTTGTGCGTTCTTAAAACAAACAAGCATCTGAAAATCGGGTCTGTAATTCTCGTTTCCATTGGAACAACTGGGGACTGCCAAGAAAGGAGAAGCTTTCAGATGCTTGTGTGTTTTCAGCTGCACAAAGTTAGGCACGTCAGCAAATGCTTGGCTGGCTAACGCTAGCCTGCTAACACCATAGTGCAGTTTGCCAGCTACAAATAAACATGCTACGTCGTGTTATTATAAAGTTCGTGCTTTCAATTCTTCATCACTTCAGTCAGAATCCATGCTAACTTAAGTAGGGCTAGCGTTTATCCGATTTACAAAGTGGAACAGAGCAGGGACATTGGATTCAGCTATTGTTGAAATGGTCCGTGAGAGGAAACGCCTAGATTCTGAAAGTTCGGAAAGTTCCGGAAAGCGCGATAATCCCCTTTTGTGGCTCTCGAGGACGGGACTTCACAAATTTCGTTAAAAATTGATAGCTTACACCAGCCTTCCTCAAACTGGGACTTGCTAAAGGTAAAAAATGTGCTAATACCATGAGATTACACAGTGTCTACTTTTTTTACTTTTAATAGCATACTTAATAGAAAATTTCAAAAAAATAGTCATTGCATTACTTGAGTACAAAAAAATGTTGAATACTTTAGTTTTGTAATAAATTGTGGTGCTTTAAGCCACACTTCATCTTCCACTCAAGTAACTTATTTGCTGTTGAAGAGCGATTTTGATTGGACAAAAAAAGGAAGATAAGGACAAAATATAAAACATTTTTGTTCTATACAGGGCATTTGGGGACTGCCAGAAATGCATGCCCCAAATGCCTGGTTTACATACCAGTTCGGCCCGCCACTGCTTTTTTACTCTTTTTGGGAGGCAGATTCCTCAAAAGACCCCCCTGACCACTGTGAGGAGGTCATTGGTCCCTGCAAGATTCTGAACAGATTCTGATGGGAATTGCTGCCAGAAGACGGACCGCAGGCTCCTTGTAGCTGTGCCAAAGAAGTGAACTCATACAGGTTGACCCCGATCGGGGACGAGAACTCTTAGAGCAGGGGTGCCCAAGTCCAGTCCTCAAGAGCTACTGTCTGGTAACTTTTAGGGCAGGGTCACACTTGGCACATTGTTTTAATCCCATTCCAATTTACCGGATGTCAAAAGTCTAGAACAAACGGCCTCCGGTCACACCGCAGGAAACGTTGGAAACGCGCCGCTATGCCACCAGGACTGCCTCAGTGTTTTTGAAGGCCAGAGGGGCGTGCGTGAGCACCGCTGTTAAAAAGAAGAATGAAGCAGCACATGTTTTCATGTCAGTCTCCATTCAATCAGAAAAAGTCGCAAGACTTGTCACACTATTTAACTTTTTAAAAAAAAGTTACTAGAAGGGTCTAAAAACTCGCTAAATCTAACGACAAAGTCGCCAAGTTGGCAACACTGCCATCACGTCATGTGATCCCATTTGCGTGGGTGAATTATGCAATTGTCCTGCACCAAGCAGCCGTTGCAGACCACCTCTGGAGGTGGGTCTGGGCACTGCAGTGCGGCCATCGTTCACACTGAAGTTTAAACGTGAACCACGTTACCCCCACTGTTTGTACCCGGGAAGTGACCGGCCCCTTGGAAAAATCTTTTCTCTGACACAATTGAATCAAATGGCTGAATTCCCACATACACATCATTCAGCTCTACTGAGGCCTGGTAATGAGGCATTCATTTGATTCAGGTGTGTTGGAGAAGGGATGCATTTAAAAGTTGCAGGATAGTAGTTTTATGTACAATTATTTTTTTGACTCAGGCCCCGTCCACACAAAGTCAAACTCTGGCCTAAATTCACAAATTTTACCAAACCAGCCTCTCATCCATACGAAGCTGATTTCGGGGGTCTGTAAACAATCTTTTTATTAAGCCTTCAGAGTGGTAAGATTTTGAAATGCCGTTTTAGCAGTTCCATCTTTAAGCTCTGACCGCATTTTATTTTTTCTTACATGCATGCGTCATAGCTTCGCTCCAAACACGCATGCTTGTTCAGCATCACAACAACAATGGCACCGTCGTTGAATGTTTGTTGCCCGTACCTGTTTGCCCATTCGTACTTGCTGCCATCTTTTCGGTTTGGTTGTTCAACCTTCTTGGGAGTTTCTGGCGGATCAACCGCAGACTGGAGCATTTGGTTTGGTTGTTTAACATTGTATAGACATTTCTGCGCATGCCCAGTACTTCATCGCCTGCTTCGCCTATTTTTGTTTTAGCACCACAGCGCCACTTACAGGCCTGGCATATATTTTGCAGCGTTCTATGCATTCATGTGGTTAATCACATTTATTTTACGTCTCCGTCTTTAAGACAAAACGGTCTGGAAAATATGAGCATTTCGTGTTCATTTTGACTTCGTGTGGACATAGCCTCAGAGAGCCCTCAGCTTAATTAACCCTGACTGTGATTAGGCCAAGCAGGGATGCTACCTTGGGAAATAACAGAAATAAGCATTGAGACAGTGACATTGAGGACAGCTGACAATAAAAACCAACACAAACTTCACCAAAGAAGAAGAGGAATTGTAGTATGGATGCTGAGAATGCACTGTTAACATCCCCAGCAATAATTTGGTATAAACGTAGTATCTTAGTCTGAAAATATACTGCTATCTACACAACTATTTCAATTACCTGAATAAATTTGCATTTGAAGTAAGCAATAACAAAAACAATCTATAGAAAGTAATCTGATAATAATTGGAGATAGTCTCCAGCAACCCCCACAACCCTGAATTGGACAAGCTGTACAAAAAATGAATGAATGATGAATGAATAAAGTAATCTTCAACAAATGTAGTTTACATCTTAATCACCATGATTAGAGTTTTCACAGCATTATGCAGAACAGAATGGCTGCAAAGGCGGGGAAAAAAAAGCTCAACTTTTGTTACTAAAGAAAAATTCAAAGCTCTGTGTTGAGAGGGATTTGGGATATAAGCTTTATTATTGGGAAACGTAATGTGGACACAAAGTTTTATTGATCAACAGTAATGTGTGAGATCCTCAATCTCTCGCTGCTGACAAAGTCATATAACTTGCAGTGACATAAGCATGCACATGCACACACTTATATCAAACACTCTCCGGGATCCCCACAGAGAGAGATTCTGTCTCATTAGGACAAACCACTGGCCCTGTCAGAGCACATGTTTGTAATGGTTACAGAAAGAAAAGCTAAAACTCTCTGAGTGGTTCCTGATGAATGAGTGGAGAAGAGGTGATGCCACTCATCACTGATGCCAGCAACACGAGTCAAAGACGATTATTTGTTGCAGACTAACAATAGATGGCTGTCAAAACTAATTACCAAATATCCCGAACACCTCTGTCCTGCCTTCTAGTGTCTACTGTCAAACTACACAGTTAACTCCAGTGTGTGTTGTATTTTATTTCAGTTGTGCTTTAAAACCCTAATCATCACACATCATTAAAAAGAAAAGACAAATATTTCAGACTTGTTAAAATAATAGTGTGAGACTTGACACACAAATCCCTACACACACTATATCAACACCTATACCAGGTGTTCATTTAGAAAGATTTCATTTAGAAAGTGGTAAATATTGCTCACTATAGTCAGTAAAGCTTGAACCTAACTGCCACACAACCATTCAGGGAGAAATATTAAAACCATCACATTCATGCCGTCTTGCTCCATATAATGCACTGAAATATCATCTCATGTCACGGGAAAGTGGTTAGTGAATGGTCCTACTTTGGAAGATGATGATGTGTAATCACATCATCCTATCAGTAGGTACTTCTAAGTTTTACTGAGAACAGCCTGATGGAGGCAAGACCAGGCAGTTCTCAGAGTAGCAACTCTTCACAACCCTTATGCCTGACGCACACGAGAGCTTTCTGCTGAGCTAAAAGTCTCTCGCAGGCCATTTGCTCAGCAGATTGCCCGCCGTTTGCGCCAGATTTTTGGTGAGTTTTCTGCCTCACGAGGCCTTGAGGTGAAAAGCAAACACATATTTTTTGCCTTGCGAGGCGAAACTCATCGTGTGCATCTGCTCAGGGCAGAAGTTCTAGTGACCAGTCAAATTGCATCCGGCAGATCACATGATTTCAAGATGGCAGTCAGCGGCTACATAGTCCTTTACATTTTAGAGGATAAATTGGGGGAAATACGGCCAGACTACAGCTGCTTAAATTATGATTTGTCGGACCAAGTTTCATTAACTTTTCTTCATGACTTCTTCTTTCGAGTTTAATGGCGGTTGGTGAACTCAAAGGTGCACTACCCCACCAACTGGTATGATTATACCAGGGGTCGGCAACCCAAAATGTTCAAAGAGCCATATTGGACCAAAAAAAACGAAAAACAAATCTGTCTGGAGCCGCAAAATGTAAAAGTCTTAAATAAGCCGGTCGGCGACCTGTTTCAGCCAAACAGCCTTTTAGACCCGTTTCCTACAATAAAGAAAACACTGAGCATCAACTGACTTTTAACATTGATAACTAAATAAAACTTTAACGTTAAATGTGTTGGATTTAACATAAAAGCGAGAAAACGAAATTGCATTTCTGCATCCAGCAAAAAAACATTTTAAACTAAAAAAAAAGAAAAGACGTCAGGTTGAAGGTCACGGAAAAAAAAAAAAAAAATCTATTTTAGTTGTTATATTTATGTAGGATGGAAAAAGACGCAGCTTTAATAATCTACCAGCAGCAAACCAAACACACTGTCCTGTCTGTGCCTTCATCCTTTTACTGGCGCGTGCAGTAAGCGGTCTACCCGAAAAATGAAATTACTGTTTCACAAAATATGAACATTTCTACGCAAAATATCTGGTCAGCAGTGAAAACAAATGAATCTGCCCACGCAGCGCTGAACATGCTCAGTGCATCAGACACTTTTCTTCTCTATCGTCGGCCTACCTGGCTGGAGAAGTGATCAAAGCGCAGCATGACAGGGTCGGAGTGGACAAATAAGCTTTTGCTCGTTTATTATTCACTTTAAATGCCAGAACTGCAGCAACAGCGCAACAGAGACGCTCCGCTGTGAGGCGTTCGTGGGATAGTGCGCCAGGAGGAAAGTTCAGCGCTCCGCGGCACGTCCACACTCAGTGATATTCTTTGTTTGTAATTGATTCCGTTTTTAATGTTTTATTCTGTGATTGCTGATTCAATAGGGCTGTATCATGCTATGCTGCACAATAGCGGCCCGTGAGCATGAAGTGCAGTAACACTGATTGGCTGCATAAAGGTTTGTGAGACGCATCATAGCATGCTGGACTGTTACTCGCCGTTTCACTGCAGTTACCTGCTCGTTGCACCTGACACTCAATGGGCTGCTTTGCAAAATGGTAAAATATAAATTATGTCTTTATTTTAATAGTTGAGTTGGATTTTATTTCACGTGCTGCATTTGCAGTGCTCGGAGAACTCTGGAAAAGTGCGCAACTGTACATGAATCCCTCAGAGGGATCATCATAATCCTCAAATTTAGAATAAGATAAGAAACTTTATTGTCTCTCAAGGGAACATTTGTCTTGGTCTTTTAGAATCACATTATTAAAGTGAACCAACCAAAATACAATACACTTTAGTAGAATAGTCATTAATTCATTTTCCAATGCCAGGGAGCCACAACAGAGGGACTAAAGAGCCGGATGCGGCTCCGGAGCTGCGGGTTGCCGACCCCTGGATTATACTATAGTACAGTATGTCGCATATGATTTACCTAAAAGGACATTGTGCAACAATTGTATATTGCGAGCAGCTCCCTTGTACTTTTCATGCTGCGTTTGCATGAAACCGGGCAGACGGACGACAGCTGCTGCATGTAAAGGCATAAACAAGCCTCTGTGTGAAGACATGGTCTGTCAGTTACAGTGACGTCAGTCCACATCTGATATGTTGTCATGGCGATGTCATATTGTTTTCCTTGACCCATGTTTTACCGTCTTTCTCTCAGCTTCTGTGATTAAAATGACATCTGGTTTATTACTGACGGCCGTCTGCCCGACTACACGAGAACTCAGCATCAGTGTGACACTCGGTTCCTTCATACTGCATCCGCGGTGACTTTTCAAAGGCATTACCTCGAACTGAGCTGAAAACTCTGGTGTCTCCGGTGAGTTTCTGTGGTTTCCTACTGTCATGCTTCTACTGAACGTGAAAACATGGCGACACGACATGGTGGCCAACACTGAGCGGACCCGTTCAATGTATATATGAATGATACGAACGGCAAATTCAGAGCTTAGAAGAGCACTTCAGTTTGTTGATGGGAGTGATTAGTGATTAATGGAAAAACACTTTTGAACAAAATAATAAATTTTTGTGAATAGATAACAGGAGAACTTACACAATATTCCTTTAATAAAATGACAAAATAAATGAAAATTAAATACAAAAACACGATTCAGTCTCTAACAAAAATATCCTCAAAACTTTACTGCCTTCAGTCTTTGGATCTTTTTGTTAGAGATCAATCGAGTCTTCTAACGCGATGACAGAGGGCTGCCATCTTGAATATCATGTGATCTGCGGACATTTTTTGACTGGTCGCTAGATCTTCTGCCCTCAGCAGACAGCTCAAGTTGAGAGCACATGGTGAGTTTTTCGCCTCTCGAGGTAAAAAATACCAAACGTGTTTGATTTTCACCTCAAGGCCTCGTGAGGCAGAAAACTCACCCAAAATCAGGCGCACACGGCGACTCTCTGCTGAGCAAACAGCCTCGAATGACTTTTAGCTCAGCAGAAAGCTCTCGTGTCCAGCAGACATAACAGAGAGTGATTAAAACTGTGGATGTGCACAACTAATTGATTCATCAAAATAGCACTGGTGGTTAAAATAGGGTAATTTCCTTACCAAAACGGGAGACTTAACATCTTTGTTGAGGCCCACAGCCAGAAGGGCCGGCCAAGTTTGAATCATTACAGAGCAGTAACAACATGGAGAGTTTGCAATGGGGGATTATCACGCTTCCGTGTTCCGAACTTCCGGTTTGAAACAGACGGCCCACTTCCGGCCCAGTTCAATGTCCCTGCTTTACTTCGTAGATAACGTGAATAAACGCCAACCCTACTGAAATTTTCACGGATTCCAGACTGAAGTGATACTAAGGATGAAGTGGATCAAAGCAATTCACCAGACTGAAGGGCCAAACTTTATAATAAAACAACGTAGCATGTTTGTTTGTTGCCGGTGGGGCACAACACCGGCATGCTAGCATTAGCCAGCTAGCGTTTACCGACGTGCTTAACTTTTTGCGTCTTAAAACACACATCTGAAAATCGGGTCTGTACCCCCTGTTTCCAGTGGAACAACTGGGGACTGCCAAGAAAGGAGACGCTTTCAGATGCTTGTGTGTTTTCAGCCGCACAAAGTTAGGCACGTCATCAAGCTGGCTAATACTAACCTGCTAACAGTAGTCCGCCACCTACTACTCTGTTAAACTTTGTAAATTGGATAAACGCCAATGCCAAGTTTTCATTCCAGACTGAAATGATGCTAAGGAAGAAGTGGATCAAAACGACCGATTCGCCGCGGTGAAGGACTGAACTTTATAAGAAAACGACACACGTTTGTTTGTGGCCAGCAGACTGCGCAGTCGTGTTAGCAGGCTAGCATTAGCCAGCTCGATGATGTGCCTAACTTTGTGCGGCTGAAAACACCCATGCATCTGAAGGCGTCTCCTTTCTTGGCAGTCCCCAGTTGTTCCACTGGAAACGGGGGGTACAGACCCGATTTTCAGATGTTTGTGTGTTTTAAGATGCACAATGTTAAGCACGTCAGTAAACGCTAGCTGGCTAATGCTAGCATGCTGTGAAGTGCCGGTGTTGTGCCCCAAGGGCGACAAACGTGTGTTTTATTATAAAGTTCGGCCCTTCACCGCGGCGAATCGATCGCTTTGATCCACTTCTTCCTTAGTATCACCTCAGTCTAGAATGAAAACTTAAGTATGTTTGGAGTTTATCCGATTTAAACAGTATAACAGAGCAGGAACGGCTGTCCTTAAAATGGACCGGAAGAGGAAATGCCCAAATACCGGGAAGATCCGGTAAGCGTGATAATCCCCTATCATGGTCAGGCCTGTGCAGACCTCCAAAGGGGGCAGGTGCTCAAAGTAAACAAAAAAAAAAAGTGGCACATTGAACCTGATTTTAGAGACTGTGGTGTGAGGCAGGAATCTCAATTACAAACCAGATGCAAGTTGAAGAGGGGAAAATGTAGTCACAGTCATGGCAGGGTAGTGTCAATGAAAACCATCCCTACAGGGGAGCTTAGTATTTAATTATCTATAGTATACGTTAATAAAGCCATTACTAACAAATAAACAGGTGGGCCTTCAGGGACCTGTGCTGCAGTGGTTCAGGTCATACAGACAGTAACAGAACTTTCCTCCTCTTCAGTCCCACTGTCCTCTGGTGTGCCGCAGGTTTCCATTACATTCTTGGCCTTTTTCTATTTTATTTTTACATGCTTGTCAGAAAAAATAAAAAATGTATTGTTTTGAATATTACAAACATTTTTCTGGATTTTAATCAAATCTGCTTGTTCTATATAGCTACACAAAGAACTCACTCTTCACTCTGTGTATTCCTGAATACATTAGAGAACCTTGTGACCTTTCTAAGAAGATACCCCAGTTGTAATGCTTCTGTAAGACTATTATTTCCTCAGTTCATACTGTATCTTGTCTTTGCTCTGCTATGAGCTCCTCGTGAATAAAACTTTCAACCAAGATTCTGCTGGTTGTTCCTGATTTTTAAAGTCTGGGCGATTACATTTTTCAATGATTTTGCCCTTTGGTTCTGTGATATCCCATCATAATGTCGCATTCCATCTGTACTGTATGTAGATAATCTACAAATCTATCTGCCCAGAATTCCCCAGATACAGTCTATCCAAACATGTTTGCATGATATTAAATAGAAGCTGTCACGCAACTTCCTCTGTTTGAATGAGATAAAGACCACATATAATCAGGTTTTCTTTATCACTTTCCCAATGGAGTTAATGGGAAAGTAATCCCAAACTTTTAAGTTTATATAAATATATACGTATGTGTGTGTGTGTCTGCGTGAGATCAAACAGCTTAAGCTGGGGACACACTTCACACCTATCAAAATCTTTGCTGATTTAAGAAAAGAGAAGCACATGACAACTTACAGTATATGACAACTAAAGACTTAGTATCACACATTCAACGGCTGCGTCAGATCAGGGATCACAGACTACACGACCAACTGAGGCCAACTGACTGCATCAAACTCACGCAAAAAAACTCTCACGGGACTGACAGTGTAAACGAACAACCATGGATGGCAGACTGCTCGCTGCTGCTGTTATTTGCGCAGCTATTTGCTCTGATAAATCCTCCAATACAACTGAATAAACATTCATACTTCTGCTATAGCTCGATCACTTTCTTTAATATTTGTTCTCTCTCTCTCTTATTTGCCATCACTGTTTTGAAAAAGTTGCTCAGCTTTTTGTTGAGGATGCAAGCAGGGCCTGGGTGGAAAGTCCTGGGTAAAAGTCACGTGCACTAACAAGTCAGCCAAAGAGATATTTCTCTGGCCAAGTAGCCAGGGCGCATGATCACTTGAAAGTACGTATAGTGACAGGACCCTACACTGTCACAGCCAACTAAAGCTATTTTCTGTGTCCCAGCTCGTCTTTACCATTGGCTCCTGGTGATGTGTGTATTTCAGTTAAATCGGCAAACCGCACACACTGCCCGATTCACCTCAAAAAATTCAAACACATCTGAATTATTGCGACTGCAATCAGACACGGTCTAAGAGTGATTTGAGGTGAACATGCGGCAGTGCGCGCGACTGATAGAAGGCAGTAAACCATATGTTCTTTCAATTCTGTCACCAAAAACACCAGAAAATCTCACTGGACTTTTAGCTAGTTTATACAAAAAAAGATCAGAGTCTGGAAACTTGTTAAATATAGCAACAAAGTCGCCAAACTATGCTTTGTCCACCAGAAACCTGACAAACATTCCGCTTTGCTTCTAATATGAACTGCATTTAATGGAGCCCTATAATGAAAAATGGACTTTAAGAGCTTTTGTTTGTTTTGTTTATATACTTTATTCATCCCAATTAGCGAGCCAATTAGGAAATTCATTCTCTGCATTTTCACCCATCTCAGGTTTGAACCTGAGAGCAGTGGGCTGCTATTTAAAGCAGCCCAGGGAGCAGTTGGTGGGGGGGTTAAGGACCTTGCTCAAGAGTCCACAGTGGGTTGCGTGAGTGCCGTGTCGGGGACTCAAACCTGGGTCTGCCACACCAAAGCCCACATTTACATTTACACATTTACCACTACGCTATCCACACACACACACCTTTTCAGCATGTTACTGTGTTATTTCCTCATAAAAAACTTTATTTAAGTCGTTTTTTTCTTCATTTGTGCATATTTGAGTAATATATATGAATATTCAGGCCAAGCTGTAGCTTCCTTAACATAACTGACGTACACCGGTATACGCTAGAGATGGCACCAATCACAAAGCGACAAACATGCATGCGCAGCATCGTAGCAAGATGCCCTCCTTGAACAGAAACTCAAAGAGAATCCTAACCTATACACACTCTCTGACGAAGAAACTAACAGCCTGCAGGAAGATTTCCTCAGAGACAAACAGCCATCAGCTAACAGACGTTTGCTCAAGAGTTCAGGAGAATTTTTATTTTTATTTTTTCAAGCTCTAGAGGACGGCAAGTTGGGGAAAATGTGGTTGCGTTCAGCGTGGGAGTTTATTTGTTGTACTGGACGAATCAACTTGCCAGAAGTGGTTGGATTATAACTTCAGGAGCAGAAAAAAAAAACCTCAACTTTGTGTGTGAACTTCACTCCTGACAACTTAATGAATCTCGGGCAGTAAAGTGTTTTTTCTCGGGGATTACTTCTGAAACCTGACGCAGTTCCACCATAAAACGCGCATGGACAGACACCGGTGAGTGAAACACATCTCTCAGCTCAATGCTAACTGTTAGCCTATGATTTGTTTGCTAATTTACTTACTTGTCAGGGGTCTCTGTGGTACTTCTGTGGTACTGCGTATACTTCAAACTCCATGTCAGACTGGCTTGAGTGCATACAGCTCCATAGCAGGCTGCTCCATTTTATCCTGTCGATCTGAGTCCAATTATCTATCAATGTTTACAAATAATATCCATGTGAGCTGCCGGTGCCGGTGCTACAAACGATTCTGTGACCCTTAAGAATCAGTGTCTCTTCCGGGGCGACGTCATGAAATGGGCGTAAAACATGTTGCAATTGGTCGAGAGCTCCGTGGTTCAGTACAGTCAGCCATCTTACTTCCGTGTTGGTAGGGCTTTGACTCTGAACTTCGTTATTCAAATATAATTTGAACATTAAAAAATAAACGAAGTTCGAACTAATATTTATATTCGAACCTGTTATGAGTATTACTTTTTATCAACGTGTTAGAACGTAAACGTTATCAACAGGGGTTAATGCGCGACGCTTTCTAGAGAACTTCCGGTTAAGAAAATAAGAGCATCCAGCACTGAGCAGGTGGATATAAAAGCAGTAAGATGAGATGAAGCATCTTTCAAGTTTTAGCGGCATGAAAAGCCGACCTCGTCAGCTAAATAATATAATCCGACAATAAGTTTTTCCGCATTTTTCTCGGATGATCAACAACTAAGATGGATTGTGAACATCAGGTCACACGTGTCTGAGCTCCACACTTTACACTTTACAGTCCAAGACGTCGGATAGCCGAGTGAAGGAGGAGGAAGGAGCTGAAACCCGGCGCTGTTCTGATTTTAATTTATTATAAAGTCTATTCTCTTGGTGAGAGAAGACTGTGTTTGGGAACGTACAGTTGGACCAGAGAAGATGGAAACTGGAGAAGCAGTACGTGCTAGTGTCGTCGGAAAATGAGAAAGATTGTTGGGATCTATGGTTTTCCTGGTGTGTTCCAGCAGCAGTCCACCAGAGGTCCTCCAGGAGTGCAGCTGAAAGGATGGAATCTCCAGCAGGTGTGCAGCTGCACACCTGCATTCCATTTACCTTCGTCAAGAGGAGGATAAGAGGAGTCTGCTGCCAGCTCTTCAGTGCCTGAGTGTTAGCCCTCTGTGGACAACCTGGATTAATTCCTGAGATTCTTCAGCTTCCAAAACATCACCTTCACATATCTTGGAAATCTGGATTTCAACCACCACAGCTGGCATCAAGACTCCCATTCCATCCGTCCTCAAACTCTGCAAACCTGTCTGCCCTCCAACGATCTCCACCTGTCTACAATCCTCTGGAACCACTTACCCACAGACTGGATCCCACTCACCACCTCCCACGCTGACCTTATTAACTCTTACAGTAAGCTTTTACCCTTCAGCATCTTCCAATATCACTTCTTGGTCTCACAGTCTCATCCCCTTCTTCCAGTGATCCCATTTCCCGGCCTCTCCAGAACCCACCTTGGACTATAACCACTTACCATAATCGTCTTAAATTCTATTGTCTCCTGAGAGTGTTGCATGTGGGTCAGACAGTTATCTAAAACCATGACAAAGATGAGTAGTAGCCTAGTGGCTTATTAGCAAATCTAGCTAGTGCTAATCTAAGAAAATAATAGCAATGATTTATCTCAAAGAACAGTACAAATAGATTTCTGTGTTAAAAATTGAGCGTAATATTCGTTCTTATTACACGATGTAATCAGACAAACCCATTAATCTATTTGTGTCACTGTCTTCTGATGATGCTGCCTCCGAGCTATTGCTGTTAGCTAAACACAGTGAATAAAGTTGGTTATACAGCTTAAATTGCTTCACCCGCTTGGTGGCAGACGTCACTGTGTGTTTCTGATAAATCCAATGGACATCGTCCACGGTGATGTGCGGCAGGTCTAAAAAAAAAAGTGTAAAATGCCATTTTTGTCCAGATGCAATGTGACAGTTCTGAACTGGAAGTGATCGTTGAGTATCTCTCCCGTCTGAAGTTGAGAATCACGACCGACGGAGCATTAACTGTCGTAACAGCATCTTCTGTTATATTCTGCTCATTACATCTGCACTAACACTAAATTATCTTGTTTGCTCAACCTTAATAACAATTTTAACTCACCTAAATACTTTGAAAAGCCTTTCGTGCACAGTCCATTGACATTGATAGCTACACTGCCCTCTGGTGGCCTCAACATGTACAACTCTTAAGTTGATGCCAATACAAATTTAATGGTTCAATTATTGTTTGAATATATTCGAACTTCGATATGAAAAAGCAAACTAACTTTGAATTGGATTTCTGAATAAAAGTCAAAGCCCTACGTGTTGGAAATTAGACGCATAGAAAAACTAATATTTAACACCAAATTAGTTTCTGTAGTAGCGATGGGGAACATATTTAGCTTATAAATGCCTGTATTTGACTTTTGGAACGTTTAAAAGCATGATGCAGCTCCTTTAAAGCTACGGTTGGAAATGTTGGAAAAAAACTGTTTTAGCAAGCGACGGTATTAAAAAAACAAAACACCTGATACCACGCCTTCAGTGCACAGGGACATGTGCGCAGATGTTTACGAGCAGGTTAACGAGTGGATAGCTTGATAGTAAACAGCTTTTTAAAAAGCTTTAATCCATTCACCTATAACTCCTTCTGCAGTGCAAAAAGTCCACACTGCAACGTCAACATCTCCGAGACTTAATCCTTACACTTTTTTTTTTTTTTTTTTTTTTTTTTGACGCAGCAGCAGTTAGCAGTCCGTTAGCTATATTTGTTTACAGTGAGTGGTGCACAGGGGGTATATGTGAGGGAGAGGGAGAGGGACAGACACGAGGCAAGGCAAGTTTACTTGTATAGCACATTTCATGTACAGGACAATTCAAAGTGCTTTACATAAAACGTAAGCATAACAGCGGGGTGCAAAAGAGAGGAAAAAAAATTAAGAATAAAAAAAAATTAGAAGCATGATTCAAAATGAAAAACATTTAAGTTTAAAAAGAGAATATAGAGACGTGCGGATTTTAACTTTTGAATAAAATCTACGTAAATGCAGCTGAGAACAGGTGGGCCTTCAACCTGGATTTAAATAAAATAAGTTTCAGTTGATCTGAGACTTTCTGGGAGTTTGTTCCAGACATATGGAGCATAGAAGCTGAACGCAGCTTCTCCATGTCTGGTTCTGACTCTGGGAACTGATAAAAGACCGGATCCAGATGACCTGAGGGGTCTAGTAGGTTCATAATGGGTCACTGATGTATTTTGGGCCTAAACCATTCAGAGCTTTATAGACCAGCAGCAGAACTTTAAAGTCTATTCTCTGATGGACCGGCAGCCAGTGTAAAGACCTCAGAACTGGACTGATGTGGTCCACTTTTCTGGTCTTAGTGAGAACTCTGGCAGCAGAGTTCTGAATGAGCTGCAGCTGTTTAACTGATTTTTTTTTTTTTTTTTTTTTTTTTTTGGGTAGACCAGTAAAGACGCTGTTTCAGTAGCCAAACCGTCTGAAGATGAATGCAAGGACTAGTTTTTCCAGATTTTCCTGAGACATCAGATCTTTTATCCTTGCGATGTTCTTCAGGTGATAGTAGGCTGATTTAGTGATCGTTTTGATGTGTTTTACAAGGTTTAGGTCTGAGTCCATCGCTACACCCAGATTTCTGGCCTGATTGGTGGTTTAGGTGTATGGACTGAAGTTCTGTGACAACCTGCTGTCGTTTCTCTTTGGCTCCAAAAACAATCACCTCAGTTTTGTTTTTGTTCAGCTGAAGAAAGTTGAGGCACATCCAGTCATTAATCTCCTCATTACATTTACCAAGAGCCTGTACAGGGCCCTGGTCTCCTGGTGACACTGTAATATATAGCTGTGTGTCATCTGCGTAGCTATGGTAACTAATATCGTTGTTCTTTATAACCTGGGCCGGTGGGAGCATGTAGATGTTAAACAGAAGAGGCCCCAGGATAGAGCCCTGGGGAACTCCACAGGTCATTTTTGTCCGCTCAGATGTAAAATTACCTACTGACACAAAGTACTTCCTGTTCTCCAAGTACATTTTGAACTAGATACCCACCCACTTCTCCAGTCGTTGGAGTTATATAATGTGGTCAACTGTATCAAATGCAACACTGAGATTTTTCCAGCGTCAGTATTCAGACATATGTCATTCATGACTGGTCAGAGCAGTCTCGGTGCTGTCTAAAACCTGACTGGAAGACATCATAACGAGACATAAAGGCATCAATTAGTTCTTTCTATAAGTTGCGAATGACCAGTTCCTGCCTTTCGTGCGAATAGCAGGAATTGGTCAGAGTTTTTATAGACCTGCAGCTCTCACAGAGGTCTGACTTTTTCCTTCCTTCATACATGATGTAGGCTATTGACAACTGTCAGGATGGAAGGACCATTTCACCCAGTATAACAAAAAGTGTTTCAGAGCAGCATTACCAACTCTGGCTATAAATTCGTTAAAATTTTTAAAGCAGAAATTTTCTCGTAATTAACACGTTAAAGTCCCACGAAATACAGCCTTCAATAGATTAAATGTCATTAGGAAAACAGTCATTCTGTGTCATAAATGCTCGTCTCATCGTCCTGTCTCTTCACACAGAGCAATTATACACTCTGATCTCTACAGTGTCCCAAAATTTCCCACAAATCAAGTAAAGCTGGAGAAAAACTTCTTGATTGACAGCTGGACTTGGCACTGCATGGCTGCATGACAGATCACAAAAGAAATCAACAGGTGTTACTTCTTTCACCTTGAGTTCAGAGCGATATCTTGTACCAGGTGGAACATTGCTCATATTTCCAATTAGTGATCCAAAGCAAGAATGAAGCTGAGAAACTGCTGGAAAGAAGGTGAAAAAGAGGTGAAGAAAGAAGGAAAATGCTGTGAAAGGAAAGGGGGCGAGAAACAGGGGACACAGCAGGTGTCAGGCTAAAAAGGCCGAGCTCACAGTGACTCCATGTGAAAGAATATTCCAGGGCACGTCACTGATTATGGAGCGTCACGATGTGAAGGTGGAATGGTTTGGTAATGAACTGTCATTCCTCATGTTTCTGAATTAAAGAGGAATACATGTCACACAGAAGCAGTGCACTCTATGATCTGTGCATGTTCATGTTGAGCATCGCAGGCGATAAAGGTCACATATGACTTATTGCCCTTTTACATCTTGGATGAACTAAAGATGCCTCATTAACATGCCATAAACACTAATATCATTAACCCTGCTTTACTTAGACATACAGTACCTCAAGGTTTAAACCAGTACATGCTGATTTTTTTTTTATTGGAAACAATTACATACTATTGAACTCCATTTAATGGAGTTGGCTGTCTGTTTCCCTCCAACCTCTTATACAGTCTTTGTTAATTGGTTGATTAGCCAGCACTTTTTGAAGCACAGAAAGCATTTTCAAAAAATTAAGAAAAAAAAATTGCTTTACTTCTTACAAATCAAAACTGTAAACTTCATCACGTTAAAAACGTTTGATGAAAATGGTCAAATTTAACAGAAACTTCTCAGTTGTTTTCATTTTTTTTTACAAAGCTTTTTACGCAAGCTCAACTCTCGATGATCACAAACACTATCAGCTACTTCCAGAAAAGAATCTTGGCCAACAAAAGCTGAAATGAAGTAATTTGGTTACCTACAAATAAAATGCTGAAGACACTTCTTAGTTTTTCACACGACAAGGAAATTTTATTTATATAATATATTTCATACATAAAAGCAATTCACTGTGCTTTACAAAAGATGTAAAGAAGAAACAGAAACAATGCAGAAAGATTATGCTTAAACATAATCAAAGGGGTGTGCAAAAATCATGAAATGCAGAAAATTATATAAATAATTAAATTAAAAATTATTTAACAAGGAACCACCTGGATAAGTTAAAACATACCGTGCAGATTTCGCGTAAAAATTAAATGTTTTTAGCAATAATTTAGAAAGTAAAGTTGTTTTTGCAAATGTAATGTACTGTGGGACTGAAATTAAGTGTTAAATAATGATTTTCCAGTGCAGCTATCCATGTTTTTAACCAGTGCTTCTTTGTTATTTTTGTCACTGTCTTTTGAAATATGTCTATGTCAGCCCTCCTAGCCCTCCCATTGATAACCTGGGCTAACTTTCACCCAATTAGCATTAGATCAATGTGAGAGACGTCTCCATAGCCTGCAGCTTTTTAGAAGAACTGCGTGTCTGTCTACACTGAAAAATGGTTTTCCTCAGGGACTGAAAGCTATGCATATGGATACCTCCTTGAAGGTATAAGATGGCCCGACTACACTTCAAGTAGAAATCACCAATAATAACTGATACAAAGGTGCAATAATTAAAACTCGAGGATAGAATATTTTTTTAATATAATGTAATATTAAAACAATGTGTGTCTGCATGGTATATGGGGGTTAGGACTGACAGGGGTTTAAGCTGTATCCTGTTTTTATTGTATTTTATCTTGTGACACACTTTGTGTTGCATTCATGACCAGTGCTATATGAGTAAAGTTTGATTTGAAAAGCAAAACAAGACATGAAGTCAAAGCTTTAACACTAGCATGTAACATTTTCTTTAATAATGATAATAATTCATTTAATTTTATTTAATCCTATTTTGCACATGGCTAAGCACAAGCCGCTATACGACGATAACAACAAAAAAAGAAATCTAAACCAAATACAAATACCAAATACAACCATGGTAAGAAAAACCTTATTATAGCTGCCCCTTTCTACATAAACAGATGGTCGGTCAGGCAATTATTTGATAATCAAGATGTCAGACAAAAGGGGAAAATAAACTTTCAAATTTACAGTCTCCATAATAGCCATAATTATCAGTTTGTATTCTATTTTTATACACTTTCTTAAACTAAAAACACTGTCACACAACTCCTGGGGCCTGTACGACGAAGCCGGATTAACATGCCCCGGATTTCTCTCTGTTACCTGGGTTGACTTAACCAGACATCTGCGGTCTTGATAAACGGTACTATGAAGCTGGTTATCAACTCGGTAATTCAACCCAGGGTTTTCCAATCTTAATCAGTGTGCGCTCACTTAAAAGGGGCGGCGTTGGAAGCATCTGACCAATCGAGACATGGCGAAATAGAGAGCGACATATTTCACCATGGAGGAGCAGACAATGATCTTAACAAATATGTAGAATTCAGGATCATCATTCCTGAATGATAACACAACATTATCGTTAAGGAATGATAATTAATGGCTCCATTAATGCTGCAGCAACACAGTCGCCGCAGCAAAAGCCAGGAAATAATGCTGGCTGTCAATCGCAGCAAGTCCGTGCGATTGTACAACCATGGAACAATATTATACATAATTTCAGATGCAACCCAAGCGGTTCAAGACTATCATGGGAACAAGTAAAGAACAAATATATAATTTAAACCGACCAGTGAAATACGAGAGGCTATCTTGCCACACTCTTTCATGAATGAATGGAATTTCATTTAATATTTGTGCTGCCCACAGGGAAAAGCGGGTAATACAAAGACATGTTTCTGCATACGTTTTCAGTGTCGCCCACGGTGTGCATCAAACTACCAGTGAATGAATAAGTGAATAATGAATAAATGAATGATGTTTTACTGAATGGGACCATGAGCATAATTTGGCTACAAAAAATAAGCTATTTAGCTACATCAGTACAGCACTAATTTTTTTTCACTCGAGGTGAGGCGTTGGTCTATATCAAAATTAATTCAATTAGTCTAACATTAATAAAACCTCAGTGTGATGAAGAGCATCTGTGGTGTTGTCGGTGTCCGGCTGCGATGCGTTACATTAGTGATGTTCGGCTCTAACAGCTGACAGATGTAACGGAGTCCAGCAGAGGAAAACCTCCATCTTTCATATAAAGTGTCATGTGGCAAATCAAAAGGGTTGCACCATCTCTGAATATTCTCTCTCTTCTAAGAACTCCTCTCACAATCTGCGCACCGGCATCGACAGGATCTTCTAAAAATGGGCAGGCCATTTTCCAAGAGTGCTGATTGGTCAGGGAGTGGTGCTTTCATAGTCGGAGATCTCTTATCCAGAACTTAACCTGGTCCGGACCAGGTTAGGCGTTCAGCATAAGTTACCGGGGAGATATAACCCGATCAGAAGTGAACCAGCGTCATAGGACGAAAAACCCAGGGTTAACCCTGAAGTTACCTCGATAAGAGAAAATCCGGCTTTGTCGTACAGGCCCCTGGTCGATCGTTAATGAATTCCATGATTTAACATCACATATTGAAATGCACTTCGGTTTCAAAGTAATCCTAGCAATTTGTTGTTAAAAGTTAAATTTTCTTCTTCTGTCCTGATCTTCTGAACTAAAAACAAACACCTTCTGCGAACCTGTTAGTCATACTTTACCTTTTACCTTGTACATACGGTAACTAATAATAAATCATTAAGTTTCAGAAATCCTGACATGATAAACGGCTGGCTGCTGTGCTCTCTGTTTCCTGTGATGATAATAATAATAGTAAAAATAGTAATTTTTACTTTGGCAATCCCAGTAAGAGAACAGTAGGCTGCCATGTCAGATTTATTTAGGAGGACAAAAGCTAAATACATGAACCATTTATGCAAAGTATCCTCCTATTTAAAGGCTGTTTTCTACTACTTGAATGTGTAGGGATGATGCAAGTCAACTACTTCAGTAGTGAATCATCTGATACACTGCCACCCACTGAAGAATAAGCAAATCATAAAATTTAGTGTATATACTGTGTGAAAAAGTTTTTGTCCCCCTCCTAATTTCTCAGGAGGGGGATCCAAAACTCCATCTGAACAGAAAAAAAAACAGAAATGTAGACATTTTTGAATATTTATTGAAAAAAAAAAAGAGAAATATCACATGGTCATAAGTATTCAGACCCTTTGCAGTGACACTCATATTTAACTCACAGGCTGTCCATTCCTTCTGATCGTCCTTGAGATGGTTCTACTCCTTCATTGGAGTCCAGCTGTGTTTAATTAAACTGATTGGACTTGATTAGGAAAGGCACACACCTGTCTATATAAGACCTTACAGCTCACAGTGTATGTCAGAGCAAATGAGGATCATGAAGTCAAAGGAACTTTCCAAGGAGCTCAGAGACAGATTTGTGGCGAGACACAGATCTGGACAAGCTTACAAAAGAATTTCTGCAGCACTAAAGGTTCCTAAGAGCACGGTGGCCTCCATAGTCCTTAAATGGAAGAAGTTTGGGACGACCAGAACTCTTTCTAGACCCGGCCGTCCAGCCAAACTGAGCAATGGTGGGAGAAGAGCCTTGGTGAGAGAGTAAAGAAGAAGCCAAAGATCACTGTGGCTGAGCTCCAGAGATGCTCCAGAGAAGTCAACTATCACTGCAGGCCTCCACCAGTCAGGGCTTTATGGCAGAGTGGCCCGACAGAAGCGTTTCCTCAAAGACACATGGCTGTACTAGCTCAAAAGGGTGCTTTTACTCAGTACTGAGCAAAGGGTCTGAATACTTATGACCTTGTGATATTTCAGTTTTTTCTTTTTTAATAAATTTGCAAAAATTTCTACATTTTTTTTTTTTTCTGTCAAGATGGGTGCTGCATGTACATTAATGAGAAATAAAATGAACTTTTTTGATTTTGCGAGATTTGGGATGTTGAGAGTGAAGGAGCCGATTCTCTGCTGATGAATCAGTTAGAGTGGGGTGTTCTCCGTCGTGTACACCCCACACAATATGATCCAGAAGGGGCAAATCTTGTGTGATTTGTCTTTTTTATCATCAAGTGTGTGGTCTCTACATCTGTGAAGGTCTCAGGAATCCTGTAGTGTGTAACTAGCTTTAGACAGAACTCCTTCCTGCACCCATCCACTCATCAAACGCAAACCTCCTAATCGTCCCCAGGACCAGAACCTGGGGTGACAGGCCTTTAGGTCGTTGCCCCCACCCTCTGGAACGCCCCCTCCCACAGCACATGTGTGACTGCAATGACCCAGCCACTTTCAAATCACAGCTAAAAACCTCCCTGTTTCAATCTGCCTTAGTACACCTTGTCAGTGTCTTCTTTGTAATATGCATGTTCCTATTTGTTGTGTTTTTATCTTGTTCTTATTGTTTTTATCTTACCTGTACAGCTGCTTTGAGACCTTTTAAAAGTGTTATATAAATAAAATGTATCATTATTTTTATTATTATTAATCTATGAGCTAATCTGTTACTTTAAAGTGTTGATGACACGATTTGGTCTTAAGGTGGCTCGTCCAATCAGTTAAATAATTCAAAAAGTATAAATGTATTAAATATTAAAAGTCAAAGTAGACATCATCTGAACATGCTCAATGTTGTAATAATGTTTTTAACAGAAAGTGTGGGGGCCACAGTGGCTCCATGTGAGCACCCTCAATTTAATTTTGCCTTCAAAGTGCAATGACAATAAAGTACTATCTATCTATCTATCTATCTATCTATCTATCTATCTATCTATCTATCTATCTATCTATCTATCTATCTATCTATCTATCTATCTATCTATCTATCTATCTATCTATCTATCTATCTATCTATCTCTATCTATACTGTGATCATTTTTCCACAGCGATTTGAAAATAAAGGAAAAGTTGTTTAACTTGGACACAGCTGTAAAATCGATGTTTTATATACATAGATGAATCACACAGTCGTTTTATTTTGAGTCAGTCGGGGTTGAGGTAAAAAGTCATCGTCATCATGCTATTTGATTAAAGGTGGAGACTCATCTGAAGATGAGTATCTCAGCTCTATTTGTGCCAAACTCATCATCTGAAAGCACTTTACATAAAGGTCACAAGAATTCAGAGAAAAAGAAATATTTCCATTCAGATGAGACTGACTGTGCTGGATGATGCAGATTTATATATTACTTGTTGGAATGTGAAAATGCAATCATGAAGGCCTTTTCAATCTTAACCTGAGAATATTGCACCTTCTAATAAGAGGATAACAGTAAGTTGTTATTAATTTATATTGTTACCATCACTGCATATCTGCAGGCTTCATGCACCGTCGCCGCTCTCACAATCAGATGAGGTCAGAGGAAGATGGAGTAAGTGGATTTCTGAGGCAGATTTAGTTTGTACATCTCACATTAAGCCCAAGAAGATTTCACAAAATTGATCTGAAGAAAGTGACAGAGTTTTAATTCATTTCTTTCCCACCATCTCAAACTTTCTAACAGCTTTTGCTCTTAGAGAAGGTGATGATAAAACATGACTTCTACGTGAGTTTGGATCATGATTGACGTATTTCACATCTACAAAAGTATTCTGTCCGAGGATTACATCTCACATTTGTAAGAAAAGTTTCTAACAATTATTATGAACTTGCTGTAAGTCTTTCAGACACTTATTATTGCCTATAATAGCTTATTTTGATTGCAGCGTTGTACATTTGTTCGAAGCAGTGGTAATGGATCATGTCTCTTTCTATTTTAGTCAATTAAGGTTCTTCCTGCTCCCTGGGGAAATAGAAGCAATCCTAACAAGGACAAGGAAGAGGAACTGATACAGAGAGAGGTGGGGTGAGCTTATCATTGTGGTGCAGGGTCGCTTAGAGACGCAAAACCATGAACTAATTTCATACCAAATTTACATGAAAATTACTATTAATTACTCTAGATATTAGGAATGTTGAAAACAATTATTGGATCCATATTATCATGTTAATGTAATTTTGCTTCTGTTCCCTGTGTGAGGCGTTAAAGCACGGCTCATCTGGTTGTTATCTGGGACCTGAAAAACAAACTTAAAAAGGTATTTTTGGAGGCCTGATGTGACTGAGAGCCTAATTCCCCCACCAGTTTAAAAGTTTCCCTTTTTGTTTCTCCTCTCTGGTGTGTAAGTGATTAGCTGGATCCTGTGTCGTTTGATGCTCAAGGGCCAGGGCTCTCGGAGGCGAGCGTTCGCATGGCGACAACTGGCGACAGGTTGTCATGGCAACCTTGGTGTGATAGATGTCCCCGCCTCCTGCTGTCGTCTTGGCAATGCTCTGGTGTTTATCTTGCCATCCTTCGCCTTGAGCTCTCATTCATCATTCTGCCACTCAAAAGGGGGCACATCCCCCGCTAACAGTGCGCCTGATTAAATATTAATCACGTCTTAAAACACTGCAGGCATGTGTGTTCTTGTTTCTTTTCCTGCCAGTCTGGTTGCTGCTGTTTATTTTTTTAAACTTGAATCCGTCCAAGCAGCGAATCTCCTTCCCTCTGTGTCACCGTTTTTATATTTAATTAAAGAAAGGAGATGGAAATGAAATCTGAAGTGGTTGCTAAAGTAGAGCAGCCATTCGCTGAGGACATCAAAGTCCAGTCTAATAAATTTTGTCTGAATTTTTAAGCCAGTGTGTCTCAAAATGCCTCTTTCTGTGTGTACATGTCCTAAACTTTTCATGTTTGGCCATGGAGCCGTGCCATCTGGATTCATGATGCCTCAGGTTTGTGATTGCGTGTCTGCATGGCCATCAGAAGCAGAGAGCAGCTGTTTCCAGCCGCAACAGATGGCTCCTCCTCCTGTCCTAAAGCTCATTGTATTTAACCCTTGGCAGAGAAAACAGGCTTTCATTTAGAAAAGAAAAAATAAAAAGACATAAAAAGATCATTGTTAATTTGTGCAGCATCTTTTAAAAAAAAACCACAGTTTGTTTGGAATCTGCTACCGGGACTGTGTTTAGTTAGGATTTGACAAGATTTCATTATAGAAATAAATAAGTCAGATCTTCCCCTGTACTGTTTTTTAAAAAAAATAACATTACATTGGTATGTTACTGAGGCCTAGTATAGAGTAACATACAGAAGTAAAAATCTCTTTTAGCCTTATTGACCAAGCTAGAAAAAAATGCCAGCTCAAGATAGCAAGCAGTGGTTATCATACTAACCTGGTGCCTGTCATTTGGTCACAACAGTACAGGGACTCTCAGCACCTGTTGTACCTGCTCTCTATTACTGGTGCACATTCACAGCAAGATGAACAAAAACTAATGAGTTTAACCTTGTAACCTTTCATATGGTTTATTTTTTCTCTTCTTCAGTTTTCAGATAAGAAACAAGAAAGACCTGAAAGAGAGGTCTGAGGCTACGTTCACATGAACATGGGTTTCTTTTTTTAAAAATAGAATCTCTTTGCAGAGAGTAAAATTTGGCTAATTTCCCCCGAGGCTCTTTCAGATCTTGGGTTTTGTTTCTTTTTTGGTCAATCTTTGTGTTTTGAACCATCTTGCCTTCACTGCTCTTTTAACATCAGTTCACACTTTTGATAATTCTGAGAACTGTTCCAAGGTTCGAAGGTGCCATGACATCAAATTTAACTTTTTCTTGGGTTTTGGGGGTGTAATGTGATTTGTTGTGCACCGATGAGGCCATGTGAATGTCCAGACTGAGTATCAAAAGTTCCCGTTCATAGTCTGTTCGCTTTGTCTGTTCAGAAATGGTTGAATGAGACAGCAACTTATCATTCTATGTAGTTTTAGCATTTAGCATAGCATAATTAATTTGCTCCAATAGGAGCACACTAGTAAGCTTAAAGACTTAAACATTAAAGACTTAGTAAAGATTATGGGGAACTCTTAAACTTTAAGAGTTCACCATAATCTTTACTTAGTCCATTGTTAATTTTGTGCATATTAAAGACCCACAACCAAGTGGCAATCTCCAGCAAACGCCAACTTCACAGCAGAAACAATCATGTTTACAGCCTAGTTCAAAAAATCATTTTAAGTTTAATGGGTGAATTTTTTATAATTCATCCGTTTAGATGTTATTTAATCTTGAATTACACATAATTAAAGGCATGTCCTTTTGATTGACATGCGGCTGACTGGTGGCTCCTAGTTAGCTCCTTGTTTGCTTTTAGTAAGGTCTCAGTTTGTAGCAGAGTCGCACGATGTCATGATTTAGTCAGATAATTGCAAGTCTAGGCGTGTCTTACCCCGCCGCTTAGGGGGCTAATCTTCATTAGCTCCTGTTAGTTTCGAGTTAGCCCATTTTAGTATTTTCCAGGAGAGACGACACACGTGACACAGCAAGATGGCGACGGTGGGACATGCCCAACTGGCTACACTTTTAGCGCCTCAGAAACCATCGGGTGACGTAGCGGAAGGTTTGTCCCTCTCTATTAATGGTCTGCCACAATGTAACTTTTTGACCTTAAAAATATGCATTTCTGACATGTTTTCATAGAACGCCAATATTCATATGGGCATTTCTCGAGTCGTCAATGCCCAGGGGTGTCCTGAGGCTGAGAAACTGCACTATGTAACTTTTTCCATCCGTGCGCGGCATGGTGTTGGCTGCACTGCACACTGCATCATGTGCTAGCAAACGGATATGAACACAGCGAGTGTTTTGGACGCGCATCATGGCAGATTCGGCAAAGAAACTAAAGAAAACATTATCGGAGGAGGTGAGGAATAAAGAGCGGAAGGGAAAGAACAAGAGACGAATCAAGATAAGCCTTTACTGGGTGGAGTTAGCTCACTGCACAGGTAGGATGCAAGATGGATGACAGTTTAGCCCTCGATAAGGTGCGTCACAGAAAATTGCTCAAAATTCTGTAGTGGGTCTTTAAAGGAAAACTTAAACACTTTAATAGTTTTTAGTACTTTTTAACCCATCTTAAGACACATTTACATTAGGTTTTGCATAATTTTAGGTGTAAATATCAAAATAAAAATCTGGAAATGGAAACACCTACAATAATAATTTTCAATTTTCAATTTATTCATGGAAAACCCCTTGAGATGTAACATCTCGTTTTCAAGGGGACAAAAAACAAAACATTGACAAAACAAGACCAGACACAATATATCACACATAAACAAAATATAAAAAGAATACAAACTAACAAAAAAAAAAAAAAAGTTTAACACCAGACAATCACAACCCTCACCTCCAGCCCTCATATTCACATTGCATTACAGTTCAAATAACCGAAATGTAGGTCCATCACAATTTATACCATTCAGGTTTATAGAACATAAGGAGCAAGAAGAAGAGAAGAAGCAGAGAAAAAAACAAAACAAAAACCTTTTCTTCTTCCCTCTCTCCCTCTTTATAAAGTAAAATCACAAACAAAGGCAGACTTTTTTAAGGTGAGTAAAAAGTAAAGATCTGAAGTGACGATAAAATGTGATTGACCTTAGAGATGCAGGCAAATGGTTCCAATCATTTGGAGCTTTAAATGAGAAAGACCGCCGACCTGCCTCCTTGCGAACTGAAGGGACAATAAAGGTGAGATTTTCTGAGTGTCGCAAGAAGTAGGTTGGTATGAATGGAACAAAAAAGCATTTTAAATATGGTGGTACATCAGAGTGAACACATTTGAAAATAAATTGCAACCAGTGCCACTGTCGTATTCTGTCAGGCTGTAACCAGTTAAGTCTCTCATATAATATACAGTGATGAGTCATATAGGGACATTTTAAGATAAATCTGCAGAGAGTATTGAATACCACATTTAATGGTTTAAGATATATATCAAATGTATTTTGATATATTATATCAGCATAGTCAACAATCGGTAAAATTAACTGCGAAACGATTTTCTTTCTTATTTGTTGTGTGAAACAGTTGGATGATCGATATAAAGGCATTAGACAAGAGTAAACACGTTTAATTATATGATCAATATATGGTTTAAATTTTAGCTCTGGATATTAGCCATACACCTAAATATTGACTGTTATTCTCACTTTCATTGGTGAACTATTAGCAAAAATGATATTTAAATTTGCTGAAGGAAGAGAAATTCAGGTACCAAAGAGCATGCAAGTAGATTTATCTATATTAAGTTTTAGAAGATTCAGCTTTAACCAATATTTAATTGAATTAAAGTCTTACTGCATAAATGTTGTAGGTGAAATATGCTAGAGACAGATAAGTAGACAACAGTGTCATTACACAAAGATGAGTTTGACTGTTATACAAACTTAAGGAAGGTCATTTATAAAAATAGAAAATAAGAGGGGACCAATTATAGAACCCTGTGGCACACCTTTTTCCATAATACAGTAGTCAGATTGATGACCATTAAAAGCGACAAATTGACGTCTACGATGCAAATAAGAATTAAACCATAAAAGAGCATTCCTGCTAAGGCTTATTGCTCTGAGTTTATCCAGGAGTAAATAATGATCAACTAGATCAAAAGCTTTTTGGAAAGATCAAGAAATATGACAACAGTGAACTGATTTTGATCAAAGGAATAGAACACATCACTTGTAAATTTAAGTAAAGCAGTAGTAGTAGAGTAAACCAGTGCGAAAACCAGACTGATTAGGAGATAAGATCTTAAAATGATTAATATGATTATACAATTGTTGGAAAATTATCTTTTCAAATATTTTAGTAATGGCATATATAACAGATATTGGACGGTAATTACTTAGGTCTTCGTGATTTCCTCCCTTGAAGATGGGTGTTACCCTTGCTGTTTTCCAGATGATGGGAATTGAGCATTTGCTTAAGGATAGGTTAAACAGATCAGCTAGTGGATGTACAAGTACACTGGATCCGAGTTTAATAAATTTAATATCTAAGCCATCCGGACCAACACTATTATTATTCTTGAGTTCAATTATTACTTGTTGTACATCTGAGTGTGAAATCTGACTAAAAGAGAATGATGCCTCAGGAGCTACTTCATTCAGTGGGTCTGAACAAAATAGATAATTAGAGTGCTGTGCACTACTTACTGAGGAAAAATCAGTAAGCAAAAAAACCAACTCATATCACGAAAAGGTTTTTACACACTCGTAAGGTGGTTTTTCAGATGTGACAATGTAGAAGTATATTGCAAAAGTGAAATGGAAACACTTTTTTTCCCATTAACATGCTATTGGAGGGAGCACGCATTCCAAGCATTAACTTGGAATCAGAGCGATGGTGTTAGGTGGATGATGGTACTGTAAATCCTGATCCCTGTATCCGTTCCATGGCTCGACAGTACCTTTACTCGGTAGACGGCTTATTGGCCGGATAGAGAAAGACGCATCAGTTGCGTAACGGACAATTTTTGTCATTTTTGCATATGTCACTCGTAAATGCTTGCAACCTTGATGGTCAGACAGCTTTAGATGTCCACTGAAATTGAATAGTTGTAGGGTTAATCACAACAATGCCAGACAATTTTTTGCATTTTGACTGATTTATTAATGAGGGTAGAACTATCCTAGACGGGGACTAAGGTTTACTGGCTTCCCATGAAGAAACACCAGCGATCGGCCTAGATTTATGCAGTCATCCATGTTAAAACTGGACACCTTCGCCACAACACCCGCTCTGCAGCCTCCTGTTGGTGTCTACTGACCGCAAAGACGCCCAGCCAGCATGTTTATGTAGGGCCAATAAGCTTTCAATTCTGGCTGCATATGAGGAATCCAAGTGGGTTCCATATGGGGCCCATGTAACTTAAACTATGAGATCTGCAAATTTGCCCAGTTAGAGCCCATGCCCATTCAAACAGGCTGTATGGGCAAACACAGGAGGGGGCCACCATGGAAACCGTGGACAAGGATTGCTCAACAAGATTTTAACTTCAGAGCCCCATCATGCTTGTTTACTTGTTTTGCGTGTGTTTGTCTTTAATATTTCTTCCAAACCACAATGCAAAATCAATGTCAGGATTTTAATCGAATTTTTATTTATTATTACTTTTGTCAATTTCAACTTATTTCATTGCCTGCTGATTTTTTTTCCTTTCTTTAACTGGAGGGTATGAATAATTTTAAAGACGACTGTATGTTCACAGACTACGTAAACCTTGCGTGAACATTCACAGCAAGTATATCCAAACCCTTAGAATCATTATACAAAATAATATTTCCAGGAGAGAAATAAAACTTACACTAAGTACTATGAAAAGCATGTACATTTTTTCCTTTCATTTGCTTCACTGATAATTAGCAGTTATCCATATGAGCCGATGCGTCATCAGGAATTTCAATCACATTACTGATTGGATGATTTCACATTAGACTGATTTGAGTAGCACTTAATAATCAATTATGCTCATATTCTTGAGTCTGAGCCCGGAGTGCCGGACAAATGATCTTAGTGCTGATGTCCTTACAATTACAATTGCAAATGCAGTAGCCTTTTTTTTTTAAAAATTTAAAAAAGAAAAAGGGTTGAGGATTAGTCCACAAGTACTTTCTTTACTAACTATTATATTCGCAACTGTCCACTGCTCCACACAGTGTCCTTTATCAGCTGGATTGTTACAAACTTTCATACCTTTCAGGCAGTGGTGTAGTCTAGTTTATTGTAGTGGGTATACTGTGGCCGTGTCGTGCCACCCCAACAAAACAAACAAACAAACAAACAAAAAACAACAACAGCAACAACAAAACTATACCTGTTCTTTAAACGGTCATTTGAGAATCACCACACTCATCAGGCTATGCAACAACACATAATTCAATATAGACCATCTGTTTTGTCTGAAGTGAAAATATTGAATTGAATTTAGATCATGAAAGTCTGGTATATACATTATACATACATTATATATATATATATATATATATATATATATATATATATATATATATATATATACATACACTACTCAAAATAAGTTAAGGATGTTCAGCTTTTTGTATGATGTCAGAATGAATCTAAAATCCACTGCAACCTTTCCAGGTGAACTGAATTAAACTTTCTCTTAAGTTTTCAGTGCACATGTAAATTTATCAATGGTTAAATATTTATTCTGCATCATTCTGTTCTCCAAAAGTTGAATATCCCTATTTTTTTTTGTATGTCTATCTATCTATCTATCTATCTATCTATCTATCTATCTATCTATACACACACACACATACATATATACATATATATATATATATATATATATATATATATATATATATATATATATATATATATATATATATATATATATATGACCTCTTGGCTGAGTCGTCGCTGTGCTCTTGGGGTAATTTTGGTCGACCGGCCACTCCTGGGAAGGTTCACCACTGTCTCCATGTTTTCACCATTTGTGGATAATGGCTCTCACTGTGGTTCACTGGAGTCCCAAAGCTTTAGAAATGGCTTTGCAACCTCTTCCAGACTGATAGATCTCAATTACTTTGTTTCTAATTTTTTCCTGAATTTCTATGGATGATGTCTTAGCTTTTGAGGATTTTTTGGTCGACTTAAATTCGCTTAGGCAGGTCCTATTTAGGTGATTTTTTGATTGAGAACAGGTGTGGCAGTAATCAGGCCTTGGTGGGGCTTGGGAAATTGAACTCTTCAGTTCTCCAAAGATGTGATAAACCACAGTTTGTTTATTTTTTTTATCACTTTTTCACACAGGGCCATGTTGGTTTGGATCCCCCCTACTAATAATCTAAAACATTTAAGTGTGACAAACATGCAAAAAAGTAAGAAATAAGGAAGGGGGCACACACTTTTTTACACAACTGTATAATTCATAAAGCTGGATATCTAACAAACAAACTAGCTATATTTCTGCAGTCAAAATTATTCTGATTTACGGCTCTGCTGAAATATCAAACGATAGCGTGGGAGGCTAAAAATATTGCATACGTAGGAAATCCCTCTGAAACTTTTAATGGTTAAAGAGGGCCTGTACATTGAGGGGAAATCTAATTTCAAAATCTTTACAAAATTACAACTATGAAATGGTTCAGCATTTCTGTCTGTGGAGTAAAACTATTAAAAGCTCTAAAGGGCAGAGGCAGTCTCTGTGAATGTATTTCTCTATTTCTCTGTCTTACCAGCATAGAGAGATAATGCATGCTTTTATATCTAGTAGACTAGATTCAGGGTTCCTATTCTTTTCTTGAAAAGACATTTCAGGACCTTTCAAGGACATTTCAGGACTTTTTCAGTGTCTACAATTTAGAGTCACAACATACAGTAATAACTCCCCCAGCTTTGGAGTAGGGCATTGGGAAAAAAAATTCTTATCACAATTATTTTGGTCAATTTTGAAATCCCGAGTGTTCAAACGATTAGCTTTTTAGTTGCACAGTTTATTCAGCATTTCTCTCTCTGTCAACAAACCACTTTATTATTGATAATTTACACAATACACAACACACCTTCGCCTCTTCAACTGAATGAGTTCAGGGGTAGTAGCAGGGCAATGTGGAAAGGGGAGTGTATTGTGGATGCACATCTCTTTCAGAAATTGTGTAAATAAAAATGGCAAATAAATTGTTTAAAACTTCAGTTATATAGAGTTTGGAGGTGGTGTGACTTCAGTAGGGAAAACAAAATTTTGACCAAGTGGGCTGCAGGGGGCATGGTGGTTAGCACTGCAGTCTCACAGTAAGAAGGTTGCTAGTTTGAGCCCTGGCTGGGGAGGGGTTTGAACCATAGAAATAAAGAGTAGAAGCAGCATTGGCCACTCGAGGGCAAGAAATGTGGCCGCCATCTTGGACCGAAGCGAGCAGCTTCTGTGGATGAACGACACCAGAGCTGTACAGCCGTTTTCTTGTTGTTATCGGCGGAGCATCGAAAGCAGCCAACTGGGAGTTACTTTTCACAAGTAAGGCTGAACATCAGTATTAGTTGTATTTAGTGGTTAAAATATTTACCGGCTTGTAATAACTTGTCCACCAGTGAAATCATACTGAGCTAGTCAGCATAACGCACGCTTAGTGCCTGCTGTTTAAGTTATGTCGTGTAAACATCTATGAAACTTTATAAATCACACATTAAATAACACAGGTGTAGATTACAGCTGATATTGTGATGCTGTGTAAGAAATAATCTCGGTGTGACTGGTACTACCCTGTTTGACCAGAGTATTTAACCCGGAGATGTCACAGACAGAATAACTGCATCATCTCTAACTACAGCAAAATGTTTCTCATGTTTCACCGTCTCCTCTACTTTCATTCACATCAACACAATACTGATTTTACACGTGAGTGTACAGACTCTAATATGTTGTTAAGTATGCAGTCCTGATACACTCAGAGCTAGCAGTGACTGACCAGTGATAACTAGAGGTGTGATGTATTATCATGTAAATCAGACATAAATCATGTCCAAGTGATTTGTGTAAAATAAGACCATGTTTGTTTTCTTTCTACCAGGATCAGAGCTCTGCATCGCCTGCTTGTCTGACTTCTCTGAAGCCCATAATCACCAATTTATGGGAAGACTTTTAAAAAAATGTCTTCTGGAGGATCTGAGGGAGAGGAAACTCATAAATGAAGAAGATAGGAGTTAGATGTGATATATTTTTATTTTTTTACAAACAATTTATATTGTGGTTTATTTTACTGATATTTTAGTGTGTGTGTGTGTGTATAATACAGTGTGTATATATTGTCATATGTAGAAACTCATTTTACCACACTGCACCATCGTGCGCCACAGGAAGTGATTCCTGCCAGTGGCATCAAACGGTACAGTTCATCTCTCTGGTAGTCATTCCATTATTTACTTATTTGGAATCTTATTATGTGCAATAACCTGGTCATGTGCAATAATAAGTATTGAGGAGCACTGTAAATACTGCCTTTTGTATATACTGAGATTTTATCTAATTTTTATCATTATATATTGGTATTATTATATGTTATTTCTTGTATAATGTTGATATAGGAAGGGTTGCAATTTTACTTTTTTTTATTTGAGTTTATTTTATTTTTACTTTTGCACTTTATTTTTATTTTAACTAGTCTTACTATCTCTACATCTGTAAATGGGAGCAAAGCAGAAAAAGAATTTCCTACCAGAGATAATGAAGTAATTCTGATTCTGATATTGTTACAGATGGAATTAAACATTTTGAATATTTAATAATTCTTTTCTGTCATTAATGTGTTGGACAGGTAAGTAATTAGGAATCATCTTTAGTTTTATTTGTGGATGTGATAATAGTAGAAAAATTAGGATATATATTTATGTATATTTGCATTGTTACTGTTATTAAGTGTAGAAGTATTATCAGTATAGAGATAATAGTTGTGGGAGTATTAGTATCGTATTTAGTAGTACATTATATTTTTACTATACTTTATTATTGTTATATATGTGATACAATATTATACTCTATTAAGTAGGCCTAGTATTATGATAATTGCTAGCAGTAGTGGTGGTAGAAATAATAGTTTTAACAGTAATTGACTGTTATTAGTCTTACTGTACAAGCTAAGTAATTAAATAGTATTGATTTGCTAACAAGTCGGCCTAAAATAAGCTTGTACTCCTTCCCAATTGAATATATGTTCTTCATTTGTTTTCTATTTTTGTTTTTCTCATTTCTTTCATTGATTAGGTCATTCCATTGATGTATGATTTTTGTTTTGTTTTACATGTCCGAAATACATGCTCAAACACCAAAAATATCTGTATTGTTAATGGTGATTCTTAAAATCTTTAATAAAGTCAAACAGACCAGTATGGTCTCTATGCAGAGGATGCAGACATCATGAAGCCTGAAAACAGACACAATATATAACAGTTAAGCCCATATCTGCGCGCAAATTACAAAAAAACGTCTTTTCGGTGTAAACCTACTCCGAGGGTGTCCTTGAAGATTTTTTGAATATAAACTTCTCTCCTGGCATCCTATATCACAGCAGTATGTCTAAGTTTTTTTCAGTAGAGGAAAATCGATTAATAATCCGTTGAGATCTGCTCGTTTATATCACTTATAAACAGGTGAGTGAACGGAGCTGGTGACCGGTCCAAGATGGTGGCCCCACAGCTCTCAGCTCCCATAGGCGGCAGCGGTCAATGCTGCTTCTAGTCTTTATTATTTCT
>JALJCO010007839.1:0-16918 GCA_023101725.1 Atherinomorus stipes
GTCAGTTTACCGGTATGGTATAGGGGATCACACGAGGAGAATCAGAGTTATTGGATTGTAAATATCACGTTTTTATGTAAATTTATGAGGCCAAAATGTGCTGCAGATGCTGGATTGAAAAACCATCTATGTTAAATATGTATTTTATGTTTATCATGTTACTGTCTAAAGCCAAAGGGAGCTGACTGAAAGACTGATTTAAAAAAGGGCAGGTGAAATAAATTATGTGGAAATTAACATTTAATGTGGCCACAATAAATTAAACTAAGCTCAAAAAAAAGGAAGAAAAAACATAAGAGACTGTGGTTTATTGCTTGTGAGGTTTTTATTGCAGTCACAATTAATCTGAAGTATCAACAGTGTGTGTTCAATGGGAGGCTGTGTCAGGTTTGCTGTAGGACAGAGAGAGGCAGAAATCCATTCCTTGTTAAAAGCATCACCCTTAAGAACAAGACTGATTGATTAATTATTGTTATGCTGTTGTCTTTTTTTTTTTTTTTTTTTTTTACATATATGCATTGTTTTATTGTTTTTTTCTTAAAAAAAAAGACAGAGAGAGAGAGAGCCTTAAACTATTTGAATTTCCCTCTGAGATAAATAAAGTATTTTTTTCATTTATTTATTTTTTTTTCTTCAAAGAAACGGACATGGGCTCATCAGTGCACAATAGATCATATTATAACTCCAAAACCACAGAAAAGTCAAATTTGTTGTCATAACACCTTTTAGAAATCTGGATTTTGAGTTTTTCAGTTGGATTGAGAGAATTTTCTTATTCGCACAATGTGGGAAATGAAAAATTCTCCTGAAAATGATTTGCTCTTCCTCCATCATGCTGTTCAAACTGTGTTGCTTGACTATAGATATGGTTATATCAGGTTAAAGGCCAAAAATTTTGTGAAATAACAGAAGTGCATGATATATCAACCTCAATATCCTCCTAAACAATCCAAACAAATGTGTGCATTTTTTTTATGTTTTCTACAGCTAAAACAGTCTAGGTCAGTCCAATAGAGCAGCTTTAGGGTGTGGTGGAATGGGGAGATTCTCTTCATGTATGTGTGATGCCATCATGCCAATATTGAGCATGGAGAAATGTTTCCAACACCTTGTTGGATCTATGACACTAGCAAGGCAGTTCTGGAGAAAAAGGGGTCCAACCCAGACACTTTTTTTTGCGTCCAAAAGCACAAAATAGAGTTGAAATTTGTGTTTTCTGAGATGAATCAATCTTCTGAGAGTCTTTTGAACTGAAACATTTTTCAGTCAGATTGTCTTTTCAAAAACCCTGAACCCACCCCCATAAATTCAGTGACTAAGTGTGAAAGAGGCTATAAAACTCAACAAGAAAAGATATACAGTAGGTAAGGAAAGTGTGGCTGAAACTCCCCTTGAATTTCACCTGCCACAGAAATGTCAACTTGTTGAGAATATGTTTCCCCAGCTGGGTTGCCTATTAAAAGCTGATTAATTAAAAGCATGTCCCCAAATCCCAGAGACTGTGTTGTGATCGGTCAACAGGACTATTTAAGAGAGTTTGAGGGAAGAGGTCTTAAATTGTCAACGTGTCCTTGTCCCAGCCAATGGAGGGATTAAGCAGGGGGATCAGGGAGTGTGTCTGTGCATGAATCAAAGCTGTGTTCAAATACAAATGCTCTGCTCTGATTTCAAATGAGACAAGAAGCTGCCTTCTGCTTTGCTCTTATAATACATGCCTCCTTTGTGTGATTTTCCAAGGACTCTGTAGAAAAATTGCTGTCACCAAGCAACAGCTGTTGAAGCGAAATGCCTTGTTTATTTATGTTTGTGTCTTTACCCATGAAGACATGTTATTTAAGCCTCATTTCAGGGTGATCAATGCTGTTTACAGATTGTACCATCTCATACATGTTAAACATGCTCTTGCTCCCATATAGGGAAATATTGCTGCTGCTGCACAAACACACGGGTCAACAGTAAATAGTCCAATCAAGTGTAAACAGAATTAAAGCATGTCCGTGGGATTTTGCATGCCATTTCACCACAGAACCACAAACCCTTTATGGTACTTATCTCTGTACAACACACTTGATGACTCTGGAGTGTGCTCACCTTAAGTTCAAGCAGAAGCCAGCTCTCCTGGAAACACTGGAATCAGTGATGAAAATATACAGTAGTTGTGGGCTGCTAATGGGAACAAAAACCTTACAAGTAAATTAATTTACTTTGGAGTGGGGCTTAGTGAGAAATTCACTGTGACACTGACCACAAAATATGTAAAAATATCACAGTGTGTATACATTTGGGATATTTGGTTTGTTTTTATACCATACTGTAAAGATCCACCTACCACCAAAGATGTCTTTTGACCTGTGAAGTAATGATTCTCAACCCATTTGAGCCTCGACCTCCAGGATAGCATAAGTTGATGCTAGGTGTTAAAGTATAAGCTCCTTTTTTTTCAGCCTGGACCTTATTTATGTATTTATATGTCCACATGTGCACCGGTAAAATTTCCTTATCTTTTCGGATGAAATTTAGATTAAGTCATGATCTGCGTGTATCCGTACAGTAAAATGCGAGTAAAAGGGCGGAATGAATGGGCCTTTAAATAAAGCTTGGCTTAAACCAAACAATTTTCACCATCGCAGACTTAAGATTGTAGCCTCGTGAGACCATCCTGATCTCGTGAGCTTCAGGTTTTCACTCGCAGATCAGTCTGGCTACTTTCCGTTGAAGAGAATTTGGAGCATTTCACCAAACGAACGTCCAATCAGCGTTGGCTTTGAGGCGGGTTGAGGTGTGGCGCAACAAGAAGCAACAGTTCAGTCTAAACAACATGGCGGCTTCAGCAGATGAAACTAGCATCAGTGTGGCTATCGCTCCAGTTTTATCGGAATTACTGCCAACATGTTTCTTGTTTGCTAAGCTAACGAGCCATTGTCGGCAGCAGCAAGAGTAGCCTCACTTGTGGTTGTGTTTTTGTCGTCACTCTGTTAGTACGTTATATGCTTCGTTGATCTGATTGGTTGATTTGGCCCGTCTATCAATAGGTGGTGATAGACAGATGCCTTATCCAATCAGCTAACCAGTATTTTCGCCCCTTCACAAAACTACTCCAACGGATGATTCCCAGATGGATATGCGTGAGCAAATCTCTCTGGTGGAGTCAGTTTATTAGTAAGTAAGTAAGTTTTATTTCTATAGCGCCTTTCACAGACAAGGGGACGTCACAAGGTGCTCTACACAGGGAATAATTAAAATACAGGACTAATGATCTTTAGTGAATCTCAGGAGTTTTACAGGAGTCGCGGCGCGCCCCCGCAGCCTCGATCGTTAAGTTTGAGATGGTAATCCACGCTGTTTTATATCAGTCTTTTCCTCGTCTTGGGCTTGTGACAATATCAAACGTGTTTGGATGTCATTTTGAGTAAATTATGGACGCTACCCACTCAGGACACTTGAATTACATTGGACGAGCAGTATGGAGGAATATTTACAAGTTTTGTGAACTTTTATGGACCTTTTTGGTTCAGTCGCCGGTGAACTCCATTATATGAAGGTTGGGGGAAAACAAAAACCTGTCCAATCTCCGGCTGCATTTGAGATATTAAAAATGTGCTCTACAGTCTTGCTCAGCATGAGGGTAAGTAGAAAATGAATGCACATCATTCTGTGGGTATATCATTCCTTTAAGGAAGGAAAAGAACTTGTGTCACATGACACAAGAAAAGAATTGAAAATCTGTGAAAACAGGTCTGATGGGGGGATTGATATTCCCCAGAACTTGGACCTCTACAGGTCTGATTGAGGGATGAATCCTCCCTGGAACCCGGACCTTGACAGATCTGATGGAAGGATGGATCCTCTCCAGAACCTTGACCTCCACAGGTCTGATGGAGGGATGGTTCCTCCCCAGAGCCTTGACCTTAGTTCCAGAGCTGAGTGTGGGAACATCTGGACAGAGAACAGAACAAAAGGCAGAATCATCCAAAGAAGCACTTAAACGTCCTTCATGAAGCCTCAAATGCTGTCTGAGGGAGTTCTGACTGTGCTGAAGAATAAAGCTGCTCCCACCAAATATTAAGTTCAAACTACTTAGAATTTAACAAACTCAGTTTTTGTCTTTGTTTTAACAATTATGTTTAAACATTTTTTAAATAAATAACTTCATCTATTTTCCCATAAATAAAGGCTGTAATAATACTGCAAGATTGACTGTCAAATTGTTAAACGAGACAGCTTAATGTATCTGAAATGGTTGTAAACGGTTGAGTTTATCAAATGAGTAAGGGGGACATTAGTAGAAAGCAAATTTCAGCAGAGCACCAGTAGCAGAACAACAGAACAGATCCTGATCTTGGATTTGTTTGAAATGTTCAAAAAATGCACCTCAACATTTCTGAGTGTCACATTGAACTCTGTGACAAGACCAGCCTCATATGGTCTCATGATTCTTCTCGCCAACTCACCACATATTGTATTGACCCTACACCTGATAGCTTATTGACATCTGATGATTAAAACGTCTCATGCTCCTCTCTTGTGGTGTCGGACTGGTTGGTACCTAGCCTCCACACAGAATGGACTCCGCTTCTCAATCAATTAACCACAGCTTTTAAGGGCATTGCATGTAATTGCATGCAAATTGGGTTCAATCCTATTTGATAGAGACCCCATCAGTCTGACCCATGTATATCTGTATAAACAAGATTTAAATTCAACAGCCTTATTTGACACTTCCATTTCCTCTGTGGATGAATCAATTAACAGCTCAACAATCTTCCACATGCAGTTCGGGCTTCTCACAAAGGGACATCTGCATGCATATTTCATTTACCTGTATGGTGATATCGACGCTTCACCACATGACAGAGGATTCGCCATTAAACCAGAGTGTTAGTTCTCCTTTTGTATTGATCCCAGGTATTATAACCTTGTTCAATGTCTTAGTTAGGCATCTTGAAAAGTCTGGATCAGCAGAAATAAAGGTGTTGCGGGAGACAATAATTGTACAGAGACAGCAGCTCCCCTGCTGCTCCGCCACGATTCTCACTGCTTTATGAATTCTCGCAGGTGTAAAGGTTAAGAACTGTCATCAGATTAGCCATTGATTTCAATTAGTGCTGCGTGTTACTAAACAACCTTTGTCTGGCTGCGATCACTGACTTGTATTGATCCTCCAGGCTTGTTCCATTACATTTGATTGCCACAGGCCCACTGTCAGTTCAGCAGCGTGATTACCAGCCCTCCTCCATCGCTGTCTGCGTGCAGCTGACACCACATCCAGCTGGATTCTTCAGGAGGCAGCTAATAAGTTTATGCTTTCACACAGGTCTCAGAGAGGTCAAACAGCAATGCAAATTAAACAGGAATGAATACTAAAATGGCCTGATTAATCAATCAGTTACAGTTGAAGTAAATTTAAAGTTATTACACATTTTCATTCATGCTTTGGTGTCATACTATTTAGTTTTATCCCAGTCTTCTCCACTCTGCTCTACTCTGTCAGCAAAAAAGGAGTGATTACTATTTTTGACAGTCAGAAAAGATCAATATTTCAGAAGTTTTGAGATGTTTTGGCCTTACTGGATGACAATTCCTTCTACTTCTGCAAAAAACAAAATGTTGCGCAGTCATGAAAAGACTGATTAAACGTGTCTACTATTATAGATGTCTTTTCATTCCAGTTCACATTGTAACTTGAAACAGGGTGTGATGAGTCTTAGGTAAAGTAGGCAATGTGGGACTCCAGTAGTACAATGTCTGAAGTCTGTGGTGTACCAGAGCTGTCAATTGAGTGCACATCCATGCATATCAGTCAAATGTGCAGAAATAAAGAATAATTATGAAATTCTCATCAGAGTAAAAACACATAAAATATTTATTGTGCATTTTTGACAATGAGAATAACTTGTAAAAAGTTAGAACTTTAAAAAATGTGAACCCAAAGTGTAATTTAGGATTACAGTTTATTGAGAATTTATAAACCGACTGCTGTTGGATAACAGTCAAATACATTGTGGGGTCACGGACATCCATGATGTAGGAGATACACTGATCCCACAAACTGTGGATGCATCTCAAGTCTGCTAAACTCAGGCTGGATGACAAACAGAATTATTTCAAAAGAACTGAACTGAATAATGGCTGATTTCTAAAAGGAAGAATGAATGATCTTCCTGTCAACATCATGAGGACTGCAAAGGTTAATAGCAGGTTAACAGTGACAGGCATCAATGTACTGAGCCACTCTTAGACTGACAAAACTAGAAAAGATGGAGAAAGTAATTGTGTGAATGATGATGTGTTACATTTTAGTCCACTTGTTTAACCCTTGAAGATTAATGCCATTGTTCCCAATGTTGTGCACATTTAGAACCCCATCAAGTGCACAGGTGCAAAGACAGACCCAACTTTTAGACCATTGGTCTTGCAGAGTTAATTAACAGAACTTAAGAGATGTATGAGCAGTCATCAAATCTGTACATTTTCTCTCCTGAACTTGTGTGTGAATTGCATACACTATTCTAATCCTTATGATGTTGAAGAATAAATGAAAAGTAGTTACATTGGACATTTAAGTTCGATAGTTGAGTTCAAAATGTGATGTAAAGGAGGAGCTCATTCTTTTCTCTGGTACTGTAGCTTTAAACGTACAGCCAGTTTGTGCAGCGGCAGAGCAGTGAAGTATGTTTTTTGTATCATCCCAGCTGGGGAGCCACATCATTTTCATACCACGTCTTGTCTGATTCATTCTCCATCATGAAGTTAGCACTGACATATTTTTCATGACACTTGAGGAATAAAACTTTTACTTTCTTCAAACCAAGCCTGAGTGGGACTGGATAATTAAAACTGCTTGAGAAATGTGTAAACAATGACTAACAGCTCGGATGCTTCTGCGGCTGTAAACACACGTGACCTCTAGCTTCTCAAAAAATGAGGATGAACACATTTACATGTACTGACACAAAATGAAATCAAGCAACATAAAACAGTTCATGCACCTGTAAATGAGTTAATTGTTTTCAAATCCAGCTGTGATCTTTCTGCAAAAATTCTTTTGTTTACCAAAAAAAAAAAAAAAAATGCTTTAGCAGTGTTATAATTGAACCCAATAACCTGAGGAATCTACAACATGTTCTATAGGTTTCAATCTTTCTTGGGGACCCACTACTCTATATGTCTTACGTTTACCTGCTTCAATACAGTTGATTGAAATCAGCAGGTCACTAAAAAGGCTGCTGCAGACCTTGATGAAAATTTCAGGGTTGATCCGTCATTTCGATCAGTTTAGTTGGTACGAAATAGTCTTATATGAAGCATGCAGGGAACTGCAATAGTCTGAGTCACTCGTGCAGGATAAACATGGGTTTCATGTCACTTCCTGAATCAAACATTCAAGGACGATCAGAGTATGATTAAAATAAATTACTTAGCTTTTAAAGTGAATGCATAAACTTTCTTCCACATCACTTTCTCTGTCAGCTATCAGTGCCATTGAGTTACATGGACTTTGGATGCATGCACAGTTCGTGGAATTGATTTATCTTCAACTGGATCACACATATTTTCGACAATTATTTCACAGCTGTTTGTCCATCAATTCATAACAAATAAACTGTAATCATAAATTGCACTTTGAATTTGTAATTTTTAATGTTTTCAAAATCAATATTCTCATAAAAATAGGCAATAAACATTCTATATGTAATTTTACACAGACAACATTTTACTAATTGTCTTTTTTTTTTAATTTATGAAAAACTTTAGATGAATTAGCATGGATATCTTGTGCGCATACATCTTGATTGACAGCTCTCTTGCAGCAAAGAAACAGACAAAAAACTGAATGTGAAAGGTTCCCTCAGTTTTAACCAGCACGTGGAAACACCTCTGGTGTTTCACATTTGATGGTGTTGTAAAGATGAGACGGTTTGTTTTCACATGTAACTGATCTTTTTGTCAGTTTGAAAAAAAGTCTCCAAGGGATGTGGTTTTTGTGTCATTTGAGGATATTGTCTTGTTTAAAAGGCACTCCGTAAAGCAGGAGTTTGTTTCTCTTTAGCTCTTTTTTGTTTTTTAGATGGTGCTTGAGAAATACTTCAGCGTTGAAAGAAAATTAATGACTCTCAGATAAATAAATACTAATTTTAAGCAAAATAAAAAGTCAGAAAGGTTACATTTAAGATCAAATTCCAGTGGGAAAACCACAAATTCAAATGCATCATTCTCCATACTGTCTAAACTAAAAATAATGTCTTAAATTTGCCTGTTTACTGGAACTTTATGAACTTAAAGAAGCCCCATCATGAAAAATGGACTTTCATGAGCTTTTAAATGTGTTAGTGCGTTAATTTCTCTCAAAATCCTTTTTTTCATTCATGCTCATTTGAGTAATCTATATGAGTATTCAGTCCAAGCTGTAGCTCCCTTTAAACGACTGACTTACCACCAGTCTACATACAGTGTACTGTAGATATGTGGCACCAGTCATGAAGTGCCAAATACGCTTGCATTCCCACAATGAAAACGCCTCATGCACAGAGAACACTTGTGAGTAAAACCATATTGCTAACTCAAGGCTAACCGTTAGCCTGTGGCTTGTTAGCTAATGATATGGTCGTATTCAGGGATGTCTGTGGTACCGCATGCACTTCAAGTTGATCAGTTGATCACATACAGCTTCATAACAGGGTGGTCCATTTTATTGCTCGATCATCCATTTAACATAACACAATTTTACTGGTCACCTTCTTTTGTGACATGCACTAAAGTTTTTGTGACCTGAAGTATGAAATGATAGGGGTATCATTTATATGTTACGAGTGATTCATAATTTGGTTACTGAATGAGCCAGCAGAGCTGGACTGACAGTAAGAGTTAGACTTATGCTGACAGTATCTAAAAAAACTACTTAGGGTATGGAAAGTCGCTCGGCCTTCTACGAAATTGAGAGTCTGAGGCATCTTCATCTAAACTCCCCTGCTCTGGAGAAACAGGTGCTGTCCCTGTCAGAACTTCAAGCAGGACACCGTGTCTCTGGGATCCTCTGGACGTGAGTCTTCAGTTGCAGTCAACTCGTAGCTGCAACTGCTCTATCTTTTCTTCATCATTTCTTTCAACAACTCAATTCATTATTTATGTACCATAAATGAATAATTAAAAAATAAACAAAATAAACAGCCTTTAAAAAAAAAACTCAACTCACTATGGCTCATAATTGTTATCTTTTTCACAACACAGTGTTTACAAATATTATCCATGTGAGTAGAGATGTCCCGATCAGGGTTTTTTGCCCCCGATTCCGAGTGCGAGTCATTTGATTTTGAGGATTGGCCGATACCGAGTCCCGATCCGATACTTCTATAATAAAATGAAAATTTAAGAGAAAAGACAGTGTTTCCCCTACAGGAGTGGTCTGTAGGGGAAACACTGCTGCCTAATCTGATTCTGAATCCTATCAGCTCGAAGGTGCAATTGGGGAATCAGGAGGTGCAATATTTGTTGTATTTTTTCGTTTTATTTATTCTTATTTTACTTTATTATGACACCTCCTCTGATCAATTACATTCTTCCAGCCATATTCTAAAAAAGAAAACATATTTAGCATACATTTATATACCAAACTAACGTCAAATTAATGAGTAAGTAATCATTTATGCATGTCTGTGGAAATCACAAAGGAAGCTGGTTATTTCTCCATTTCTCTGAAGCTTAGAAACACATGATTATTTTTGGACAGCAAATAAAACCAACACTAGATTTCAAATAAACTCTGAAACAACAGATAGGCCTAATGTAATGTGTGCTTCGGTTTTACTCCGTTCATTAATGGCAAACAAAGTTTAAGCAGCTTTCTTTTCTTTTTTCTGTCACTTCTCCGCGGGTCACGTCAACCAGCAGCCCCGTCAAACCCGCAGCGATGCACGGGCTGCACAACTAACGTTAAACCAGCACATTGTCGCGTTGCTTCGCTAAATATGAACCACGTGTTACACTTTATGTTGACTTATTGTTGTTTGCTTTGATTAATGGATCAAACTTTTTAAAAGCGGCTCATCAGTTCAGCTGCAGCCGCCTTCCCTGTAGTTATGTCTGAGTGAACAGGCTGCTGCGTGCTGGTGCGTTACATTTAAACTCCTGCACCGCCCGGTGATGCTGTAAACAGCACTGAGCTGCGTGCCAGACGGGGCGGTTCACATGAGGCAGAATCAAACCAACCACTGGTCTTAAAAGCGAAACTGAGAGGAAACCACGCAGAGGAAAAAGAGGAGCAGCCCGCTGCTGCCGTATCAGTAAAGGAAACATTTAACCGATCCCTGATCGGGAAGTAACAGCCGATTCCGATCGAGTCTGAAATCACGTGATCGGGCCCCGATCCCCGATCACGTGATCGGATCGGGACATCTCTACATGTGAGTATTCATTTTCTTGTCTGATAAACGTAGTTCACTGTCTGAAGTGCCCATGATTCTAACAGATAGCCTTTTGCATACTCTGACCGCTAGCTACCCAGGTTGACCTAGTTTTCCAAATAAGGTAATAGCCAAATAAGGCATAGCCAATCAGAGTGAAGTAACTAGATTGCACTGGGACAACCTGCATATCATTCCAACTCTTTTCCTGAGGCGGGAAGTCGAGCGTGCTAAAATAATCCGCCGCTGTAAAATGTGATGTTATTTTTCTTTGGACAATAGCAATATCAACTATGTGATGTAGTTTATACTCCTATGTCATCACTCCTTCAAGGAGTTTTTAAATGCTTAGATTAATGCATTGATTCTTGTAGAGTGATAAGAGTAATTTTCTTTGACAACGTGCTGTAAGTGTTGTTCAGCTGCTGTGAGCAAACTATTAAGCTTTCACTCGTCTCCCAATGGATGGCTCCGGGGCTTCTTGAATGTCACTTATCAGTCATGTAAGATGTTCATGAATCATTCACCTTTTCTCCATTGAATTTAAAAAATGACTTGTAGGGTTATACCGAGTGCCACTCAGGAACATTTTCAGGGTTTTAATCTCACTGGTACCGGGCCCCCCTTGCCAGAGGAAGTGGGGGTTTGAATGGAAAGAGATAATATGCCAAGAGTCCAAGTGGCTCATCTTCTGTCAACAATGGCACTGAACCACACTTTGTGAGTAAATACACCATCTGAATGTAGTAGAGACTCCCCCTAAACTTAGCATTTAAAAGTATTTTTTCTTTTAGTTTCTCAGTTTGATCTTTCTCTTAAAACTGGAGTTTCTACGAAAGTTAATCCAGCAATATTTCTCTCTGGCCAGCAGGGGGCAACTCATGTGGATGGCAAAAAGCACTGATGAACGGAAGAAGAGAGAAAAACAAAACAAAACATGATATTTATTTTAAATTATAATCTTATAAAGTGCAGAGTAAACAAAGAGTAAAATTATCTTAATGCAGAGATCATGAAGCTCATTTTTCACAAGGTAATGTGTCTGAGGAATCTCTAGAGAAATTGGCTCTTTGTTCCTTCTACTGTAACTGTAACTTGTTATGAATTAACAAGCTTTGGCTTTTCTTTCTTTTAAAAATTACAGGTTTAAATATCTGAGCATGAAAACACATTAAAACAAAGAGAAGGAAGCAGACGTGCTCATAACAACTTTTTTATTTTTGTAAAAACTCAGATGAAAGTCAGAAGACTTAGCCGATAGCTGCCATTGGTTCTCCATGTTAATCCTAACAACCTCTACTTTTAGCTGTGTACAAACTGAGTGCAACTTGCTTGTCAGAAGGCATGAGGCTCCATGACATCTACACTTGTTTTGTTGATATTTCACCATTTTGACTTATTACGCGACCACACATAAGCCTCTTATCATTTAATGAGCTGATGTTGAGTGGTGTGTTCCTTCTGTGCATAGATGTATATTTACAATAAAGTTTATTGTAGTAGAACAGATACTGTATTATGTAGTAAAAGAATGACAGGAAAAGAAGACACTGATGTTAGGCAGATCAAATCACTAGCCTGATAATATACTGTACTTAACATTGCCGTCTACCAATAAAAAGACAAAGGGAAAAAAATGTGTATATTTTCTGTTGTACGCTTTGACACCTGCTGAGTAATTTCACAGCAGTTTTTAAGTCTTTGATTAGAAAAACAGAAACATTGCAGTTGAACCTAGTTTTTTAGTCTTCCTCTTACATCTACTGCCTCAGCTCTGTTTATCTGCACTTTATAAATGTAGGTTTGTCTGTCACACATTTAGCTGCATTATTAGCAAAAAAAAAAAAAAAAAGTAACAAGATGATGGAATAAATGGGTACTACATACAATAATATCAGCATCCTCATTTTTCAAGTCACCTCTTCACCAAACATTCACTGGAAACAATTATTTGTTAATAGAAATCTGGATTTAAATCAGTTACAATTTTTATTAGTCTCTGCTTTTGTTCAAAAGAGGAAATACTTTAACAAGCTGCAGGGATCACATCTGACTCCCATCTGGGGTTCAGCCTGCTCTTTCCTCACAGCCTCACTCCTGCATTCAGTTTCACACCCTCAGTTAAAGCCAAGACTCAAAGCCATTTAGCAGCCTGCTCCAATTCAGCAAAAACCAAGTTATTAGAAGCTGGAGGGCTAATCAGAGGTTTTTGACTTTGGAAATGAACATGCAGTCAGTGTGCGGCACACCCCTGTGCACCATGTCAGAAAATGCAGAGATGCTGTCACTAATCATCAGCAAAAGGCTTTAATTAATCCAGCTCTGTTGTGAAGAAGATACGCTCAGTATTCTCAGTAATCGTCCCTGTCGGCACCGCGTCCCAAATCGACAGAAAATGAGTCCAGCGTTAAAGGACATTCTCAGTAAGACTGCCCATTCAGTTCCGCCAAATCAATATTCTCCATAGCCACATGCAACACCCAAAAAAGATGAATGTTTTCATCTATATTAAAGTCTTCTGAAAAGATCCCTTTGGGGGGAAATAGTTCACCTCTTCAACTCAGCTGGGGGAGAGTGGTTAGAATTCTCTGTGATAGATTACAGGCTCTATCATCTTCCTCTTGAAAGGCAGGCGCAGTGTGGTCGGGGTGCCACAGCATTAGATAAAGGCTTCTTGCTGTCTGGAGTGGTAGCACCAATTTAAATATGATTTTACACTTAAAAACTGAGTGTTAGGGTAGTCTGTAAGCCGGCTAACGAGCAGATTGGTAATGCAATTATTGCTGCTCGCTGAATATGGAACAAGTAGGCCTATTATTATGCATCAGGATCAGCAGGGCAGGCTTGTTATTCTATTCGTTGGTCATTATAAACTTCCAATGACATCACTGTCCTACTCCAACTGTTACCTGGCATGACATACAGTCTGTTAATACCATTACCCATACTACTGTGGAGGACTGAGAGCTGTGTGCATGCATGTGTTACAGGCTTTGAATTAGGGGTGTCAACAATATACAACAAAGTTTTCTACACGTGTAAATGGGACTATTAACCGACGTGTACACGGTTACACGGCAGAGATTAATAATCTTTAGGTTGCACCTACTCATTCCACCTTACTGCTGCCATCATTGAACTCAGAGCAGGATATACTGTAGTCGGGCTAAAGTAAGGTCATAGATATTTATCATTTAATCCCCAAGAACTAAAACGATACAACAACAACAACAAAAAAAAAAAACATTTATTGAGTGTGATCCAAACAGAGTATCTGCAGAAGTTTTCAAAACAGCTGACATCAGCTGACCAGATTTTTCCTATGTTTATAAGCAACATACCTGTCTTCATACACAGGAGAAAGTCTGACAGCTTTTATAAGCACGGATGCCTAATGATAATTCACAGCTGGCTGCAAGTGTTTCTACTTGCAAGGGGCGTGTCCTAGAGTGGGCGTGCCATATAGTGGGTGGGTCTTGTTAGGTTTAGGGGAAGGGTCAGGGGTAGGGTTAGTTTTTTTACCGTGCTCTCATAGGTCTGGTGGGCGTGTTGTAGAGTGATGTCACACGAAGATACGCCCACTTTACCACACGCCTCTGTCTTGTGAGCCGCAGATAGACTCTACTTGGTGGCTGGGCTGACCTGAAAATATGGCATCTCAAGAAAATGTTTTTGCTGAAAGAAGGTAAGTAGTGTTTTGGTGATCAACTTTATGTAAACAGCGGCTAATGCTAGCTGTGAAATCTTCAAAAGAGCTCCATATTAAATGCTAAACACATGCATTTGTTACAGTTATTTGCTCTCATAACTTAATTTTCTGAAAAAAACTGTACATCAAACCCCATTAGCAACAGCCTCACCAAATTTGCATTGAAACTTACCCGATATGATGTTTACTCTGCACAGATGGCTACTTGCAGTCTGTGTCTGATGAGCTCTCCTGATCGCTATAAAATCTCTTACCACGTTCTTTCAGTTATCCATAGAAAGAAATATCTGGGTCACCTGTCTTGTCACTACTGCACAGTTTATGGATGGGATCTCTGACGGCTTGAATAGAGTCGCTACAGCATCACAAAGCACTTTAAGTGACGCAACAGGCTATGGCTGTGTTTAGAAAAATACATACATATATACATATTATATATATATATATATATATATATATATATACATGGCTTTTATACAGCCCATCCCTTACGGGATTATACAGACACATTACCCGTGTCATCACACTGATGGCCCTTTCAGATAGAACGCAGTTTTCGCTGCGCTCATCACGGGGTAGGGCGCAGAGTTGACGGCAGAGCACGGCGGCAGCAAGCACGTCAGGCACGCGTTGCTAAGCGACAGACCAGGAAGTGTTTTCTCCCCAGTATGCTTCGCTGTGAAAGATGTAGCTCTCATCATTGCAGCAAAGAGCTTTTCTCCTGAGGAGGAGGAGATCAGCAGCAAATGAAAGGATGGGGGTCCACCTGATCCTGATGACAAGGCAGGACTTGAGGGGGTTCAGGCTCGTCCGGGAGCTGCATTCTTTCACACAGAGCGCTTCCAGGTTTACATCAGGCTGACCGAGAACCACTTTTTTTTCCTGAACTGGCTTCTCCTATTGGACGCACTAGGATGTTGTCACAGCGCGCTGCCCCCAAATTGAAAGCTTTTCAATTTGGGCGCAGCGGTATCAGCAGGGAAGGATTCCTCTGTACAGAGATCAGGAGGGAGGGAATTCCAGAGGTAGTGGATCAGAGTGACTAAATGCCCGGTTCCCCATTGTGACAAGACGGGCTGGGGGAACGGAAAGATAGAAAGTGTGGGAGGATGGTAGGGAGCAGGTAAGGGTGTTGACATGAAGGAGATCAGAGATGCAAGTTGGAGCCATGTTGTGGAGGGCCTTGAAAGTAGTTAGAAGTAGTTTGAAGATGATCCTTTGTTTGATGGGGAGCCAGTGGAGTTGTTGCAGGATGGGAATGATATGATGAGAAATAGGGGTCCGAGTTATCAGGCGTGCTGCAGAGTTTTGAAGGAGCTGCAGTTTCTGGAGGGAATTATTTGGAAGGCCAAAAAGAAGTGAATTACAGTAGTCAATGCGAGAAGTAATGAGGCTGTAACAAGGATGTAGTAGTTGGGGAGTGAGAGGGGGCGAAGACGAGAGATGTTGCGCAGGTGAAAATGGACGGACTGGGTGATGTTATTAATGTGAGACTGAAAGGAGAGTGTGCTATCGAGGATGAAGCACCCGGGCCTCTTAACCTGAGGGGAGGGGAGGGCAGTTGGAGCTCGTCAAGGAGTAATGGAGAGATTGATTGGCTTTGGAAAGAGTGTAAGGTGTGCCTACTAGGAGAGGACTCTCGGCTTCTTAGAGCTTGCTCAGTTTGGGGAAGTTGGATAAAAATCATAAATGGATTTCTTGCAGACAGAGGGTGAGGGAGATTGGTGGAGGAAGGGAGATGGTTGAGTAGAGAGGTAGAGCTGGGTGTCATCCATGTAGCAGTGGAATTTGATGTGATGTTTAAGGAAGATATAGCCAAGAGGAGGATGTAGATGATAAACAGGAGGGGCCCCAGGACAGAACCTTGGGAGGGCACACCAGCAGAAATGGAGCAGGAGATGGATTTATGGGATGTGAGATGTATGAACTGTGTCCTATCAGAGATTTGAAATGAACCAGGCTAGAGGGATGTGGCTGATACTGATAGATGATAATAGACTAAGGAGAGTAGCGTGGGAAATGGTGTCAAAAGCCAGGGAATGAGGATGGAAGAGTAGTCCAGAGTCAGAAGCCATGAGAAAGTCATCTGAGATCTTGATGAGTGCGGTTTCAGTGCCTGCAGGGGATGGAAGCCAGATTGAAACTGTTCGTAGATGTTGTCTGGACATCAGGTGGTTATGGAGTTGGGAGGCAACAGATTTTTTTCCAGAATTTTGGATATGAAAGGTAGATTGGATATGGGACGTAAGTTGTTGAAGTTGGAGGGGTCAGGCCAGGTTTTTCAGAATTGGGGTGACTGTAGGGTTTGAGTGCAGATGAGACTAAACCAGAGCTTAAGGAAGAATGGATGATTTGGGTAATGAAAGGCAAGTGAAGAGGAGCAGGATTTAGCACCAGGGTGGACGTGAGTGGATCAAGCTGACATGTGGAAGGTTTGGATTTATGAATGGAGTCAGAGATGGCTTGAACCAGAGGGAACGTCAAAACTGGAGAGGATGGTTGCAAAGAGGTGGGTAAGGGGTAGCAATGTCACCTCCAGAAAACTGCAGCTCCAGATGAGGTCAGGTCGTTTGTGGATCATCTGCGATTTTGGAGATGAAAAAGGACATGAGTTTGTTGCAGAAGTCATGGGATTGCATATGATGGGGAAGGGAGTCAGGAGGTTTTGGTAATCGGAAGTGGGAGAAGGGAGAAGAGGGGTTTTGGAGTTGTGGAGAGAGCTATTGGAGTGGATTAAACTGGAGCAGTGTGCAGATTTGGCAGAGGAGAGGGAGGTCTTGTGCAGTTGTAATGTGGACCTTGTACATAT
>JALJCO010007842.1:0-57165 GCA_023101725.1 Atherinomorus stipes
GTTCAAGTCCCATCTGGGGTGGGGAGCAAAGTGGCGCAGCGGAAGCGTGCTGGGCCCATAACCCAGAGGTCAATGGATCAAAACCATCCTCTGCTAGCTGGAGGCTTTTCAACAACCATCTCAGCACATTGGAAGTCAAGTCCTACCGTCACCCTCATCAAACCAATCTGTTGTCAAGGCAAATTCCCCTCTAGTAAAGAAGTGCACATTTCAAGCTACCCCTTACAGGCTCAGAGGTACTGCTGGGATCACAACCAAGGATCTCCTACTTTACAACACAGGCCACCAAGATAGATCAAAGCTGTTTTCAATGTGAAGAGTGTGCTAGTTATGCCTGAATACTGATGCTGGAAAAATGTCAGTGTTACTTTTACTGGATCTCAGTGCTGCATTTCATACAGTTGACTACATTATGTCACTCCAACGACTGGAGAAGTGGGTGGGTCTCTCTCGTTCTGTACTAAACTGGTTCAAAATGTACTTGGACAACAGGAAGTACTTTGTGTCAGTTGGTCATTTTACATCTGAGCGGACAAAAATTGACCTGTGAGTCATTTTTGTCCTGTGAGTCAACTCTTCAAACCTGAGACCAGGTTTCAAGAGTTGAAGTACAGTGGTTTTTGATTGGGACCTGGTCTAAGGTGGTCTATAATTACCCCATAATATGTGGGTATTTTTAATTTCCACAAATAGAATAAAGGTTTCACAAGTCAGAAACTGCGCTTGAATTAATCTACAGTCCATAAAGGACATTTGCGTCCAGGTTTGAAAAATCTACGTCTTGTAGTTTTTACACAGGACCTTGTTAAATGTCAGTAGAGAATAATTTGAGTGGAGTTGCCCTTAAAACCAAAATCGCATTGGAAAATGGGAACGGGTTGCTAACTTCTGCCAACATTTTTTATGTTGGGAGATTTCAGGTTGACTTTTTCATATTTTTTTTCATGAGAGAAAAAAAAGGAGTCAGCACTGTGATATCTTACTTTACTTTTCTGCTGAAAAGCTGAGGAGCTGTAACTGCTTTCTCTGATATTTTCTGTCCATCTCCTCTGCTGATAGATACTTTGCCGCTATGACTGCTGCTCTCCTCTGCAGATGCGCACATGGACAAACTTCAAAGTATGAGAACATTCTTCCTTTAAAAAATAACTACTTCAACCAGGCAAATTGCAAAAAAAAAAAATGCACTTTTTCTTTATTTAAATAAGTAAAATCTGTGTTTGTGCATGTGTTATACCTTCAAACTTACTCATTTACATTTAACTCCATATTTTAGTCAACAGCTGTACTTTAGTCGACTGTAATATGATATTTTTGTCAACTAAAACTAATTTAATTAAGATGATGAAATTATCTTAAACTAAACATTTTAGTTTTAGTTTTAATTAACACTGATGCACACCTGGGCGAGACTCAGATCAGCTGGCGACACCCCGAGTGTAAGTTAAACTGTAGATTCACATGTTTTCTTGGTTGGGGTCTTTAGGGGGGGAGATGGTTTAAGTTTATTGCCTCTAACTGATGTCAAGCATGAGTTATAGGGGAGATGTTTTAGATTGTGGAAGTGTAGGTGTGTTAAATTCAGATTTGAGGACAGACAGACAGACACATCTCTTCTTTTGCTTGCAAATATTTGTTTTCATGTAATAAATACAGATATTTACATAAACAATAAATATGAAAGCGTTTCCTCTGCGTCCCTGTCGGAATCAGGAGCCAGACGGCAGTTTCAGAGCTTTTATTGGTCGCTGCTGCCTGCTGCTCCTGGTGAAAGTTTCCCCCCGTCACTGCCTCCCTCTCTCCCTCTCACTTCTGCTCGTCTTTGTTGATGATGTTTTTCAGGAGTGTGACCAGGGGCTTCTGGCGGCCCTCCTCCCAGCTCTTCATGAAGCCGCCGTAGCGCTTGCCGGGCGGCGGGCCGCTCCAGCGGAAGTGCTTCATCTTGTACGAGCCGTCCTTCTTCTCCTGCAGGCTGCCCAGGAGCTGCTGGTGCTCCTCCGCCTCCTCCATCGCCTTCTCGTCCTCTTCCTCAGCGGCTGCAGCTGCTATGAGCTCATTGGCCAGCTCCCGCCTCCTCATCTCTCCGGGGAAAACCTCAGAGGACTCCTCCTCCACGCCGTTGGAGGTGTAGACTTTGACCGGACGGCGTTTCCGGCCGACGGGCTTCCCCCAGCGGAAATGCTCCATGGAGTAGGAGCGCTTGGCCTGAGGAGACGAGGAGGACGAGATGAAGTTTGAAGGCTCGGACGACGGAGGCGGCTGGAGATGGGCGCTGCCCGGGATGACGGGGGTCTCGGCGTTGAGGTCGGAGCGGCAGAGCTGGATGCACTCCTGCGGGAGGAGGAGGAGGATGGTGAAGATTAGAGATGCACCGATCCGATACCCGGATCGGATATCAGCTCCGATACTTCCAAATTAGCTGGATCGGACATTAGATGAATGTGGCCGATCCATTCCTTTTTTGTTTTTATTAATATCATAATAAATGTACACTTTGTTATTTGTTAATGAATAATATTAAGTAGATTTATAGTAGGGGTGAAAAAATATCAATTCACTAAAATATTGCAATATTTTCGTATGTCAATATTCAAAAATACGGTATGGATTTATTTTACTAATGACTGTTACAATATCTCACGGGTTTTTGTAAAATCTCGCGAGACTTTGTAAGGGACGGATGAAATCTTGCGAGATATTGTTGGTAAGATAGATCAATATTGCGTTTTTAAATATCAGTATGAAATCGGGTATCAGCTTATACGCTCAGCCCAGGTATCGGATCGGAAAAAACTGGATGGGTGCATCTTTAGTGAAGATGACGTGTGGGTGAGATCGTGGTGCGTTACCATCATGCTGCTCTCAGAGCTCAGCTCCTGGCAGCTCGGATGCTCCCAGCACTGACCGGCAGCTCCCCCGGCCCCGACCACCACCACCGCCACCAGCAGCCACACACGACACATTCTCCTGTCCACCAATCAGAGACAAGAACTCATGTAGCCAAGCAGAAACTTGCAACTCTTTTCTTCTTCTTCTCTTTCTATTTTTGTTTTACTTGAACCCTTTAACAGCTGATTCAGGAAATATCAAAATCATCATAACATCTTTATTTTGCCTTTTAAAAAAATGTATAAATAATCTTAAAAGATAATAATTTGAATATGAAACATTTGTTACTGTTATATGTCCAAATTACTGTAGCACAGAGTCACAGAATACCGGCATCACAGCTGGTTGGATCTCATAAAAAATGAGATCCACCGCAAAAGGCAGCAAAAACAGTCATATATGTCTCTTTTTTCTTTTATGTATAATTACAGTTAGAAAATTAAACAGATTTGATGTTTATATAAAACTGCTAACACACAATAAATATAAATAATTATTTATTGAACAATAAATTCACGCATCTTAAAAGTTGTTGCTTCCCTAAAGAACTTCATTTTCACTTAAATATCACTTAAAAACTTTTAACTCAGAAAATATTTCATTTGACATAGTTTAAGAAAACATATCTTTAAGAAAATCTGTATTCAACTGAATTGTTTCTTACTATACTCTATATGAATATTTATTTTATTTTGATATTTTAGGTAAATCTGACATGTTGAAGAATAAACTAAAGAAAACCCACATATGGGAATTAAATACAGAAGAAAGTTTCTAAATATGGGAATAACATATCTATCTAAAAAATTTATATTCATTGGATGCTATGTCTTTTTAAATGTATTTTTTGTCTATAAATGTTATTTAATCATAGTTGCCAACTTTTGTTGCCACTGCAATTGTATTATTATTATTATTATAATTATTATTATTATTATTATTAATGCCATTAATCAAAAAAGATCCTCACCGCAGTCTTTGGTTTCTTCGTGCCTCCTCTTCTTCCTCTTATTGCTGGTGTTTTCTTCTCTTCGGACCTTGGGATGAAGGTTTTTGTCTCTTCTCTCTTCTTCTGATGCTTCGATCAGTCATCCTACTTTTATACCCTGTCTGTCAAGGACACACCAGCGGAAATACACACAAAAAACACACTCTGATGACGTGTGCTCAACATTCATTCATGCTCGGAAATTCACACTGCAGCAAAAATGAACACGGGCAATCAATGAATTATCTTACTCCCAAAAATCAACTTTTGCTCTCAGCTGTTGGAACTATGTATTTAAAACCAGCTCTAACATGGAATTTTATGAAAAATGTATTATGTTGTTTACAGGAATCATCATTTATCATATATTTGTAACGTTCTGATTTTTATATAAAAAAATTACCCAAAAGAAGAAGAATATTCCGTTTTAACTGAGTTCAAACCTGAAAGTGAAAATAGAAATCAGTGAGAACAGAATAAAGTGTTAAGATAAAACCATGCGTGTAAATCTGTATTTACCGCCTTGCCGCGGTTGTTGTGTGTTAAATGTCAGACGGCAGGTTTGGCAGCTTAACACTGAGGCGACATGTCGTCATTGGAAGGGAAACGGGATTCAAACCTGCAGGTCAGGGTGTACAGTTACAAACACACACAGCTGCTGCACTGAAAGCCCTTTGTCCCGGTCCTCAGTGTCACTAATTCTGACCCTGAACAGGGTTTATCTCATTAAATGGACTCTTGGGGAAAGGTGATGAGGACAAAGCTCAATCTCCAGCATTTATATCAATTTTTTACAGATCCAGGAGTGCTCTCCAAAGCTGGACATTTACTTACGGTGTCTCCATTCCCTCAAAACTTTGTTTCAAAGCTGTTATTTGTAGGTATAAAGGTTTAAAACATCTAAAATTCTACTTTTTCTACAACTGACTTGAGGAAAGCACTGTGATGCAGTCTAAAAACACCTGTTTTATTCAGCTGAAGAACATGACTGAGAACTCTAGAAGTGGACTGCACTCTCCTGTAATACCACTTTATACCACTAGATGGGGTATAAATCACTGTAGTGTGAACTCTGCTCTGGAGCCAATACCAGAAGAAGAGGAAGGTTAGCCACACAACAAACTTTTTCAGCAGCAATGACATTAACGGGGAAGTTCAGGATTTTTGACTTGGGGCCTCATTTTCAAGTGAGCCAGGGTCCTACTTATCACTGGAGACAGTTTCATCTCATTTCATCTCATATTCTTGTTGGTGGTGGTCCCCGATGCTAATGCTAGCATAAGTCAATAGGAATCTGCTAGCCTGTCATTAATAACAATCGTATCCACTACACAGAACACCCGAGGCAAATCAGATATAACACAAGACTATCTGTGTAAATGCCGTGTTAACAAAATAATGTTACAAATAAAACTTACCTTACATCCCAAATTACACATTACATTTTGAGGAACTAGTTTCTCACCAGCAGCGCAGTGATACATTGCTTCCAGGTGGAAAGACAGGAGAGCGCACCACAGTCTTCGCACATTTTCAATTGCTTGTTAGTTTACAGAATTAAGAACAGCAATAGGCAACATGGTTTATAAGTGTTCATTTTTAGAGTAGCTGCTACTGTAATCAAATTCCTTTGTACACTTAATGGCAGATGATATCACTCCGCTGCCACATACCAGAAGTAAAAATGTGTTGCCACTGAGACACTACTGTCAAAATGTAACGCAATACAAGGTCTGTTTTGTTTGTAACACCATTTACTACCTTTACAAAAATAGTCTTGTGATTTGCCTTGGGTGCTCTGTGGAGTGGATACGATTGTTATATATGACAGGCTAGCAAATTCCTATTGACTTATGCTAGCATTAGCATCGGGGACCACCAGTAACAAAAATATAAGATGAAACAAGGTTAAACTGTCTCCAGTAGGTTCGTTATCCGCCAACTTTCATATAATGGAGTTCACCGGTGCTCGAAACAAAAAGGTCCATAAAAGTCCACAAAAACTTGTCAATATTCCTCCATACTGCTCATCCAATGTAATCCAAGTGTCCTGAGTGTGTAGCGTCCATAATTTACTGGAAATTACATTATTTAGTATATTTTTATAGCCTAAACAGCAGAACATCATACTTTCCCGATGCACATCCTACTGTCTATTCAAGGGAACATTTGAAACAGAGCCTTATGTACAAAAATGTATAATCAAGACAACCTAGAAGTGCCTTTGTTAAATTCAGATATGGAGTAGCTCCATTACCGATAGAAACGATATACGAACACCCCAGTGGAGAGACTCCAATGCTCTTTATGTCATACTGACTCTGTTGAATCAGAGGCTCATGTTCTTTTACACTGTGATATTTATACAGACATTCATGATAATCTTTTTCAAATACTGTCTAGGTTTATTGTTAATTTTAATTGTCTTGATGATGCAAGTAAATTATGTGTAATTTTAGCTTGTAAACACTGTATTAATGACTGTGCCAAAGCCTACCACCTCATGCTAAATAGAAGGCTGTCTTTTATGAGTTCTAACTTATAAAGTGACTCTTTATGTTTGGTTTTTATGGTACTGTAGTGTACCTGTGTGTTCATGTACATGGTTATTTGTGGGGTTTTATGCATGCCAATATAGTATGCATATGGGTATGCATACATGTACATTATATTTGTGTTTATTTTAATGTTTTGTTTTTATTGTTTTTATCTGTTCTTTCTTTTGTTGGCGTCTTATAACTTTTTCTGAGTGGTCCCCAACACTTTTTATCTGTCAACAAAAAGGGGTGTAACAATGTTTTGAATGTATGTTGCCAGTTTCTTTGTTTTGTTTGGTATTGTGTGGAGTGACGCCAAAATAAACTACTCTTCTTCTTCTTCTTCCATGCGAGTTCACGACACTAAGCCACGGGAGATCGCGCAGATGAGATTGCGCGTTCTTTCTTTCTTTGTTTTAAATCAATAACCAACCCCTCTTGTGTTTGCCTGCAGCTCGGTCACTCATAGCACAATGTGAACAGCTAAATTCTTCTTCTACGCTTGCATTATCGGCAGAGTAGGCACCGAACACCGCAGCTTCCATAGTGTTGTGAACTCGCATGGATGTGCATTGGGGAAGTTTTTCTGTTCTTGCAAATGAACTCTTCATATACTAAATGATGTGGTTTCCAGTAAATTCTGGACGCCACCCACTCAGGACACTTGGATTACATTGGACGAGCAGAGTGGAGGAATATTGACAAGTTTTTGTGGACTTTTTATGGACTACTATTTATAGTTATTGTACAAGCTACACACATTTTTTAATGCTGCAGGCACCCTTAGGGTTGAAATGGTACAAATTTGTACTTTATATTACTTTGGACCGTTTTTCATAGTATATAGGTACACTTCAGGCCTCATAAAGACCAATTTTGTACTTTTGAGAGAACGTTGTCAAAAATGTACCTACAGGTACAGAAATGTTCCTGTCTCGTACCTCTACTTTTGAGTGTGTATAGGCCATGATTCATTCTCACACATGCACATATTGCACATGCACACACAGTTTTTGAACTCTATTGTTTGTAAGGGCGGCAAATACACTGCACAATTTTCTAAATTGTGTCTTGCAGGTTCAACTCAAACTGCAAAAATAAATCGCAGGGTTCAAGTTCACAATTCACAATTTGACCGGTGCACAATTCATGTAGTGGCAAGGTACAGACGGGGTTCGTTCTCAAGACTCCCAACTGAGAGCCATGCATACTGACCAGTCAGGCAAAGGGATATCCCTGTGTCAAGTAGCCAGGGTATATGATCAATCAGAGGCATAGTGCTTACTTGCCAACACTGGGTTGTGAAAAATTGGGAGGTTTTTTCATCGGTGTATCAGCCTGGGGCGTAATTATTTGTCACTTCTTGCCTTGTATTTTAAACCTGATTAAGGGACCTTGTTTTGAAAATTTAGTTTCTTTGACACTCAATAAATGATTTTTCTACACAGGGAAAAAAATAGCAGTTTTAATTGCTGAAATAAGTACCAGAAGGCTAAATAATAGGGCAGTTACACACTGCAAAAACTCAAATCTTAGCAAATTTATTTTTCTCAATTCTAGACTCAAAATAAGACAAAATTGCTTAAAGAGAAACATTTCAGTCAGATTTAAAATCTTATTTCAATATTTTTTTTGCTCGTAATAAGCAAAAAAATCTGCCAGTGGGACAAGCGAAATTTTCTTGATAAGATTTCTTGAAATAAGACGCCTTGCCTTAAAATATGTTTTTTAAAAAAAGACTTTTTTGCTTAAGCAAAAAAATTCTGCCAGTGGGACAAGCAAAATTTTCTTGGATTCTTGAAATAAAATGCATTGTCTTAAAGTAAGATCTTACCAAAATGTTTAATTTTCAAGCAATTTTGTCTCATTTTGAGTGTGATGAGATATTTTGTATAGAAATGAGAAAAATATACTTGCTAAGATTTGAGTTTTTGCAGTGCACTGCAATGCATTTAGTATGCAGTACTGCAGATCAAATTAAAAAGTGTGTACCACTGACTGCCACCATCTAAAGGATTAAGTGGCCCCAGCTGAACTTAAACTTGAAATTCATGTAATTAAAATAGTAACTTCACCAGAAAAAAATTTTAATTCCATGAACAGCAGAGATGCAGGTGCTACCCAAAAAATGGGAATATCCTGAAAAAGATCATGTATTTCCATAATTCTACTTAAAAAGTGCAATTTACATACTGTATAGACAAATAATATGTGAATCAATATATTTCAAGCTTTTATTTGTTTGGATGTTGCTGATTAGGACTTGCAGCTCAAGAAAACCGCAAATTCAAAAACTCAAAAAAATTACAACACTGCATAAAAGCAATCACAGAAGGGTTTTAAATTAGGGCTGTCAAAAAAATTAATCCTGATTAATTACATTGCTTTTTTCACTTTTAGAAAACATTTAGGGTTAAAGGTGTCTCACCAGGAATTCTGCATTTATCTTTAGTAGACTAAACCCTGTCCTTGCATGTCTCCCTAGTCCTTTAGACAGCTGCAGTTTAGTCCAGAATGTTGCTGATATGTCCACACCGCTGACATCACAACTGTCCTAATGTAAAGCTGAAATTCAGGTCTGAGTCCTGGACTACTCCCGGATGTGTAGTTTGGTTTTGGCCTTTAAGTTGTAAAACAAAAGTTCATGTATTTTCTGCATACAGCAGTATTAAAAAGGACATCTCTTGTTTGACAATAGGATTAATTTTTTGACAGCCTTATTTTAAATACAAAAATATCAGGCCTTCTAAAGTAAAATCTTGCATCTGTAATTAATACTTGGTGGGGGCCCCCTAATGACTGCCTTAACCCGGCGTGGCATGGATGCTACCAGCTTCTGGCATATCTCAGGTGTTATGGAAGACCAACATGCTTCCATCACAGTGTTGAGCTCTTCTTTATTGTTTGGTCTCTTCCCGTTGAGCTTTCTCTGACAATGCACCACAGATTTTCAATGGGGTTCAGGTCAGGTGAGTTTGCGGGCCAATCAAGCATGGTGATCCATGGTTGTTGAACCAGGATTTTGTACTTTTGGCAGTGTGGGCAGGTGCCAAGTCCTGCTGGAAGATGAAGTCTGCATCCTCCACAGCTGGTCCACTGAAGCAAGCATGAAGTGCTCCGAAGTGTCCTGGTAGATGGCTGCATTTATGCTGGACTTGATGAAGCACAGAGGACCAACACCAGCAGCTGACATGGATCCCAGGTCATCATAGACTGGGAAACTTAACACTGGACTTCATGCATCTTCTATCTAGCACCTCTCCGGTCTTCCTCTAGACTCTGGGACCTTTGTTTCCAAATGAGATGCAAAACTTGCTCTCATCAGAAGAGAGGACTTTTGACCACTGGGCAACAGACCAGTCCTTCTTTTCGCTAGCCCAGCTAAGGCGCTTCTGCCGTTGCTTACTGTTGAGGAGTGGCTTGAAAACAGGAATTCAACATTTGAAGCCCATGTCCAGCATCCACCTGCGAGTTGTTCCTCTTGAGGCAGTAACTCCAGGGGTACAGTGTGTAGCGTCAGCCCCCCCCCCCTCCTTATGGACTTTTATGGACCTTTTTGGCTCGGGCCTGGCAAACTCCATTATGTGAAAGTTGGGGGGAAACGAGAAGCCTTCCTGATCGCCGACCGCATTTGACATATTAAAGAAGTGCTCCAGAGTTTTGCTCACCATGAGGGTAAGTGGAAAATAAAGACATCATTCTGTGGGTTTACTATTCCTTTAAACTCACCAGGCTGCCACATTGAGTTTGTTGGGTGCCAGTAGGGGAGTCACAGAAGGCTGTCTGAAACTCAGAGTCAGAGATACTCCAGGCCCACCTGATCCAATTCTTTGCTTGGTTGGTTTGCCAACAACGCCTAACTGTACGCAAAAGGTACAGTCCCCCCCTTTCCACAAGCACGCCCCAGGCTGCCACCAATTAAAAATCCATGGATCCTGTGGACAGCACCAAAAGTGGGTATCCCTGTGGCCAAATAGCCAGACAATTGATCAATTGGAAGCATAGCGACAGGATTTTGACAATTTTGTCTTATGATATTGTTTATCACAGAGACTTTAGTGTATGCCAGAAAGAGGGTGACCAGTGAATTGCCTCAACAGTATGAAAGATGTAGAACAGAGAAGAACAGAGGAAAAGTTGGAATAAAAGTAAAATGAAAATGAAACTCCTGAAAAAACATTTCTTGGAGATTCAAAGATCAACTTTATTGACTTCAGATTGAGAAATCTGATGACGTGTCTACCCTCTGCCTCTCCATGCCATTACCTCTTTTTTTCCCTTCAACTAATGTGTAGAAGTGTGTGTGTGTAATGGCTTGAGTAGATGTTCAAGGCCCTAACAGCGTCTAATGGGTTTATTTTTACCTGCCTTCCTCTACATGCTGCTCCATCTGTGCACTGGAAAAACAAATAAATGGCTCTTGAGAGTAATGGCTTTACGATTTCTGAATGATCTGAAAAATCATGCTTGGCTTTGTCTGCCAAAAGAGGCTATGACAAAGAAATGTTAATAAAATCCCAACATCCACAGTCCATGCCCAGAACAAACAAAGACACAGTCACTAAATCATTTTCTCTTCCTTTGTATGTACAATGCACAAGAAACAAATTAAAAGAGGGTTTAGACTTTTGGCTGATGTATATAGCAAACATAAACTCTGGCAGGGAACCTCTGGTCAAGTACAAGGCTAATGAACTAAAGGACTATTGTCTTTGCTTTGAAATCCAGGATCTTTCCATAGAGATGAAGTCCTGTCTACTATCAGCATCACAGATCTGTCCAATAAGAATTGAACCCAAAGTGGTTTCGGGAGGCATTTAACAAATGTAATTAGAAATCAACAGGGCCTGATGGCTTGAAAGCCTTCTTGCTCAAAAACTGCTCTTCAGAATTATCCGCAGGCTGTGTGGTGCCTGAAATCAAACAACAGTCACCTTCTGCCTGTTCCAAAAATCCATATTTCCTTAATGGCAGTTTTATTCTGCCACTGAATACTCCTTATTCAGAGTCTTGGCTACAATTTGGTTAGTTGCATGTCTGTATTTTCATTTGCTACCTTTCAGCATTGGAAATTCCAACGACTCCCTTATTTTTGTGTGTTCTGGATCATAGTATCCGGAATTTTCTCTGGATCCGGATCAACTTTTGAAACATTATAGAGCTCATTGAGATCCTTTCTTGCAATTTTCTACCAAACAATTGGGCCATTTATATGGCGTTATATGCAAAAATTCCTTCAAAAGGATCCTTCATAACATTTCTGGATCCAGAAGGTGATCAGGATCACCACCAAAATTTAATGGATTCATCCTTGGGCTGAGGAACACAGATGATAAAAATTTCAGGTCAATCCGCCCAGAGCTTTTTCCATAAAGTTGCTCACAGACAGACAGACAGACAAACAAACCAAGGCTACCAAAATCATAGCCTCCTTGGCGGAGGTAATGAAATGTTTTTGAAGCACTTTGAGGATCCTGAGGTCTATGCATGACTTCTTTTTGCAGATTTCGGTTCAGCTTTGGATACTGTGCAACTTTATTTGCTTGCCAAAATGATTAATCGACATGGGTGCCAATACTTTTACTCTCAAATTGTTTATTATCAAATAGGTTCCAACAAGTAAAAGTAAATAGTTTTTTGTCAGATGTGAAATACTGTAGCACAGGAATGCTTCAAAGCTGTGTCAGCTTTTCTTTACTTTTTACACCTAACAAATTATTGTAGAAGCACGCAGCCAAACAATCATGTCATCAAATTTTATGATGATGCAGTTTGACTGCCCTTCCGAGTATCACAGTGAGATTGCTTAGTGTTATAATCACCATCTGATGGTGAAAAAGGCAACAAAGGTTATCTCTGATTTCAGGGGTGTGAAAGTCCATGAGTTAGTGGTCATTGTGTCATCAAACAGGTGCACACTTGTTGTTCCTTGATGTTATGATATCTAACCTGTACTGAAGTGACCAAAATGACTATCTGTGCTCCACACTGGCTCAAGGGCTTCATATTTTATGCAGGTTCAGGCTGTTTGGGTCAGACCTCAGATCATTCTCATTTTCTATAATGCTGTTCTTGGTACCATCATCGGATGGCTGCACAATTTGGTACATTAACTGTTCAGTCTAAATCTAGACTCATAAATATAGTAAAAACAGAATTGAAAGTATTTGGGTCGATGAATCATTTCCAGCCCTTATAGCATATTTACGAGTGTTCTCTTATTAGGCAGGAAACAGAATCTTGCAGGACCTGTCTCGTGCTTTGTTTTCCAAAAATGGACAGCTCACTTGAGGTACACCATAGAGCCATCAGTTTCAAAAGCGACCACTTTAAATGATCGTTTCTCCCCACATCTATCCCCCTTTTATATTATATTTCAGTATTGTTCTAGAATGTGCTGCTCGGTGGCAGCAGTTTGTAATAGCTCTGTCTTAGTTTTTGAGTTTTTTAAAAAAATATACAGTACTTGTCTTTTCATCTACATTACCTGTCAGATAAGGTTTTTCTGGGAAGATTTTTTATGCTGGTTTGAAGGATGAGGAGATTTTTCTTCATATTTTTGGCTTTTTCACAACTTGACTTGTATCCATGTCAACTGACAAATTGTTTACCACGGGGTCAACTGTTAAAACTCTCCCAAATCAAGATTATTAGTGAAATAACATGTCAAATCCCAGCAGAGTTTAAAAAAAAAAGAAGAGGATGCAGGGCAGGGGTAAGGCAGAAAGAAAAACGGTGGAGATATAAACCGTTTCTTCCAACTATTTTGATGGGTAACATGAGATTGCTAGCTTACAAGATGGACAAGCTTGAAGTGCTAACAAGGTCTCAGAAAAAAGTACGGAGAGTGCAGTATTATGTGCTTCACAGAGACTTGGCTGCAAGAACACATCCTGGACTGTAATGCGTCTGTTCACCGTTTCAAGAGAGCAGAGTGTAATAAACAGCTCAGTGGGAAGCTAAAGGGAGGTTGAATTGCAGTGCTGGTCAATCAGCGTTGGTGCCATCCAGGACACATCACTGTCAAGGAGAAGATCTGTGCAAGAGATATCGAACTGTTAGCTGTGAGTTTCCGTCCATTTTGTTTACCCAGAGAGTTTGCCTGTGCTATTTTGGTAACGGTTTATATAATACCAGCTACCACACCAGACAGCCTGTGATGTCATCAGCTCTGTTATGGCGAAATTACTAACACAGCATCCAAACTCATGGCGATCTCTGGAGACTTCAACGTCTCCCCTCTCTGCTACGTTACCAACTTTCCAGCAGTTTGTCAGCTGCTCCACCAGAAAAAAATAAGATGCTAGACTTATTTTATGCAAATTTTAAGAATGCATACATCTCCTTTGTCCTGCCTCTTTAGAAAGATCAGATCACAATGTGGTTCTTCTCACCTCCACCTACAAGCCCATCATTCAGCAGCAACCAGTCATTAGGAGGACTATTAAAACCTGGTCTCCTGAGGCTGAGGATGCTCTGAGAGGGTGCTTTGAGGCCACAGACTGGAATGTCCTCTGTGAACCTCATGGAGATGACATCAACACCATGACTGAGTGTGTGACAGATTACATAAACGTCTGTGTGGACAGCATCGTTCCAACAAGAACAGTGAGGTGCTTCCCCAATAACAAACCCTGGATCACCAGTGACCTGAAAAAGCTGCTGAACATCAAAAGAAAGCTTTCAGGGATGGAGACAGGGAGTTACTGAAGACCACACAAAAACAACTGAAAACACAGACTAAGAAGTGAAGGAGGACGACAGGAAGAAGTTGGAGAGCAGCTCCAGCAGAACAACATGAGGGATGTGTGGTCGGGAATGAAGAAGATCACCGGCTTTAAGTTAAAGGGGGATCAGACTGATGGAGGTCTGGACAGAGCTAACAAACTGAACATGTTCTTCAGTAGGTTCAGTTCCCCCTGCCGACAACCAAACACACCACACCCTCCATGAGCCCACAGCTTTCCTGTCCCACCTCCATTCTGTCACCCTGCAGCTCAGTCATGGACCTGAACACAGCCTCCTCTCCCTCCACATCAGGACATCCTGAGACCTCCTCTGTCTCCTCATCAGGACATCCTGAGACCTCCTCTGCCTCCACATCAGGACATCCTGAGACCTTCTCTGTCTCCTCATCAGGACATCCTGAGACCTCCTCTGCCTCCACATCAGGACATCCTGAGACCTTCTCTGTCTCCTCATCAGGACATCCTGAGACCTCCTCTGCCTCCACCTCCATCCTGACTGTCTCCTGCAACCAGGTCGAGAAACTGAACCGGAACAAGGCTGCAGGTCCAGATGGTGTCAGTCCCAGAGTTCTCAAGACCTGCTCAGAACAACTATGTCCGATTCTCCAGCACATTTTTAACACCAGCCTGAGACAGAACAGAGTTCCAGTGCTGTGGAAAACATCCTGTCTTGTTCCAGTGCCTAAGAAACCACAACCAGCTGAACCAGATAACTACAAACCAGTTGCCCTGACATCTCACATAATTAAAGTTCTGGAGAGTCTGTTACTGGCTCACCTAAACAGGCAAGTGAATACCTTTTTTTTTTTTTCCCTTTTGTTATACTTGTATGATCCCTGAGGGGAAATTAGGGCTCTGCATTTTACCCATCTCTGTACTGTGAGTATCAGAGAGCAGTGGGCTGCTACTTAAAGCGCCCGGGGAGCAGTTGGTGGGGGGTTAAGGACCTTGCTCAGGGTCCACAGTGGTTCACCCAGGAGTCGCATCGGGGGATCGAATCAGGGTCCTCCGCGCCCCAGCCCACGACGCTACCACTGGGCTATCCACTCCCAAAGGACCCATCACAGTTTGCATATTGTAATGGGCTTGGGGTTGAAGCTTCACTCAGATTCACTCCACTTTCACATCTTGATAATAAGCATCCACAATGACTGCCTTTGTTAACCACCAGTTCTGGTCATAAATGACTGCAAGCCAATGAAGTACATCAGCAGATAGATCTGCCACAGTCCTCTCAGCACCACTCTTGGTTTGTGGTTCTTGCTCCATTGGCTCTTGCTCACCTTCCTCCCATTCCATTTCCATCTCCTCCATCAACATTTGCAAATGAACTTGCCTCTTTTGCATTGGTGGATGATTATGATCCTCCACCTGTACCCTGGATCTAACTGGAATATTGTTGGGCTGAAATACTCCCACATCTAGGGCTCGCCACAGAAACAGGACAGTAATGGGCAATGGATCTCAGAGGTGTATGTCGGTGTGACTTGATGGAGTTTCTTGCTGCAGGTACTGGTTTTAGTGGTTGAGAAAGGAATGCATAATATTGCTGCATGTCAGCTTCAGCAATACAGGAAATATAGAGCTTAGTGTTGCAGAGGCTTCTGCCAACCAGCTCATGAGAGATGTTCCCATTCACAGTGTCGTTCCCCTGCATACGAGGTTCCTTGCAGACCTTCTCTCCACAGTTCCTCCGACGCCGCCTGGGCTCCTTCCTATGTGAGGTGGGGAAGAAGTTCTAGGTTGTTCTCTTGAAACCTAAATTTGGAGGGACACTGCAGAGGAGAGAAAAGTTCTTCTTGTTCTTGTATTGCTTACTGGGGACATCGGACCAAACGCAAATAGAAACAACTTTTGGAAACTTGAAAGTAATTTTTGCCAGGACTGACTCCACGTCAGACCAAATGGCAGACGCATCTTGTTGCTTGGATTCTGATACAGTGCAGAAGCCTGTCTTCTATTATTTTGTATAAAACTGTACCTCAGAATTATACATTTCCATGCCTCAGGAAAGTCCACATGCACAATTCCTATGCTGTCATCGCACTTCTCAATCATGCTCCTGTACACTCTGGTCTGGTTCTGAAGTAAGCACACGTGTGTTGTTGTTTCTACCTTCAGTGTGTCTTCATATTGTTGGATAAGCTCTCCTAGCATGTTGCAATGAGTCCAGGTCTGGTGCTGAAATGGAGCCTAGTTTGATCCTGAACTCATTCCCATTGCTGCCATTTAATATTTATCTGGTTTTGCTGCGGTGTGGAAACTGCATGTTAGTGGAGGAGCGCAGAAGACATGCCTCACTTATCTTTGAAAAGCAGACAAGTTCAAAACTATCTCCAAGACTTGACAACACTATTTTGTTTCAGGACATTAAGCATCATCTGACCTTGGCGTGTCTTATGAGCAGACAGTGTTGGTGTAGCGACATAAAACGGACATAAGGCACAGAAAGATGGATAACTTAGCTTCACTCCCGGTTCCTTCATAAAGAGCTCCTGGTGGAGATTCATTACAGTATCAGTCAGAATCCTTCTTTGATGCTTTATTTTCTTGCACGATTGTGTCCCTTTTGTCAGTTGCCATTCTTGCTGAATTATGGTAGAAATCTTGCACCTTCGCAGTACTTGCTCAACTAAAGAGTTTCTCTTTTTTTTTATCAGTAACGGCCCCTACCCACTGGATACGATAGAACAGTTTTTCAGCTCACGAATTCCGTATCCGATCGTGCACCTTTCCATTCTCACCAGACCTAAAGCTCTGCACTACAAAGTTCCAGGACCTGGCCCCCTCTCCAGTTCATTCTTCCACAGCAGCAAGCGACAAAGAATCAGCTCTGTATCTCGTGCATTGAGACCCGACCCCCCTTGTTTTCGCGTGTGTGCGTATGTACCTGGAATAAAACCCAGTCCAAAACTCACTCTCTTGTTTCTCTTGTGTGCATGTGTCCTTCCTTCAGCTCCTCTACGTGCAACCTAATTGTGATAACCTTTGTGGCCAAAACTAAGAATACTAAATTAAAATGGTTAAACTAAGATAGACTTACTTAAATTATCTACACAAGAACACCACCTGGAGGTCAGAGCCCAAGGCTCTAAAAAGCCCAAAGGGCTTTTAAAATGGGGGAGCAGAGTAAAACCACAATAAAGCATTTCAAAAAATTTGTTTTAAATCCTAAAGTCGTTCAAAGAGATTTCCAAAACATTCTGAAACAGGAAGATTTCACTCTGTTGTGCCACTGGATTCCCGGGCGCTTGGCCTCTTGACTCCTGGCTGTTGCGCCACTCGACTCCTGGCCACTTGGCCTGTCGATTCCCAGCCGCTGCGCCTTTCAGCTGCGCGTGGTTCCCCCGCTTTCAGCTCCAGGCGGCTACCTCCCATGTTTTGGCTTCAGACGGCCACATCCCAGGCCTCCATAGAGTGTTGCACCTATCAGTCAGCCTGCATCACAGCTCCCGACAACAAGTGATGTGTCTGATGAACTGAGACACCAAAGTGCTGTCGAGAAAAAGGGAGCGTTCCTAATGAGGCTCCATAGCAGAGCTTGTGTCATCAGCATAGGAATCATGTGACCAACACAATACAAGGCCTCGGTTTGTAAAGATAACGTAATGTGCTGGTCTGATCGCACATCAGATCGTAAAAATGGTCGTACGATTGGACCCACTTGTGATTTATTAAAACGTTCGTATCGGAACAATCTCGTCGTACGAACAAAAGAGCCTTGATAAAAACCACGGCTGAAGTCCATCGTCATTTAAATGTCACGCCCACGGTTACGCCCTTAAACATGCATGATTATGAGGCTTCGCCCAGTGAGGTTTAACCATGGAGAGGAGAGATTCTGCCAAAAAAGAAACTTTTGGGGGGATCAAGACAGAGTATCTCATTTGTGAGGTGGGAAAGATTAAAGAGGTGTTTGGCAGCTTAAAAACCGCAGTTAGAGACGTGCACAAAAACGCTGCACAGAAGAGGATCAGCAGGCTCACTAGTGTTGAACGACTGGCTGAGATATTAATAAAAGTCTCAATCTAGGCCTGGCTTTTATGGTTTATTCGTTTTATTAGTAATTAAATTTAATAATAGCCCACATCTGTTTGCAACATCATAATTCTTTAGCCAATGGGTCAAGATAAAGTGGACCAATATGAAACTCGCCACCAAAAGATGTTTCACCGGCCCCCACCTGTCATGAGTTCAACCGCTGCGCACCAACAGGTGGATGCCGGTCGGATGCGAGCCTGACCCAGACAGGGACAGAAGAAAAGATAACTTGCATTAGCAAAGCTAAGGTACGCATACTGATCGAGCACTTATACAACTTTAAGGTTTAGATTACTTATTAGAAATGACGGATCAGCTCCGGTCTCCTCCGTAAAGCCCAGTGGGGGCTGCAGGGCGGCTCCGGGCGCATACTTATTCTCCTCTGCACATCAAAACTCTCCAGCTGTTCGAGTGATGTGCAGCACTTTGTGCGTACTGATGCCTACCTCCGCTCCTATGTGGCAGTTTTACCAGCGGGGTGATGAGATGCACAAAGAGTGCAAAGCACTTGTCTCCTAGAACTATATGTTAATGATTTTAATAGTTTCTTGAGATAAATGGAGGAATAAATTCAGTTACAGCTATTTTTGTAATTTTGGGAAGACATTCTACATTCCCGTTTTCCTTTTTCTTTGCAAATGGATTCAATCTTAGCGCTGGATATGTGAATACTTAAATGACAGTTTGCGGTTTGGTTAATAAATATTTTCATGTTCCGCTGCGCTGCTGCAAACCCTCACTGACTCAAACTTGCGTACACGAACTCAGAGCGGTCTTGCATGGAAATGGTCGTACGCACAGATTTTCGTCGTACGATCATTTGATAAATGACGGCCAATGAGAGAAAGATCCTCTGACATACTGCCCACAGAAATCGACATCAGCTTTCCCACCAATTTATGTTCCCCTGTATAATCTGCCCATGACAGAGATACTTTGAAGATTATTGCATTAAAAGAAGTCGCCAACCCGAACACTGTGAAGAAGCTCCTCTTCCTCATTAAACAGATTTCAGCCTCATCTTACCTCATTCCACAGAGTTCCATAAACGCTACACTCAACACAGAAATAGTTCTGACTTTCACAACAGCTGCGTGTTAAATGTAAAATATTGTGACAAAGCAGAATGCCGTCATTTTGTCTCAGATTAATTATGCTCACTAGTATGTTCGACTTTTACTCGGCGGTCTGTGAATCGTATCCTGCCCGCAGCTTCCTTCTTACCCTGTAACATTTTCATTTTTAACCATAATCTGTTTTTAAGTCAAATACTATAGGCACGATTAATGCGCATAGTAGACGTTGGAAGGTGATAATTTCTGAGATAAATCCTTTATTTCCTGGTCATGGGCAGTACTAAGATGGTTTAAGTGCAAAGTTGTATGGCTTGCTTTCATTCAGCTTTCATTTGTTGAGATTAATTTTTTTCTTGGAAATTCAGCTCTATTCATGCACCTGCCACTTCTGATGGAAAACGGGGTGAGCCTGCTTTTCCACAGTGTTGCATGTTACGTCAAACTGCCATGTTCGGTGAATTAGGTGATATTTCTTCACAACCTTGCCTGCCTTTTTCAGTGGTCTACAGGCACAACTCCACCACTTCCTGAACCTCAACCAGCACCTTTGTCTCTTGTCTTTCATCACTGGACAAACTGATTATTCCAGTTTGGTAAGAGAAATTACCAAACTTCCAGGAGCTTCAGTGATCTTGAAGCATCCTGTAGAGTTTAAGGCTTGAAAGGGGGTCCTCGTGGATGCATGTGACCTTGTAGTTGCCTGATTTTATTGCAAATATCTGACGATGGTGACAAATATGTGGGCCACATTTTGAGCAACCACAAAATTAAAGTTAACATTGTTCAAAACTCGGTGTTTGTAGTTTTTAATACATATGATAATGTACTCTTTCATGTGATAAAGATATTATTCAATTCAAGTTTTGATTTCTGGGTTTTTGTCAAGTTGAATTGATTATTTTTTGTGGTTTTATGGGCAATAAGCCCATATACAGTATAATCATCAAAGTGATAAAAATAAAAATAAAACTATAAAAGAACCTTAAATATGTGCGTAAGAACCCTGGAGTACTAAACTGATTCCTTTTATCAATAAAAGTGTTGATTTACAATTGAATTCTGTGGGACATGTTTTTGCCAAAGTTTCAAGAACCAGTGGAAATATCGTTCATGAATCATATATACCCATGACACTGTGATCATCGCACATTTTTTCCATGTATTCTGTGTCAAACCAACTTAAAATGACCCACAACCTCCTGAAAAGACTAGTTTTCTCTGATTGGTCAGTTTCTGCATCAGCTTGGCTGGAACTTAAATAAAGAGTATCTTAAAATCAAGCTTGAACTCATTTAATGTCCACCTGATTAATGTAGTTATTGTTCATTTTTGCTTAATTTACTCATAAGAGTGAAGCAAATACAAGTAGAGCACTTCCACTCCAGCTGGCTGGTTCAGAGGAGGGTCCTGTGGACTGAGCTGACAATCATCCATGTAGAGAATCGGACTGAAACAACACAACAAGCAGTGCAGTTCTACAAGTGGCCAGAAGGAGACAGCAGAAGGCCGAGTTTATAAGTCATACAGGCTTTTTAGAAGGTTTAATCTCAGTATATATAGGATATATCTTTACAAACAACATCATTAAGTAGAAATTAACTAATAAGACTACAGAGGAAACTAGCAGGAAGTTAAATGAGCTCCAGAAACAGAGTTCAAATATCATTAATTAGCAGGAAAACAACAGTTTTTAAAAATATTTTCAGATAGATTTGCAGGTTCTGTCCTTGTAGATGCTGTTTGTCTGAGTGACCACATGAGGGCGCCGTTATCTGCAACTTCTACAACCAGCACAGTTATGAGGACATGATTACAGATGAAGGTTGTTCCTCTTATACATCTTATTCAGATAAACGTGTTAAATAAAATAACAACAAACTTATCCTCATATGTTCGTATATAATCATCAAATTAATAAAAAATAAACCTATAACAGAACCTTAAATATGTGCAAAAGGACCCCTGAATTATCACATTGATTCTTTTTATTGATAAAAATGTTATTGATTTCCAGCAGATTTAGCACTTCTCTCTGTGTTTTTGCCAAAGTCCATATTCAAGCCATGAAATCGTGGCTTTTATAAGATAAACTTTTCAGTAAAGGTTTGTTTTCTGCTTCTGTTTTCTGTATATTGCAGCTACATATGCTCGAACTGGAGGTCAAAGGAAGTTTTTACTAAATTAATAATAATAATGATAACACATTTTATTTCATAGCGCCTTTCATGGCACCCAAAGACGCTTTACATAGCAACAATAAAACACAAAAGTAAAGTAAAAGGCAAAGATAAAAAATTAAAAGCACTAAGAATGCAACCAGATGGTGGTACAGATTATATGCAGTTTTAAACAGGTGGGTTTTCAGTCTGGATTTGAAAAGGGAGAAGCTGTCGATGTTTCTAAGATCTGAGAGGTCCAGAGTTTGGGAGCAGAGCGACTGAAAGCTCTGGTGCTGAGGCACCATGAGAGGGACGGTGAGGTGAAGGGAGGAGGAGGACCTGAGAGAACGGAAGAGAGTGGCAACATGGATGAGGGCGGACAGGTAGGGGGGAGAGAGGTTGTGGATGGCTTTAAAAGTGTGGAGGAGGATCTTGAAGGTGGATCTGAATCTGACCGGAAGCCAGTGAAGCTGTTGCAGAACGGGGGTGATATGGTGGAAGGAGGGGGTTCTGGAGACGATGCGGGCTGCTGAGTTCTGGACCAGTTGAAGTTTATGGAGGAGTTTGTGAGGAAGACCAAAGGACGGAAGGTAACGAGGGCATGGACCAAGATGGCGGCAGTGTGGGGGTGAGAGAGGGACGGAGACGATTGATGGAGCGAAGATGGAACCGGACCGGAAATTGAAGCTTTTGCAGATGTACAAACTCAGTGGTAGATGCTCATTTTAAACTTTATTTTCCTTCAGGTAAACATGTAAAACCTGCAGGACAATGGCTCAAGGCCACAGTTGCTGATCCCTGCACTTTGCATCAGACAAAAAAATCATATATGTATATATACATATATTAAATATTATTATATATTACTACACCAGATTAAACCGTTTTACTGTAATGGGCTGCTGCACAAAATTTTCTCTATGTAAATCTAAGTCAGGATTTGATCAATGTCAGAAATTATAATTTTTTTTACCTTGAAGTTGTCCAGGTATTCAGCAACTTGAATTCCAATTCCTGTCTTAACCCTCAATCTCAAAAATGTGCAGTCCTGCAAAGTGCAAATACTGTCCCTATTCTCAGATCTTTAATTTGTGGGAAGTTTGAGGCTGAATATCCTAAATACCAAGATCCTCCGACACCGCCTTGTATGAAGGCGAGCTACAAATCTTAAGTATTTTCTTTGTTAATGGAGATATAAATATTAGGAAAACCATTGTATTATCTTAGTTTAGGCCCATGTTATGGATTAGTACCTCATTGTTGCATAACATTTATTTTTATTTTACGATCTTTTGTCAATTGCGGCCGGTACGGTCAAGCCATGTTGTTTGTTGCATGTTGTTTAAGTTAGTTAATGTTACAAAATGGTCCTCAATGCTAATGTTGTTTTATCAAGATAACAGCCTGTATAACGTGTTTGTGCCGATAATGGTTTAAGACGACCGGACTGATGTCATCTCCCGTAGCCACAGTTATCTAACAATAGTTATAGCTGGTGTTTACCTTTCAATAAGCCGTGGTATGTGGTGACAGCTGAATATGTCCATGGTGATGTTATTTATACAGACTATTGTTTGATAATTCCAACAGGAGGAATAAGTGAGAGATAGCCCAAAACAGTTTAAAAAACATGGACCTGATGGAGCTGTCAATGATAGCTGCGTTTGTGGCTGATGGTTAAACAGACAGGGTTAATATGCAAATAAATGTAACTAAAGTCAATGCTTTCTCCTCCTCCTCCTTCTTCTTCTTCTTCTTCTGAATTGACAGCCTGAACGCCGCTTTGTCGTAATGCGGCCCCCCCACAGTTTGAAGACGTATCTGCATTTTAGGGGTGTCCCATTTCTAAGTCACAAAATGGCCCTTAACACTTGGTTTTGAGGGCCACTAAGATGGAGGGTTGAGCTTGAGGGTTAAGATAGGAATTGGCCCTTAGTCTCCCTAGTATCTTAAAACATAAAAACATGATGTAGTTACACATTTACTGAAATATTTATAAAGGTCACAAACAAATTCCACATTGAATAAAACCCAACCAGGGTAATGGGTCAGTAGCTGCTCACCTCTGCTCCAATCCTACCCTTATTATTTACTTGTGTTTTATTATTCTCTTCAATCAAAGTATCAATATTGCAATCTGATTTAATGAAACAATCAAAGTTTTGCTGTTTTATATTTCTTGTGTATCACGTTTCCATTGGGAGAGCAGGGTTATGTTGAAATTAAAATGATTCATTCTTTTCTGTAAAACTCAGTCCACTCAGGGTCGCAGGGCCACTGGAGTGTATCCCAGCTGTTATCAGGTGGGGGGCAGGTACACCTGGACAGGTCGCCAGTCTGTCGCAGGAACAACACACAGAGACAACCACTCACACCCACATTCAGTCCTTGGGACAGTTTCACAAAGGTCTGCAGGTTCTGTTTCTACAGATGTTGTTTGTCTCTGTGGCCACACGAGGGCGCCGTTTTCTGCAGCTTCTGCAGTCAGCACAGTTATCAGGACATGACAGTTTTGTTGAAGAAGGGGACTGTTGAATGGCGGGAAGGGAAAAAAAAAACAGAAACACACACACCAAAATCCTGTAGCACTGCATGGCAGCAGCTGTGTCCATGCAGACTCCCATCAGTCTGACCAGCACTGGTCCACGCTGGACCCACCTATTTGGTTTCTTGCTTGTGTTAAACTCTCAGATTTGAGTCACTTTGGGGAAAAAAATAGAGCCTGCTAAATGACAGTATAGTAATTAACTAACCTAACATCAAATTCTTGGACGGTGAGACGAAGCCCGAATACTCAGAGAACATGCAGACTCTACATAGCCCACTGCTATGTAGAGTCTGTTCCAACCCCTCCCCAGCTAAGGCTTACTTATAACATTCTCACTGTGAGGCTGTAGGGTCAACCACCATGCCACCGTGCAGCCAGATGCCTAGACATTGATGTTTAATAATGTACACATTAGTAACTGTGTTCAATGTCCTGTAAATTTTCCAGAATTTTGAGCGTAGCCTATTCCTCTTCAACTTGTCATAAAATCATCACATATCCAATGGTTTCGGATGGTTTTTGATCATTTTTTCTGGGGAAAGAGTTAACAGTTTGATGAAAAGACCAGTATATTTACTGCTGTCATAGCTTGGGGAAATAATTCATTGTCAATAATATTAGGGAGAAAAAGCCTCATTTTTGCATTAAAGCTAGGGTTGGCAACGTTGGACAAACAGTTTGAGCAACAGTTTCATGGCACTTTAAAGGTCCCATGAAATCAAATTTCACTTTTCAGGGGTTTTGGGGGTATATTATGATCTTATGTGCACTGATCATAATATACCATGTGAATGTCCAGAGTGAGTATCAAAGTTCCTGTTTATGGTCTGTCAGCTTTGTTTCTTTGTTCAAAAACGGTTGAATCAGACAGCAGCTTATCATTCTATGTAGTTTTATCATTCTACGTAATCCAATTGCTCCATTTAGAGCACACTATCAATAAAACAAAGTTGTGTGTCTGAGATGGTGGTCAGCAGCACTGGAGCACCACAAGGGACTGTACTCTCACCATTCCTCTTCACATTGTACACCTCAGACTTCCAGTACAACTCTGAGTCCTGTCATCTGTAGAAATACTCTGACTCTGCAGTTGTGGGGTGTATCAGTGATGGACAAGAAGCCAAGTACAGGGAACTGGTCAATCAGTTTGTGAAATGGTAACAATCAGCTCATCTTAAATACCAGCAAGACTAAAGAGATGATTGTTGACTTCAGGAGGAGCAAGAATAAGCAGCATAATCCTGTCTACATCCTGGAAGAAGAGGTGGAGGTGGTGGAGAACTACAAATACCTGGAGTTCAGCTGGACAACGGACTCGACTGGAAATGCAACAGTGACTACATCTACAAGAAAGGTCAGAGCAGACTCTACTTCTTAAGGAAGCTGAGATCATTCAACGTCTGCACCAAGATGTTGCAGATCTTCCACAAGTCTGTTGTAGAAAGTGCAATCAGCTTTGCAGCAACTGCCGGGGAAGCAGCATCAGAACCAGAGACTTGAAGAAACTAAACAAGCTGATCAAGAAAGCTGGTTCTGTGCTGGGGATAACTCTGGAGCCGCTCGAGATGATCGTTCAAAAAAGAATGCTGCACAAGCTGATGAAGATGATGGAGGACACTTCCCATCCTCTCCACAACACGGTGAAGAATTAACAGAGTGTGTTCAATGGGAGGCTGCGTCAAGTTCGCTGTAGGACGGAGAGATACAGAAATTCATTCCTGCCAGCAACCATCACCCTAAAGAACAAGACTAACTGACCGACTAAGATTATTATTATTATCAAAATTAAATTGTTAAAAAAAAGAAAAAAAGAAAAGAAAAGAAAAAAGAAAAAAAAAGAGGGCTTTTTACATTGTCGAATTTCCCTTCTGGGATAAATAAAGTATTCTTCATTCTTTCATTTCATTTCATTCAAACAGCCCCCCCCCCCTCTCCTCTATCCTTCGGCTGCATACACACCAAGCGCGATTTGGGCGTCAAGATCGCGCCTGACGCCCAAAGTTGAACGCTTGGTCACTAAAAAGTCAGACGCTTGATTTCCAGCGTCTTGACGCCCCTGACGCGCGGCGAGAGATGTCCAGCCAAGCCGCGCTCGCCGCGCCGTGGAAGGAGCCTCTCGTTTTTCTTTTTCCTTTCACCGGTCTGTCTGCACCATGGCAGGTGCAGGAGAGAGAGCAGCTCGGCTTTATGTGATAAATAAAGCAGGGAACGTCGTCGTCGGACATCTCTGCTCTGTGTCCGGTTCACCAAATGATTCCAGGTGTTCTGACTGTGATGGGTTTCATCATTACTACAGGAGCTGCTGGCGAGCGGCACTTTCAGCCGTCTGATCCGGCCCAGTTTAACAACCCGCTGTCCCGATGCGGGGCAGCATTATCAGCCCATTACATCCCATCAGGACGGCAGGTCATCAAACCACCGTTCAGAAACCGAACCGGACACAGATCACAGTTTATCCTCCTCTGTGTTCAGAGAGGAGATTCCCCTGGTTTTTTCTGGGTGTTTCCTCTCCTGTCAGAAAAAGTGTGTCTGTGTCATGACTCGCTCTGATTGGTCGACGCCCCGCGTCAAGATGCCAAAGTTCAGATTTTCCAACTCCGGCGTCTGACGCCCGCGATGTGCGTCAAACGCTCAAAATCTCATAACTCGCCGCACGAATCGCACGTAACGCGCCTGGACGCGCTGCGCCCAAAGCTTGCAACGCGCCGCAGGGTTTTTGACTCCACCCAAACGGGCGTTGGCCATTGACTTTGCATGTAAACCTGACGCCCTTGAAGCCCAAATCACATTTGGTGTGTATGCAGCCTTCCACCCTCCGCTCCGCTCTCATCCCCTCCCTTGCTGATTCAACTGCGTGTGTGGAGCTGAGTTACTGTTGAGCAGTCAGATTTGGGTTTTCAAACAAATGGGTTTAAAAGAAAACTTCTGCAGTAACACTGAGGGAGGCGACACAACTTTGTCATTACCTGTAAGTTTATTTGTTTTCTAAATGCTGTCTTGTCTGATAAACGTAGCTCGTAAAAAGGTGGGACCTTCCCCTACCATCGTGCGTTTCGCAAAGTCGCAGCTGGCGCAAAGTCAATAGGCCAATAAAAGCACCTGAGAAAGGAGACGCCAAACAAACAGAGGAGCTTCTGTAGACATGGCTGGAGCTTTACAGGAGAGGCTGTGTGTCTGAAAATACACGCTACGACATCACATCCCCGGGACACGGGGACAGGCAGCGGACAAACTGATTTATGAACCATGGGAACGCAGAAGATGCAAGGAAGTATGAAGGCAGCCACATAGGGCGACATGAAAGGGACGCCGCCATTTACGTACGTAAGTGAGCATAATAAATGACAACTAACATCACCCGATCCATCCTCCGCAAACAAACACTTTCCCAGACATCGCCAGATAGTTAAAGTCATAGCAGTGCGCACTGAGAGCCCGGTGTTTGTGTTTCGACTAATGGTGCTTTTCAATTATACAGCAACGTCGGAATTTCCTAACTCCAAGTCAGAATTGCAGTCATAGTCCTCCATGAAATACCTCAGGGCGCTTAAGAGAAATTTCTACCTGCATGTGTGCCTGTTGCAGTTATCTATGGAGAGAATTTCGTTTCTTTATCATTTAATCAAATAAATAGAATATATTTTAAACCAAAAAGGAGATTTGAGAGCAAAATAAAGTCAGGGGCAATCAAAAACTATTTTTTGAGATCAAAACAGAACAGGTTACAATTGAAAAATAAAAATAGACAGCATATTTCTTCAACTTTAATCAATAATAATGTTTGAAAATAAAAACATACAAGTATTTTTCTTATGAATCAGTCCTCTTTAATTTAAAGTTGTTTTTTAAAGGGATATTGTGTAACTTCTCCTGTTATTCATTCACAAAAACTGATTATTTGGTTCAAAAGTGTTTTTTCATTAATTAGTTATCACTCCCATGAACAAACTGAAGTGCTCCTCTAAGTTCTAAATTCACCGTTCGTATGATTCATTTACACATCGAGCGGGTCGGCTAGGTGGGGGCTTCCATGTTGTATCGCCATGTTTTTACGTTCAGGAGAAGCGTGACAGTAGGAAACCACAGAAACTCACCGGACACACCGGAGTTTTCAGCTCAGTTCGAGGTTATGCCTTTGAAAAGTCACCACGCTGCAGTGGGGAGAAACCAGCGTCTCACTGATGCTGCGTTCACGTGCAGTCGGGCAGACGGCCGTTGGTAACAAACCAGATGTCATTTTAATCAATGAAGCCGAGCGAAAGACGGTAAAACATGGGTCAGGGAAAACAATACGACATCGCCATGACAACAAATCAGATGTGGACTGATGTCACTGTAACTGACGGACCACATCTTCACATAGAGGCCGGTGATAACTATATATGCATCGGCTGTCGTCGGTCTGCCCGGTTTCACACGAATGCAGCATGAAAAGTACGAGGGAGCTGCTCGCGATTACACAATGTCCCTTTAACTTCAAGTAACTTCGCCATACAACAACACACCAAGACAAAATAAGCTGTTCTGTGCAGTTAGAAGTTAATCAGACGTGTATTTACGTAAATATCCGAGACTCGGCTAAAGGCTAATAGCTTTTCAGTCATGAAACGTGCCGCCATGTTGTGTTGTCAGCGACATACAGAGTTGCCGTCCGCCCACCGAGTTACATGTATAATCTAAGCCGTGGAAAACATGAAAGATGCTCCAGAACAGCTGGACTGGAACTGGTGTGTGTGCTGGATCATCGGCCAGATCAGAAAAGTGTGATAATGCTGAGGAATTTGGGGAAATCACATTTTACAAGCTAGAACCGGAGTAGAACTGTAGCAGCTGCCTACAGTCTGTCTCCAGCCTCAGGTCCACTGGTTCAGCTAAAAGCCTGCAAGACCACACCGAGGGAACCATAACTGTAAGGAGCAACCCGGAACAACACAGACAACAGACCCACAAAGGAGTTTGGCATACAGTAGAGCCAGGCGTGACAGAAACAGGCACTTGTCCCTGTGTTAGCTTGCAGCTAACGGCAGCCGCAAGCTAGCCACGGTGAATAATTAGCCTTTAAAAAATGAGAAGATAACAACTTAAATGGTTCCAGTGGAGTTTTAAATAGTTCCTGTTTATAAGGATGAGGATGACGGGAAGGATGCAGTTTTGGAAGCAGCTAGAGAGATCTGATGACCGGAGATGTCCTCATATAACCGAGCTGCAGGTGTCTGCCGATAGCAGAAGCTGTATGACCGATGTGATGAAGCAACGATGGATGAAAAAGAAGATTTCCGAGGAGATCCGAGATGATCGCTGTGAGATATTGGTACCTGTTATTAGTCCACTGCGCCAGTAGGCGGTGCTATCCTCCTTTCTATGTTATGTGACTGTCGAGGGAAAAACAATAAACCAGTGTGGAAATACATCAGAACGTGGTCAGTCGTCTTCCTCCACAATTTAGCATATTGATGCTACCATTAGTGTTTATATCAGCGCGGTCAGCCTAGTGAAGACATAATAAATTGGCGACGAGTCAAGTAACCCACTGATGCCGTCGGATGAGGACGAGGTCGTGGAAATCGACGCTGCTGGTGAAGTTGAGGACGAGTGAGAGACCACGAGTATGGCGGCGCTTATCGGTCATATTGATGCCTTTGACGAGTCGGTGGAGCAGTGGCCGACATACGTCGAGAGGTTTGAACATTTTGCCGAAGCAAACGATGTTCCGGCGGAAAAGAAAGTTGCTGTATTTTTGAGTGTGATTGGAGCTACAACATATGGACTGCTGCGCAGTTTACTTGCTCCAGATAAACCAGGAAGTAAACAGTACGCGGACCTCGTGAAAATCCTGAGTGATCACTTCTCTCCAAAGCCGATTGTAATTGCGGAGAGATTCCGTTTTCACAAACGAAATCAGGAGGAGGGGGAGAGTGTTGCACAATACATGGCCGTTTTGAAGAAACTATCGGAACACTCTGATTTTGGCACTCATTTACATGACGCTTTGCGTGATAGATTTGTGTGCGGCTTAAATAATGAAAGCATCCAGAGAAAGCTACTAACTGAAGACGCATTAACCTTCCAGCGTGCTGTGGATATTTCAATGTCAATGGAAGCTGTCGCCAGAGAATCTCAAAACTTGAAAACTTCTCTGAGAGTGCACGCTGTGTCCCTCTCTCCACCACAAGGGGGTGAAAAATGCTTTCGCTGCGGCAAGACTAATCATAATGAAAAAGACTGTTATTACAGAGAGCAGCAGTGCCACAGCTGCAGAAAGAAGGGCCACATTGCACGTTTGTGCAGGAATAAAAGGAGCGACCAAAAGCACCCCAAAGAAAAATGTGAAACAAAGACAAAACCAAGGAAACAGTTTGAGAAAGCAAAAAGAGGCAAAATTCATAAAGTTGGTGCTAATGCCAATGACAGTGGGGAGGAGTCCACATCTGGTTCAGACTCTGATTTGACTTTGCATATGGTGTCAACAGTGCTAAATGACACAGAGCAAGCGATGGGAGTCAAAAAGGAAAAGGTGGGGTCATCTTTGATGATGATTAGGCCCAAGATTGAAGGTCATCTTATTGAGATGGAGCTAGACACTGGTGCAGCTGTATCCCTGATCTCAATGGAGATGTACAAAGCCAAGTTTTCCCATGTTCGCCTACGGAAGACTAACGTAGTGTTGAAAACCTACACAGGGGAGTTGCTGTTACCAGAGGGCATGGCGAAAGTATGGGTGAAAATGAATAAACAGAAGATCAGGCTGCCCCTATATGTCGTAAAAGGGAAGTCACCTCCACTTTTTGGCCGTGAATGGCTAAGGAGCATAAAGCTTGACTGGCATGAAATAAAGGCAGTGAGAACAGAGCACAAGGACCGTGAGACACTTGAAGATGTTCTGTGTGGCCATGCTCAAGTTTTCAGTGAAACCTTAGGAACGTTGAAGGGGTTTGAAACTTCCCTGACACTGAAACCAGGCCAACAACCCAAGTTCTGTAAGGCACGTGTAGTCCCATACGCATTGAGACCGAAAGTGGATGCTGAAATTGATCGGTTACTCCAACAAGGAGTGATCTCCCCTGTTCAGTTCAGTGAGTGGGCAACTCCGATTGTCCCAGTCATCAAGAAGAATGGTGGCGTCAGAATCTGTGGGGATTTCAAAGTTACGGTTAATCCGGCTTTATGTGTCGAACATTATCCAATACCCCGTATTGAGGATCTGTTTGCGTCGCTGTCCGGAGGCCATCGTTTCAGCAAACTGGATCTTTCACAGGCTTATCTCCAGGTGCCTGTCTCTGAAGATTCACGGAAATACCTCACCATCACTACACACAAGGGCATGTTTTGCTACAATCGCTTACCTTTTGGGATAACCTCTGCGCCCTCAATTTTTCAGAAGATCATGGACCAAGTGTTGCAAGGACTCCCCAATGTTCACTGCTTCTTGGACGATATTCTTGTAACAGGCAAAGACGACGCTCATCATCTGGAAAACTTGAAGGCAGTACTCAACCGTTTGGAACAGTTTGGGTTGAGAGTCCAAAAAGAGAAGTGCGAGTTTTTCCAGAGTTCATTGCAGTACCTTGGACATGTGATAGACTCAAAAGGACTTCACAAGTCACCTGACAAGATCCGTGCCATACTGGATGCTCCTGAGCCAACCAATAGAAGTCAGTTGCGCTCTTTCTTAGGACTCATCAACTACTATGCACGTTTTGTCCCAAACCTGTCAACACTTCTCCACCCCTTGAATGCTTTGCTACATAAAGAGGTGAAGTGGGAGTGGTCAAAAGAGTGTAACGATGCCTTCTGTAAAGCTAAGGAACAGCTTGCAAGTAAAAGAGTTCTAACACATTATGATCCAGCGCTTCCAGTCATTCTTGCCTGCGATGCTTCGCCATACGGGGTGGGAGCTGTCCTTTCCCATAAACTGCCCAGTGGCGAGGAAAAGCCCATTGCGTTTGCCTCAAGAACATTGAGTACAGCAGAGCAAAATTATGCTCAAATAGAGCGAGAGGCACTGGGAATCATTTTTGGAGTTAGACGTTTTCACTCCTACCTGTACGGTCGCCACTTTACCTTGTTAACTGATCATCGCCCACTAACAACCATACTGAGTCCCAGTAAGGCGATCCCTTCAATGGCAGCAGCAAGACTACAGCGATGGGCCCTTTTACTAGCAGCACACAATTACACCATCAAGTATCGACGGGCTGCTGACCATAGCAACGCTGACGGGCTGTCCCGTCTGCCACTTTCTGAGCAGCACAAAGACAAAATGGGGACGGTTGAAACATTTCTCATTAACCACCTGGAGTGTCTGCCCATATGTTGTTCCGATGTGAGACGAGAAACCAGATCGGACATTACATTGTCTCAGGTCATGGAGATGGTGTCCACAGGCCGTTTTCCCAACATCAAAGAGTCGGACAGTAGTCTCTCGCCATATATTGTACGGAGGAATGAACTGACTTTGCTCCAAGGCTGTGTGATGTGGGGAAATAGAGTGATCGTTCCACCTAAGTTGCGTCCACAGGTACTGGAAGAACTGCACACAGGGCACCTCGGAGTGGTCAAGATGAAGGCCGTGGCACGGAGCTATGTGTGGTGGCCAGGTCTTGATGCTCAGATTGAAGAGAAATGCAAAACTTGTATGTCTTGTCAACGCATCCAGAAAACACCCAGTCTTACACCTTTACACCCGTGGCCCTGGCCCACAGCCCCATGGCAGCGTATTCATATTGATTTCGCTGGCCCGTTTGAGGGACGCATGTTCTTTGTGGTGGTGGATGCCCACTCTAAGTGGCCTGAAGTCATTTTAATGGACTCAACCACATCAGAGAAGACAATCCAGGTACTTAGAGGTCTGTTCAGCCATTACGGAGTTCCCGAAGTGCTCGTTAGCGATAATGGACCGCAGTTCACGTCGGAGGAGTTCACCCGCTTTTTGACATCCAACGGTGTGAAACATGTACGCTCAGCTCCATTCCATCCGGCAACTAACGGCCTTGCTGAACGATTCGTACAGACCTTTAAACATTCCCTGAAATCATCAAAGGGAACCTTAACTGTTCAAAGGCGACTGGATGCCTTCCTGCTTCAATACAGGAACACACCACATACAACAACTCAAGAGACACCATCAATGCTGTTCCTGCGCCGTAAACTTCGCACGCGCCTGGATCTGCTGAAACCAAGTGTGGCAGCAGTGGTGAGTCGGGCACAAGATGCCCAGTGTACCTACAGAGCAACGCACTCCAAGGCCAGGTCGTTCGGCATTGGCGATCCGGTCCTGGTCCGGGATTACCGGAGGGGAGAGGAAAAGTGGTCGGCTGGAACTGTTACATCTCAGGCTGGTCCAGTATCCTATCAGGTCAGTGTGGGATCAACTCAAAAGTGGAATCGGCATGCTGACCAGATGATGGCATGTCACCCTAACATTGTCCAAGCTCCAGCTGAGGTGCATCCTACACCCAGCATGGTCAGTCTGCCTGTCTCTCCCGACACTGGGGGGAAGCAAGAGACGCCCAGCCCTGTCAGTGAGTGTGTCACTGTATCAGCAGGTCAGTCAGACATCACTCACGCTGACACCCCCAGCAACACACCAACAGACGATGAGCCGGTACCCTAGGAGGAACCACAAACCACCAGATAAACTGACTCTGTAAACTGATAAAAGTTTTGTGTGCGTTCAGTAGAGTGTTGTCTGAAGAAAAGGGCAGAATAATCCCTTGACACACTCTAGGCGATGGGGCAGTCCACCCCCTAGCCTAAGTTAGTTTCTTGTTTATTGGAACATTTAAAAAAAAAAAAAAAAAAAAAAAAGCATATGTGTTTATGTGTGCATATAGAGGGAGTGTACATCTTATGTTCAAGGGTGGTTTAGTTCCTCTGCACCCATATCTGGCTCCAGTTATTTAGAGCGGTAATTGATTAAGAGGGGAGAAGTTGTGAGATATTGGTACCTGTTATTAGTCCACTGCGCCAGTAGGCGGTGCTATCCTCCTTTCTATGTTATGTGACTGTCGAGGGAAAAACAATAAACCAGTGTGGAAATACATCAGAACGTGGTCAGTCGTCTTCCTCCACAATTTAGCATATTGATGCTACCATTAGTGTTTATATCAGCGCGGTCAGCCTAGTGAAGACATAATAATCGCAGTTTCATTGTGTTAGAAGTCTCAACACGCTGGTTCCTGAACTTTCAGTAAGCAGACGCTCTAGACGAGCAGAAGGGTCCGGTTGCTGCCAGTTACCGGTGAGAAAGACTCATAGGTATGACTCCGACCTGCTTCTTTATCCTCTTCAAAATAAAATTCTGAATCTGTAGAAAACCTAAATAAACTAACACTGCACTTATGAGCTTTTAACCATTAACTTTAAACACAATTTGAAGGCTGAGTCGTTACTGTTTTTCTGTAAAACTAGAAAAAGAACTTAAAAACCGCAATGAAGCCACTTCAATGTTAAATAAGCAGCGAAGAAGAGGCTCTCGCAGACGTCATATCCGGTTTCGGCTCACAGCGCCACAGTCTGGTCAGAAAAGCAGCGATGTTTTCTAATAACTCATCTATGCAGCTGCACTCGTTTCTGTTACATCAGATCAGGATGTTTTGGTCTATAAAACATGGCAAAAATTGTCAAAAATGCGTCATCAGCACTTTAATCTTGCCTCTAGTCCCTTTAAATTCAATTCAACTTTACTTGTATAGCGTCACATCATGACGATGTCACCTTAGGGTGTTTAACAAAGAAAAATTCAATTCAGATTGATAATAGCCTAGCTAAGGAAACCAACAGATTGGATGGGACTTGACCCGGTCCAATCCCCCATCCTGAGCAAGCATGGAGTGGTGGCAACAGTGGGGAAAAACCTCCCGCAGAACCAGACTCAGGTAGGGCGGCCATCTGCCTCGACCGGCTGAGGTGGTAAAGACAGAAAGAGAGACCAACAAACACTGCAACGTTATCCAGCCAGATCTGCTGAGAGAGGAGAACACAGTTAATGATGCAATACTGTCACAGGTTTCTATATGGAGAAGCAGAGATGAGTGGGTAAGGAAGAGCCAAAAAATATTCAGATATATAAAACCGTGCGTACGCACAGATTCAAGCAATTTCCCCTGAATAGATCACACTCTTCCTGGAAGTTTGCGCCCACTTTCTACCATAAATGGTCAATGCAAAGCACCTCATGGATGTTTTGCACATAAATGAGCCAGATGATCTGCGGCATTTAAAGCTTCATCATGGCGATTAAAAAGACAATAAAATGTCACAGGAATCACAGATAAACTAAAGTCTGCTGATGGCAGCAGGTTGTTGTTGTGGTGATGATGTAACAGAGTTCTGTTCCAGAAGTTGCTGTGGAGGAAACGCCGTGTGAGAGTGAGAGTGCAGAACACAGAACATTTTTTTGTGGCGTGGTGCAGCAGTCCCCCCCCCCCCTGCATCTAAACACCTCTGTGTTTGGTGTGGCCGATGGCTGCACAACGGATCACAGCCATCGGCCAGTGTGGTCAGCGGATGCGTCGGGGTGGGCTTGGTTTCGGTGGGTCGGTCTATCTGGGTCGGTTCATAGACAAAAGCGCTGTAAAAATAAATCTGTTTATTAGCCAGTCATCATCATCATCATCATCATCATCATCATCATGGACCAGGAAATCCTGGCGAATCCTTGAAAACGCGTTCCCTTCAAATTTCGTCATCTGCAGGTCCTCCAGCAGCACCGATGCGAGTGTCTCCATCCAATTAACATGTTTACGTCAGTCAGTCAGATTGCACGCACCTTGTCACAATCTGTGTGTTAATGGGGTAAATATATCACATATAGGGCTATCATTGGGTAGACGAAGATGATGGTGAGAAAACTTTGATGAAATGTTGAGTTAACATACAAGTTTGCTTATATATATTTTTATTCATTTTAAAGGCTCTTAGTTTCAGCTCACCTGCAGCATAAATAACGCTGCTGGTTTAACGTCAGTCTGTGATCATTTGATATGAAGGAGGGATTAAATGTCTGAGAGTGACCGAACATAAGGAGAGGTTGGACAGGTTTCAATCCACAGTCTCCCGTGAAAAAGACATGCATGCTAACCAGTCAGCCCAAGGACAATACTTAAATCTTACTACCCAGGGCAAACTATTGGTGTGTACACACTAAATGCGATAAGGGCGTCAGGTTTACATGCAAAGTCAATGGCCGACGAGTGTCAAGGAGGTGCGTGTTACGCGCGGCAAGTTTTGAGAGTTTGACCATTTGACACGCATCACGGGTGATAGACACCGGAGTTGGAAAATCGGAACTTTGGCATCCTGATGCGGGGCGTCAACCAATCAGAGCGACTCAATGTCATGACACAGACACACATTTTCTGACAGGACGGGAAACACCCTGAAGAACCAGTGGAATCTCCTCTCTCTCTGAAGACAGAGGAGGATAAACTGTGATCTGTGTCCGGTCCAGGTTTCTGAACAGTGCTGTGCTGATGGGATGTACTGGGCTGATAATGCTGCCCCGCATCGGTACAGCGGGATGTTAAACTGGGCTGGATCAGACCGCTGAAAGCACCCCTTCGCCAGCGTGCAGCTCCTGGAGTAAATGATGAAACTCATCACACTCAGAAAACCTGGAATCATCTGATGAACCAGAAACGGAGCAGAGATGCCTGACAACAAGGTTCCCTCCTTTGTTTATCACATAAAACCGAGCTGCTCTCTCTCCTGCATCTGTCATGATGCAGACAGACCGGTGACAGGAAAAAGAAAAAGTAGGGGCTCCTCCTCAAATCGCGTTTGGTGTGTACGCACCGTATCACTTAGATATCAGTGACAGGACCCCGCGCTGCCAGCAGGGGAATCATGATGCAGTCTGGTTTCAGTTCCCCACCTCACCATCTGTGTCACCAGTTTTTCCAGTCTCCAAAACCAGCGTACGCATGGGTCAGAGTTATCATGAGAAAATGCACATTCTCCCGTCAAGTTTGCGATTAACAAACGTTGCGTACGCACAAAACGGGGCCTGAAAGTTCCAAAGTTGTACAGTCCTTTACGTTTTTCTGTCCTCTGTGTTTTCTTTTTTCTTTATCAGTTTGGAAACGTGACATGACTTTACAGAGTGTAGCTGCTTATGATTATTTAGTTATTATGACGGGAATGCTGTAACTGGAAGGTTACCAGTTACAGAGTTAATGAATACAGCAGAGCTTATTTGTAGTTATAGGTTATCAACACAGTGGTTATCACATTTACTGGCCACAATTTCTATTTGTGATATTTCCAGCAGAACAGACCCTCCAATTATTGGTTCTTATGGTTGAAGTTAAAAGAAAAAAGACAAATAAAAGGAACAACAGACGATGTCAGGTTGATTTTGTTGAGCTTTTCTTGGCTCCCTGACTGTAATTAGTCTGTGTGTAATTTTCATGGTTGCTGATTACAGCCTCAGGGCCTGAGGTGTGTGACCCACTTCCCAAAGGAGGTCCCCAAGGACTGACCACCCCCCACCCACGCAGAGGTGGGCATGTCCAGATGAAGTCACATGACCAGAAGAAGAACTTGGCTGAACATCAGGTCTGAGTGCCGTTTCCTGCTCAGTGTCGGCTCAGCTGATCTCTGGGTCTCTGCTTCGGTCCAGGTGGGCTCACGGAGCGGAACAAACTCCGTCACCTTCCCTGCTTCTTGCTCCTAATCCAATTATTCACCAAATGTGTGCCGCCGCCTTCCTCGGCCAAGAAAGATGCCTGCGAGCAGGAAGACGCGCTCCAGTTGTGGTCCCAGAGGAGGGCAGACGCAGAGGGGTCCCTCATCAGCTCACAGCTCCATGAGCTCTTTGTTTGCTGCTGTTTATCTGCTCACGTCCTCAACATACATGTTAAATGCTACCGATCCGTGAGGGGAAGCACAGTGACATCCTCAAAGACGTATCAGCCGCCGTTTTCATCTGCCAGCATGAAGCACGTGTTGGGAAGTGGTTGATGAGATGTTTACTGCTGGGAGGTGAACCTGCTGTCAGTTTCATCTCCTCAATGAGACATTCAGGTTCTGCAGCTTTTATCAAACAGCACATTTTTTCAGCAACATTTCAATCTTTTTCAGTTTTAAAGGGGAAGTTGTTTTTTTTTTCAACCTATACCTATTTTCTAGCTTTAAATGTGTCATTTACTCACCCAGACAGTTTGGGTGTAACTTCAATTCCTTCAGGAGATATTTAGATCCACTCCAGATCAGCGTATGTCCAATATAATGGAAGTGATGCGGGCAACCTGGCGCAGCCTCGAAATAGGACATTATCTGCCACAAACTCCATCATTTCACCAATGTTTTGTTACCAAACATTATTCTGACCCCCTGTGAGCTCCCGAAGTGGCTTTGAGTTGCTTATTTGTGGTGATCCGTCCTCATTTACAGACATTTACTTGCTATGGTGTCGCATAACAGTGACATCATCAAAGCCGCGGTAAAAATGTCTCTAAATAAGGACAGATCACCACAAATCTGAGATCATAAGGGACCAGTCACACTTGGCATGGTTGGAGTATTTCCCGGACACAAACAGCAGGGGGGGGGGGGGGGTAACATGCTTCACGTTTACACCTCAGTGTGACCGATGGCCACTGTGCGGTGCCCAGGACCCCCCTTTCGGAGGTGGTCTGCAACGGTAACGGATGCGTAATTCACCCACGTGAAGCCCTGCACCTGATGACGTACGTGTACTGCACCTGCTACCCTTCCAGTAATTCAGAAAATGTGAAGAAGAGGAGAAACAACATGGCCTTAAAGGGATCCGTTGGTCCGATGCTGAGATGGAGTGTCTCGTGGAAATTTGGTTGGACGAATGCATCTAGAACATGTGAGACCGGACACACAAGAACAATTTATAATAAAGATGCTGCTCACTTGGAGGAGAGAGGCTTTAGCAACACAAATGACTGTTAGCACCACCCACTGGGCTGAAGTGAAGCAGGCGCCTTTTAATTGCATCACTTGCGCAAATGTGGTCACATGACGTGGCATAGTGGTGTGTTTCCAACTTTGCAAGTGTGACCGGAGGCTGTTTGTACAAGACTTTTGACACCTGGTGAGTTGAAACAGGATTAAACCAATCGTGTGACCCTGCCCTTAAAGGGGAAGTTCAGGATTTTTTACATAGGGCCTCATTTTTGAGTGAGCCAGATCTGCCTCGGGTGTTCTGTGGAGTGGATAGCCTACGATTGTTTTTAATGACAGGCTAGCAGATTCCTATGGACTTATGCTAGCATTAGCATCGGGGACCACCAGTAACAAGAATATGAGATAGAACAAGATGAAACTGTCTCCAGTGATAAGTAGGACCCTGGCTCACACTGCCCTTTAAGATTTTCACCAATAATGACGAGCCTAGTTTTGCCAGTGAGGGAGATACCGCCTCACACTGTCTCAGTCCTACTCTGCTACCCAATTGACCTATGGCTAAACCACGCCCCCAAACGCGATGAGCCAATCACAGTGCGCACAGCTATCCCATACACTCAGACATTCTCTGCTTGAACGTCCATTGAAATGCATTGAAGTTAGTCCGTTTTTGTTCGTTTTTATGTGTTCTTTTTAGTTTAAAATGGTCAAACAGTGTGCATGGGGTACATGCAACTCCGACCTTAGGTATCCTGAGAGGCTGGGTGACAGGGTGTATTATTTTGCCTTTTACCAAGTCACATTAAGCCAAAGTTATGCGGCAGACCACAACATCAACTGAACGTGGATAAAATGAACAAGGATGTCTACATCTGTTCTAAGGTAAGGCAACATCATATTCGAGGCAACATGTTGTCACTTTGCTTGAAAGAAATATGAAGTTACCTTCCCTAACGTTAGTTTAAGTTGGCTAATGCTAGCTAAACATGCTAGTTTTGGTATGTGGTAACGGTACATAAGACGCTGTCGTACTTTTGTCATGTAGTAACGTCGATAACGACACGCCTTTGGCTTCCAAGCTGCAGCCAGACTGCTCCGCTTCCGTGGCTGTTTGATCAGTTTTTGTCAGATGATCACTTTTTGGCACAACAACAGCAGCCGTGCAGCAGTTTGTGCAAGAAACTGAGGGAGCGACACGAGTCACATTCAGAGATTCACAGGCTGATTTCTACTCCCAGTTTAAGACTTCTGAACAATTTCTTTTTGTTTGTTTGTATTGTTTTTATGTTTTTAAATTTATCTTGTCATGGTCTCTCTGTCTGATCACACATCTGCTGTCCATGTTGACAGCTGTCATCTCCCGAGATGTCACATAGCGCCTGTCACCGAATGTTGTTTGTCCGAGTGAGTGGAGGGGGCGTGGCTTAGCCATAGGTCAATTGGTGCAGAAATCAGCATTCTCCACATCTTCTTCACACTTTACGCGGCAATCCAAATCAGTATGGTAGCAGGGTCTGTGACTGCAGGAACCTGGGGTCCCAGAAGTTCAGAATAGAGCAAACAGCACAAGCAGAGAAGATTTAGTAGGTTTCTCATGCAGCACAACCCACACACTAAAAACTCCTGGGTCAAACTGCTGGGTTAAAGAGGAACCAACTAATTTCTGGGTTATTTCAACGCAGATATCTGGGTTAAAATAACCCAACATTGTACTCAACATAACCCAACCTCTGGGTTAAAATAACATAAAATTGTAGTCAATATAATCCAACTTCAGGAGCAAATAATCTGCCCGAAAGTTGTGTCAAAAACATAACCCAATTTTCAGGGTCAAGGTCACCCAGAAATTAGTTGGTCCCTTTTAACCCAACTGTGGGTCAAAAATAACAAATCAAATCAAATCAAATTTATTTATATAGCCCTTTACAGTACCCATTGGACACACAAAGTGCTTTACAGCAGGGTAACAGAAAAAGAGACAACAATGTAAAACATAAAAATGTAAACTTAAATAGTCATTTTAGTGTGCATATACTGCTCTGCTGCTCACCCACACGTACATCCAGGTTCTTACTGTTTCATAAGTCCTCCCAGTTCTTTCCAGTTTCTGGAAAAGCAAACACATGTGGTCAGTATAGGCAACACTTTGGTATTTTTGGTAACAGTCCAAACTGTCACATCTTCACACTCTACACTTTTGAAAATAAAGAACCTGAAAGTAACTTAAGGGGTACAAAGATTGTCTCTGGAGTGGAACCCTCAAAGATACAACTTTGTACCCTCGTCAGTGAGTACTGATTTGAACCCTTGCAGTACAAATCAGGACCCAGTATTATGGGGTACTACACAGCTGCCAGTGGTCTTATCCTCCTCAGTGTCTTAATTTGTGGTTTTCATGTATAAACCCGTGGTTTCAGTCTTCTGTTGCTGGTATTTTAGACAGTAAAGAGACAGTATTTTCCTGCATATCTGCATTAGTATTGTGAGTAACCTCTGGACGTGGTGCTGCAGTTGCTGCTGCTCTGTCTGTTGGGGTTTGTAGAGATGTGCCAGCCTCATTCAGAGACCTAGGTTCCTCTTGGTCCACTGGATGAATCCTCAGAGGAATTTCCTGCTCTTACTGACACACTGAACACATCACAGCTCCCTGAATGCACCGCCATGTGAAGAGGGAAACCTGCTGTAAACGTCTTCCCAGGTTATGCTCAGGTTGTTTATCCTGAATATGGAGGCAGAATGATTAAAACACAAGGCCTTCAGCTCAGGGTCGGGTCCTCCTGTCAGGTCTGATCAGAGGAGGATCTGGTTCTGCTGGGACGACTGAAGGTAGCTGTCTGAATAATGATCCAAGCTTCTGGTTTCAGAAGTGGGGTGGGGGTCATAAACGTGCTCACCCACCTGTGATTAGCCTGCGTCTGCCATGACCTTCGCCATCCAGGACAACAATTACTCCTCTCTCAGCACGCTGTAATTGAGAGCGGCAACAGCTGCCTTTTAATGGCACCTTCACCTGTTTTAGCAGGATCTGCTCTTCAGACCAGCTCAACCTGAGGCTAAGGAGGTCTTTAACAGGGTTTAAATCTCCCTCTCAAGCCCAGTGGGACCAGTGATGTCCAAACTGGTATTTTCAGAAGCTGAGCCGCCCGCTAACCCCGGTCCCTGCTCACTGTCTAATCACAGTTTTTACTTTCTAACAAATGGGGGTGAATGTTTATGGAGAAAGTAGAAAAACTAGTCATTGGAGAGTAAACTGAGTTTAGCTTCAGCAAATTCTCAATTATTAGAGATAAAACTATAAAACTCAACTGACTGAAACTGTGAATTCAGTGTTTGTTTGAATTAAACCAACTAAAAAGTGATAGTGCGGGGTCCTGTCACTATGACTCTGGTTGATCATGTGCCCTGGCTACAGGCCACTATGATATTCTTTTGCTGGTTAGAATGCATGACTCTCATCTGGAAGTCTGGAGATCGAATCCTTCCCAAGGCCTTATTGGGTACTTTGCAATATTGGATGTACGGTTATCCTCAAAATTAGTCATACCCTTCATTAACGGAAAAGTCTAAATTCACAATAGTAATTCAAATAACAGGAAACTAAAGAAACTAATAATAAATAAAAAATTACAAAATTATACCTTTGTGAAATTAACTATTGCCTTTGGATTGTGATTGGAAATGATCATTTAAAAAAAACATACAAACAAAACTGTCCCAGACACATTGGAGCACCTTTTCCATGAACAGTGGACCAAGATACCTGTAAACAGGTGTAGAAGTCTTTTTGAACATTAGAGAAAACACCTGATTGCAGTGATTGCCTCAAAACATTTTTGCTTTGGAGCCCCGTCATGCTTGTTTACTCATTTTATTTTTTGTGTGTTTGTTTTTAATATTTCTGTTGAACCACAATTCAAAATCAATGTCATGATTTCCACAGAATTTTTATTTATTATTTCTTTTGTGAATTTCATCTTATTTCACTGACAGCTAATTTTTTTTCCTTCTTAAATTGGAGGGTATGAATAGTTTTGAGGACGACTGTAAATTAACTCAAAACTTCAAACTAGTAGAAATATCAGCATATGTCACATTTTGTAAACTATTTATGGAAAACCCTTATTGTATAATCAGTTTATTGAGAAAGTTTTATATTTTTATGTTGATTCTTAAAGGAATAGTACACCCACAGAATGATGGTCCTTCATTTTCTACTCACCCTCATGATGAGCAAGACTCTGGAGCACTTTTTTAATATCTCAAATGCAGCCGGAGATCAGACAGGTTTTTGTTTTCCCCCAAATTTCATATAATGGAGTTCACCAGCACCCGATGTCATTTGCAGTAAATTCTGAATGCTACCCACTCAGGATACTTGGATTACATTGGACGAGCAGTATGGAGGAATATTGACAAGTTTTTGTGGACTTTTATGGACCTTTTTGGCTCGGGCCCAAGCAAACTCCATTATATGAAATTTGGGGGAAAACGAAAACCTGTCCGATCTCCAGCTGCATTTGAGATATTAAAAAGTGCTCCAGTCTTGCTCAGCATGAGGGTGAGTAGAAAATGAAGGACCATCATTCTATGGGTGTACTATTCCTTTTATTTCGGCATTATTGGTCTTCTTTTCAGTAGGTAACAGCTGAGGTAGCGTCTACAGGAATGCCATTTCCCTCAGTGTGATGGATCATTTTTGTTTGCGAAACATGTTTTTTGTTCACAGTGGAGCTTCCTGCGATGTACTCTTCATTTTGATGTTATTTCTGGAAGATTTTTGTGTTGCACTTTTCCCGCTCTCAGCTGACCTCTTGCTGGAGTCTCAGCTTTTGTCTTTAATAAAATCAGTATTTAAATCTCATCTGTGGAATAAAAAGGAGGAAGATGAGGAAGAGGCTGCCTGCAGGACTTCACCTGTCAGAGCTGGCTATTTGGGGGTTGGGGGTGTGGGGGGTGTTCATTTGAATTTCAACACAGTCTCCGGCTGGTCCCCAGAGGGAAATGCTCCAGCTGACAGTGAGGATCCGGGCTTTTCCAGAGACTTAATCTCATGTCTCCGCAGCGTTCGTCCTCAGCAGCTCAGATTCCCTCACAAACATCACTCGTGTGCCATCAGACTCAATAACCGGCGGACCAGATGTTGGTGCTGCTGCAGCTCCCAGCAGTTTGCTGAAGATCCAGATCTGTCCGATTAATCCCTCATCATCAGATGCACTAAAGAGTCGGCGTGGTAATTAGCCTGTGATTAGCAAATGATGTGGAATTGCTGGAAATCTGACTTATTAGCGTTACATTAATTGCTTTGTTTAATAACAGCCAGCTGGCTAATTGTTATCTGTTCCCAGAAAACTAATTGATCCAGATTGAAGGTGTGTGTATGGGTGTGTGTGTTAGAGCCCTTAAAGGATCATTCTGTTCAAAACAAGCACGGCTACATGCTGAAAGTCACATGAAAGCATATCTGGACTGACAAGAACCTCAGGACACGACAGCCTGGATACAGAGGAACGTTAACCGTTTCAGACTGTTGGAATTTCATTTATTATTAATATTTGGTTTGTAAAACAGCGCTTTGAGGACTTAAATTACCATCTAAGAGGAAAAGCCCTGCAACCTCTAAATGAATTGATTTAATTCCCGTGTTTAGTGGTTAAACAACCGTTTCTGCAGCTCTAGAGCATCTTAATGAGGTCAGAAAGCTTCAGCCAAGACGATGCATCACTGGGATGAAATGTACAGACACATCACGTAACTTGGCATGTTTCTTTTTTGTTGTCGTGTTCTGCTGTTTTATAAAATGTCGTATGTCTGTAGTTTTGTTTACTTTTGCAGTCATTTTTTTCTATTTTTATGCCATTTGCTTATTTCATGTTTTTTGTTTGTCAACATTTTCTGAAATGTTAATTTTCCTACGATTTAGTTTCCTTTTTCTCGCTGTATTTTCTTGGAAAAATTGCTGTTTTTTTAAACTGAAGTGGTTTTTGTTATTCAGTTTCGTAGTCCTGGTACCCAGGTACCAGTTCTCAGTGCAGTAGTCCAGGATTACTGGTCCAGGTTGCGATGGAATAGCCGTAATTCTTATGTTGGGATTGCTTTTTAAAAAAAAAAAAAAAAAAATCTTCTTACTTCTCCATGATCAAAGAAGCTTTTGTTTAAGTTATCTGTAAAAGGTCCTCGCACAATCATAACACACACTATATTGCCAAAAGTATCGTCTCACCTGCCGTGACTCACATCTGAGCTTCAGTAACATCCATTCCTGATCCGTCGGGTTCAGGATGACGTTGGTCCACCTTTGCAGCTAGAACAGCTTCATCTTCTGGGAAGGCTGTCCACAAGGTTTAGGAGTGTTTCTGGGAATCTTTGACCATCTTCCAGAAGCACACATTTGTGAGGTCTCACTGATGTTGGACCAGAAGGTCTGGCTCTCAGTCTCCGCTCTAACTCATCTCAAAGGTGTTCTATGGGGTTCAGGTCAGGACTCTGTGCAGGCCAGTCCAGTTCCTCCACACCAGACTCTGCATCCAGGTCTTCATGGACCTGCTTTGTGCACTGGTGCACAGTCATGTTGGATGAGGAAGGGGCCAGTTCCAAACTGGTCCCACAAAGTTGGGACATGGAATCGTCCAGAATGTCTTGGTATGCTGAAGCATTCAGAGTTCCTTTCACTGGAACTAAGGGGCCAAGCCCAGCTCCTGGAAAACACCCCCACACCATAATCCCCCCTCCACCAAACTTTACACTTGGCACAATGCTGTCAGACAAGTACCGTTGTCCTGGCAACTGCCAAACCCAGACTCCTCCATCAGATTGCAGATGGAGAAGCGTGATTGGTCCCTTCAGAGAACGCCTCCACTGCTCTAGAGTCCAGTGGCGGCTGCTTTCCACCACTGCATCCACGCTTTGCGTTGCACTTGGTGATGTATGGATGGATGCAGCTGGTTGCCATGGAAACCCATTCCATGAAGCTCTCTGTCACTGTTCTTGAGCTGTTCTGAAGGCCACATGAAGTTTGGAGGTCTGTAGTGATTGACTCTGGAGAAAGTTGGCCATCTCTTCGCGCTATGCGCTTCAGCATCTGCTGACCCGCTCCGTCAGTTTCCGTAGCCGACCACTTCATAACTGAGTCTCTGTCGTTCCCAAACACTTTCATTTTCTCATAATACAGCTGACAGATGACTGTGGAATAATTAGGAGGGAGGAAGTTTCACCACTGAATTTGTTGCACAGGTGGCATCCTATCACAGTTCCACATTGGAATTCACTGACTCCTGAGAGCGACACATTCTTTCACAAATGTTTGTAGAAACAGTCTGCATGCTGAGCTGCTTCATTTATACACCTGTGACCATGGAAGTGATGGAACACCTGATTGCATCATTTGGATGGTGAGCAAATACTTTTGGCAATGTAGTGTATCCATTCATAAGGAAGGTTGTTTCCAAAAGTAAAGTCTGAACAAATTTTTGATGAAGTGTGTCATCCTTAGGAAGTTAAAGGAATAATTCACCCACAGAATGATTTAACTTTATTTTTCACTTACCGTCATGGTGAGCAAGACTCTGGAGCACTTTTTTAATATTTCAAATGCAGCCGGAGATCAGGACGACTTCTCGCTTTCCCCCAACTTTTATATGATGGAGTTTGATTGAGCCCGAGCCAACAAGGTCCTTAGAAGTCCACAAAAACTTGTTAATATTCCTCCATACTGCTCGTCCAATGTGTCCAGTGTCCTGAGTGGGTAGCGTCCAGAATTTAATCGAAACAACGTCATTTACTATATTTTTAGAGCCTAAAAAGAAGAATATATTGCTTCCACAAAGCGCGCTCCTGCGCATTCACGAAACTACGGAAGCCTTGGTGTTCAGAGCCTACGCTGCCGATAATACAAGTGTAGAAGAAGAAATTCACTGTTTACATTGTATTAAGAGCAACAGAGCTGCAGACAAACCCGGACAAACACAAAAGGAGTTGGATATTGATTTAAAACAAAGTATGAAAGAAAAAGAGAGCGCGCGATCTCGTCTGCCGCACCTTCCATAGTTTCATGAACGCGCATTGGCATGCGCGCAAGAGATGCGATGTACTTCTATATAGGCTCTAAAAATATACTAAATGGCATAGTTTCGAGTAAATTATGGACACTACCCACTCAGGACACTTGGATTACACTGGACGAGCAGTATGGAGGAATATTGACAAGTTTTTGTGGACTTCTAAGGACCTTGTTGGCTTGGGCTCAATCAAACTCCATTATATGAAAGTTGGGGGGGGGAAACGAGAAGTCGTCCTGATCTCCGGCTGCATTTGAGATATTAAAAAAGTGCTCCAGAGTCTTGCTCACCATGAAGGTAAGTGGAAAATAAAGTTAAATTTTTCTGTGGGTGAACTATTCCTTTAAAAAAGAGGAAAATCTCCTTAGCATCCAAATATACATTCCCTCCAGGAATACATAATCCCAAAAATTACGGTATTGAAAATTAATCAGCAGAGTTCAGTACATGGTGGACTGGGATTTTTATTTTCTAACAGGTTTTATGTAGTCAGTTGATTACAACAGCACATTATTTATTATACGTCATGTTCAAATGGCTTTGAAGAATCTGAATTCATGCAGGTGGCTAATTAATTTTACTGCACAAAGAAATAATATCACATTTCAATTAAAATAAACCATTACAAATTGAACTTTTATGTAACACAAAATTTGCAAGTAAATGTAATTTTAGCAAAACTTTAAAAGTAAAATCACAACAGTCGCAGTTTTGTAGCTTACACTTGTATGTGTTAATATTACTGCTGCATGTGGCATTTTACAGATAAAATGTTTAATTTAACTATTTTAATCATTATGTCATTTATCTTTTTACAAACTGAGCAACACAACCTGAAAAACTACTAACATTTACCCAAACAGCTATTTCCTCATCTGACTTGCTGGTTCTGTTGGTGGAACGTCAACCAGCTCATATCTCTGTCCATCATCGTCACATGTTGCTCTGCTCACTTCTTGGATGCAGCTAACATTAACATGAACGTGCTGCTGCCCTGTGATTGGCCAACAGCCTCAAGACGGAGGACAAGGACACCCATGAGGGTGAAGTTGATTAGCCAGACACAACAGGAACTGCAACTGCTGGTTACCACATTAAAGGATAACTTTTTTTTCAACCTGGACCTTATTTCTAGGAGTTTATACATGTATTTACTCACTGGTAAAATTTCAGCATCACTTTGAGTCCTTTGGAGTATATTTCGTTGAGTGGCCCTCCAGCGTGCATCCATATAATGGCACAGACAGGGCAGCCTCTCTGTAGCTGGGTTTCCATTACACTTTTTCGAAAAATAAAAGCAACATTTCTTAAATTTCGAAAAAGTACAATTGCGATATGCAGGTGTTTCCATTGAATGGTATGAGCCGTAATTCTCGTAAAATCCCGTCCCGCGAGACTCCACTTTGAGGAGAATGGAGATATAAACATGTGTTTTAGAGCTGCTGCTGCTCCTCATCAGGAGATGGAAGCAGCGGATGATGATTCAAAGTAAAGTCCGTACGGAGCCTCTGATCACATCAGCAGTGAAAAAACACTCGTGGCAACTTCCAGGACAGACGCCCGAAACGTAACACAAATTAAAAACCCTCAGGATCAACTTCTGGGGTGTGTGGATGTCTTGATCTTGTATTTCTTTTATCCAGCACCAGTTCCTGACTGATGTGGTAAAACAGCAGCTGATACGGAAGGCGCAGTCATGCAATGTTATCCGTGGTCACGTTTATTAAATCCTGATGACATATATTATGGGAACAAGATAACCGAGTCGTGGTGTTACAAATGTGTAAACGACATAAACAGCTGGTGGCCAGTCCTTAATGAAGAACTTCAACCATCTGCATAATGTCCTAAATGAACTCAGCCTGCTGAGTTACGGCGATTTGGGGATTTTCATATATGTGACTGATTAAACTTCCCCCATCACTCCAATTTCACAATTAATGCTTGTAAATGATCATAGTCATCATAACTAAGGAGGAATAACTGAATTTTAACCCCCTTCGTCACGCCTGATGGCAGTAATTGCAAAAAAAAATTTTTCCTTTACACTTATGCGCAAAACTGCTTTATCGAAACGTCTGGATTTACGCCTCATGAAAGCGTAAAACTTTTTGGCAATATTTGAGAGTTTTTTTTCGAGATGTAGGTGTTTCCATTAGCGGTTTTTAATTGCGATATTTAGGTTTTGGCGCAATTCCAGGTGTAGTGGAAGCCCAGCTTATAAGACATTATCTGCAGCAAAACTCCTTGATTTCATCAATACTATAAGTAGAATGAACGAACAAACGAGTACTATTGTCCTGTTAGTACAGAATTCACTCTCCATCAGCTCTTGGGAGGTTTTCTCAACACTTTGCAGACTACGCATGCCCCAACATTTTTCCTGCTGTAAACATGTTTAAGGCCCATTTATGCTCCCTTGTGTACGTAAATAGCAGCATCTGTTTCATGCGTCGCCCTGCATGGCTGCCTTCTGCGTTCCCATGGTTCCTAAATCAGTTTGTCTGCTCGGCGGCAGTGCTGCCTGTCCCTGTACCCTGGCGATGTGATGTCATAGATATGACTGTATTTTCGAACACACTCGCACAGTCTCTCCCTCAAAAACTCCATTCTTGTCTACAGATGTTCTCTGTTTCTTTGGCATCTTCTTTCTCAGCTGCTTTTATTGGACTATTTGTTGCCGGCGGTTTTTTGGTTGTTTTGTTGAGGTTCCTGTTCTTCTCTGGTTTGTTCCTGCATATCAGCTACACAGCTCATCACTGACCCCGCAGTTTCCGGTGGTATCGCTCCGTCTTCGGCATCGAGTGATGGTCATACAAGCCCCTCGAAAACGCACCAAATTACATGTGTAACCAACACAGATGATGGATGAAACTGTCCGTCTGTCTGCATATCCATCTTCTGCGTTGAGCATAAATGGGCCTTGAGAGAGCAGCTTGCTACTCAGACACAGAGACCGTAAAAAAGGGATGAAAATCGAGTGTTACGTGACCCTTTGGTTTCTAAAGAGGTAAAAATTAAACCAGTTGGGCGTTTCCAACCGTCGTCACTCCAGGAAATTACAAAAATGGACAATGGACAAAGCCTTGGGGCAAATGATTGACAGCTGACGTACTCCGGGCTAAATGCTAACTGAGCTAACTCAAAATTAACAGAAGCTAAAGAAGATAAGCCTTCTCAGCGGCGGGATAAAGGTAAACTAAGGCTTGCAATTAGCTGACTTAAAACCACTGTTGTGCTACTCTGCTGCAGACTGAGACCTTACAGAGAGCAAACAAGGAGTTAACAGCCAGCCACCGGTCAGCAGGCCAACATCTGGTCTGCCGCCTGTCAATCAAAAGGACACGCCCCTAATAATGTGTACTTTTCAGATTAAATAACATCTAAATGGATGAGATACAAAAAAAAAATTCACCCCCTCACAGTTGACATGAAGGTAAACTAGACCTATTTGACCTAAAATGATGTTTTGAACCAGACTGTAAACACGTTAATTTCTACCGTAAACGTCTTTATTCCTGCTGTAAATATGTTTATTCTGCTGTAAACATGTTTATTCTTGCTGTAAGCATGTTTATTTCTGCTGTAAACATATTTATTCCTGCTGTAAACATGTTTATTCCTGCTGTAAATATGCTTATTTCTGCTGTAAACTTATTTATTCCTGCTGTAAAAATGTTTATTTCAACCGTAAACGTGTTTATTCCTGCTGTAAATATGTTTATTCTGCTGTAAACATGTTTATTCTTGCTGTAAGCATGTTTATCATGCTGTAAACATATTTATTCATGCTGTAAACATGTTTATTCCTGCTGTAAATATGTTTTTTTCTGCTGTAAACATGTTTATTCCTGCTGTAAATATGTTTTTTTTTCTGCTGTAAACATGTTTATTCCTGCTGTAAATATGTTTTTTTTCTGCTGTAAACATGTTTATTCCTGCTGTAAATATGTTTTTTTTTCTGCTGTAAACATGTTTATTCCTGCTGTAAATATGTTTTTTTTTTTCTGCTGTAAACATGTTTATTCCTGCTGTAAATATGTTTTTTTTTTCTGCTGTAAACATGTTTATTCCTGCTGTAAATATGTTTATTCCTGCTGTGAAGTTGGCCTTTTTAACATGTGAGTATATGAAGATTGTTTTTCAGCCTGCAGCTGATGAAGGGAAAATTACAGATATTTTCTTCTTCCGGGGAGCTTCATAGCTGGCCACTGTAGGTCGCTGCTTGCCCAGACACCACCAAACTGAAAACTTTGAACCTCTGAACTCACAGGACAATAGTACTCGTTTGTTCGTTCGCAAAGTATTGGTGAAATGAAGGAGTTTTTGCTGCAGATAATGTCTTATAGAGAGGCTGCCCGTTTCTCCTGTTATATGGATGCACACTGAAGGGCGACTCAACGAAATATCTTCCAAGGGAGTCAAAGGAACATCTGAGGAATGTACTGTAAGAAGCCTTGGCGAGTAGAGCTTGGAAAAAAAGGATCAGATTATGAAAGAGAGCAAGACAAGATCTGTCATCTTCAACACCGCTAATGGAGCTATATAAGGAATTCAAAAGTGTCGTCACCTGAAATTTTAATGCAGCTGTGATAAACAAAGCGAGGAAATGGCATGGTAAAAGTTTACCGACAGATTAAATGCGTACGTTAAACAAGTTTCATCGTCAGTTGAGTGTTTTTTTCACAATCCATGTATTTATCGTCTCCTTATTTGTCATAATTTATACTAAGCAAGCTGAAATTTCTCTGTACTGCACAAATACTGGCCTATTGTTCACTTTCATCACAACAGGAGCAATCCTAATGGTCAGAAGCGTACCTGGCAGCAGGTTAAAGTAAAATGCAATATTTCAGAGCGGTAAGTATACTATAGCCTTGCCTTTGAAGGAAAATAGTTGTCCATAAAAAGTGTTGAGCTGCAAATACACGACTCACAAAAAGTTAAGGATATTTGGCTTTTTGTATGATGTCAGAATGAATCTAAAAATCCACTCCAACCTTTCCAGGTGAACTGAATTAAACTTTCTCTAAACCTTCTAATGCACATGAACATTGTTTAGTGGTTAAATATTTATCCTGCATCATTCTGTTCTTCAAAACCAAAAGTTGAATACCCCTAACTTTTTGTGAGTAGTGTATGTTGCATTGTTGCTACTAAAAATAAAGACAGATGCCACTGCTACTGGTGAGGGTCCCCCTCCCGACAGTAGAAGAACTTGCATGGAGACATGCACCCCTGGTCATCGATAAAAGAACAAGCCATAGTTATGAATAATAAAAAATCTCATATACATATATATAAATATATATATATATATATATATGTGTGTGTGTGTGTATATATGTGTGTATCAGGGGTCGCGTTAACCGAATATTTTCCGTCATTGACCGTTTTTTTTAAAACGGTGACAGAAAAATCTGAAGGCCATCAGTCATTTTGACAGATTGAATTTACACTGCTGACCAGTAGATGGCGAGTTAGCATATTGTCTCTCTTGATGCATGGCCTGTTGGGTTCACCCGGAAAAATGTCATGGCAGCTGAGTGTCCGAAGCTTCTTCAAAAAGCCCAATCGGTCTCCGCCGAGCAACATTTGTTGCTTAACCAGCAGTAACCAGCGCTTGACGCCATTTCAGGCGTAAAACTGTCAGTGGTCAAACCGGCGTGGAAATGAGCACACATCTGATCATAAAAATGATCTTATGACTGAATCCATGTGTGATTTATAAAATGTTCGTGTCTATACAAACAACAGAATATTGGTCAGAAATGCACCGTCATCCAGCTGTTTCTCCTGAAGCAGCAGCAGCGCTGACAGATGGGGGCTGGTCGGATCTGAGCCTGACCCGGACAGGAACATAAGAAACGATAACTTTCATTAGTTAAACTAAGAAACAGTCTACCGAATGAACACTTGTACAACGTTAATGTATAGATTAATTTATAGAAACGGATCTCCTCTATTTAACTCCGTGTCTCCTGGGAGCTGCAGTTACCAGCGCGTCTGCTCTTCTGGCTGCGCATAATGTTTATAAACTAGTATTTATGTTATTTAACTTGTCAATAAAGTCTTGACAAGTTACAGCATCGTACAGATCCACACAGGTCAGGGTTGTGTTGCAAACTTTCTCTGAGTCTAAAGCAGCGTTTCCCGCTGGTCCGATGCACCTGCGCCTTTCTGCAGCCCGACTGTCCGTGCCGAGCTTTCTTTTCTTTATTCAGACATCAACAGTGAGATAATAAAGTCTGATTTATCTTGAAATTGTTGGCGATCAGTTGTCGCCTTCATCAGAAGTTATAACACTCTGCTGTTAAGATCATCTGGCTGGTATGACACCTGCAGCTCCCACTGAGACACGGAGGACACAGGATGACACGGGGCGATCCGTCGTTTCTATTAAGTAATCTGTACCCTAAAGTTACAGTCTATAAGTACTAAGTCAGCAGCCTGTTTCTTAGCTTAGCTAATGAAAGTTATTTTTTCTTTTGTCTCTGTGCGGGTCAGGCTCAGATCCGACAGTCCGGGTCAGGTTCAGATCCGAGAGTCCGGGTCAGGCTTGGACCAGCCTCCGCCTGTCTGCGCTGCTGCTTCAGAAACAGCTGGATGAGGAGGGATTTCTGACGTAGATTCTATTGTTTGGTCAGACAGGAACATTTATGAATCACACGTGGCTACAATCATGAGATCATTTTTATGATCAGATGTGCGCTCATTTCCATGCTTGTTTGATAACGCTGACTTTTATACGCCTGAAATAGCGTCTTAGCAACAAAAGTCACGTGTTCGGTAGAGACCGATAATGAATATAGTGTTGACAAAAGAGGTGAAAAAAGGAAGACTGATGCAGTGGAAGATGAGGGACAAAAAAGTAATCGGTCTTCGGCACCAACTAAGCAACCAAGCATGAGAGCGCCGTGGAGAGGTAACATTAACCTGCTATTTTAACCCATATTAATGATCACGATATACCAGCTACTAAACAAACGCTAGTCATATAAACAGTAGATTGACAAATATGGTTAAATGTAATTTATATTTCATTCATTTGTACGACTTGATATTGGCTTCTGTTTGTAATTTAAATACTTTGAATAGGATAGTTAAATGTGTTACAAACTGTAAATAACCCGACTTTAATCACTACTGTAATGTTGTCATTCATCATCAAAACCATGTTGAGAAGCCAAAGTGTAACAGATTGAGGAATAAAGCATCAGTTGTCTAAACTGTTAACCCCTTACTGCCTGAATTTACATGTAATTATATAAAGACAAAATAAATACAGGGGAAAAATCTAAATCTGAAAACTAAACAAAAAGATAAAACAATGGAACTAGGTAAAGTAAAATTTAATATCAAATAAATGAATAATCAAGATGATCAATAAAAATATTTTTTAAAAAATAGATAAATATGAATGAATAAAAAAGTAAATGAATGCAGTAAATTAGTTGTTCATTTTATTTCTTTTTATCCAAAAGCCAGAAGTGATTTGTCACCAAACTTGCAACACCATGCATCAAGGGGTTAACATTCACTAGAATTGTATCAGCTAAAATTAAATGGCTATAGATGAATTGTCTTGTTCTTCCCCTCACGTCTCCATCCAGACAGGCCGATGTGCTGCAGCATCAATATAAACGCTCCTGTTCTTCACATCTTTCTCAGTGATCATGACACCGCACCAGATCTCCGTCTGAGCAGATCTGATGGTGCTGCTGGAGGTTCTCTACCAGGAAAAAGACACGGGATGGGGGGGGCCTCCATAGAGACCTCTTCTGGCTGGTGAGTGGGACGTCCTACAGAGTGGTGTGGTTCAGGACGCCTCGCTCCCCTGCTCACCGCATTCCCATTAAGTGTTTTGAAAACAGTTCTGGTTAATAATTATTTTCTGCCTCTTCTTAAACATTTTTAGGAACATGGCAGCCGCCGTTGGGTCAGCCTGATGGACAATGTGGTGGACAGTGGAGAGAGGCAGCCCCAACTCCCCCGGATGATGTCCCACTCACAGCCAGAAGACTCCAAGGTCTTCAGTGTGGCATCCATCCAGTCCAGCAAGCACCACCAGGGACTCCTGCTCAGCCAAAAATGCATATATGTTCTTTCAAATATTAATTTCTGCTGATCTTCTGTAAATAGTTGTAGTTATTTTAAATGTACTTTTAAATAGATAGAAATGTTCAAATAGTTTTTTGTAAATACTTGTATCTCAAAAAATAAACAGTCACTGAAAATTAGTTCAAAGTTTACTTAAATTGTAAAGGATGAAGCAAATAATGTATTAAGGTTAGAAGCCTTTAAGAACACTCTGACAATAACAGTTTTATATACAATTTAATCATTAAAATAACAAGAACAATAACACAGAACTTCAAACATCCACCAAAAAATGAGAAAATCACCGTCTGTCCACCGTCCTCTCCAATAAATTAAAAGTCTGTCAATCCTTTTCTCGACTCTCTCTTTCTCTCCTCTCCTCAGCCTCCCTCTGCCATCTCAACACCTCCCTGATCAAATCCACCAGCTCATCAGTTTCCCTTCTCCTCTTCCTCCTTTCCTGCCCTGTCCCTGGATCTCTGCATTCCTAAAGAAGAGGAAAACAATTGTGTTAACAGATGCAATTTTCTGTAGTGTTTAAGTCTTGAGAAAGGAGTGTTTCATGGGCTCTAAATATGTTTAAGGTGCTGTTTGGGATGGACTTCATGTTGTTATGCAGAAACAAAGAGGGGGGGGGCACATTATCAATACAAGGACTGTCTGAGAAAATTAGAATATTGTGATAAAGTTCTTTATATTCTGTAATGCAATTAAAAAAAAAACATGAAATTGTTTTCATATTGATGATTATGGCATACAGCTTATGAAAACTCAAATATCCTATCTCAAAATATTAGAACATCATGAATTCTAATTTTCTAGACAGTCCTGTATGTATGTACGTACGTACATATATATATATATATATATATATATATATATAGATAGATAGATAGATAGAGAGAGAAAGAGAGATAGAGAGACATATATATATATATGGCCATTTTTTGCAAGATTATTCTAAACAAGAGAGACATATGAGAACAGACAAACACAAGAGCACTACGATCACAGATATGAGAACATTCACAAAGTGTCATCTGGGCATCATTTGATGTGATCCAAACTAAGATTATATTTGTACTTTGGTGTTTGTCCAGGATTTGTTTTAACTTATGTGACTTTTACATACAAATGCAGCATGTATATGGAATTATGCCTCTACTGTTACCTCCAGCTGAGTGTGGCGGTATTCGCTCCGGTAAAAGGGTCATTTTGATCACGGAGTTTGATCAGCTCCTCCATCTACTCCTACAACAAAATCACATGTAAAGCATATTTTTGTTATGTCAACAGGCAAAATGACTGTTCCATATAACGCTGATATTGCTCCTCAAAAGAACTATACTTTATACTATAATATACTATACAGTAAGTTAACTATACCTTATTGAATCTAAGCGTTTACAGTATTGACAGCCTAGTCCAGCTGAACTAATGTTATTTGTTTAGCTGCATTCAGCTGTGACAGCTGCAAACCTTTGTAATACACTGTAGCCTCACGTATGAGAACAAATTTACCTGATGTGAGGTATGAGATTATCAGCAGTTACAATGAGCTATAAGTTAACATCCAAGCTTGTGACATTAGAAAGTGAAGGCTTTTAATGTTGATGAGCGTCTTATGTAAAAGGTTAGCTCTTAGCTTCATGTTAGCTGGTCCTACATATTCCGGTGGCTCCATGTTAGCGTTGTTAGCGTCATGTATTTTAACAACTATTCAGGTTTTAAGACCATTTGAACTCCTTGCCTTAACTAAAAACCTGTTACTTTAGTTTAAATGTGTAATCAACACTGCCGCCGGCACCGCCGCTGCTGCTGCTATTCGTCCTTGTCGCCATTTGACGGATGAAAAAAAGCCGCTTTTCCAGTACTCTCCCTTCGTTCTCTTCTTCTTCCGCTTATTGTTGTTGTTGTTTTTCTTCTACTACTAGAAAGAGGTGCGCAAAGCATCTTGGGATATGCAAGGCCACAAAGGATGGTAGCGATGCATCCTCCGGAATTCGGGGGAAGGAGAGGACGCATTCGGAGGCCGCATTTGAAGGACCCTTCGATTTTTTGTGAAATGGGACAGCCTTCGCGCAGCGTTGTGACGTATGTGGCCTTCAAATGCGCACTTCGAAGGACCCAGACCCGGAATTGGGACGC
>JALJCO010007844.1:0-118217 GCA_023101725.1 Atherinomorus stipes
CATCAACTTCAAAATGCTGACATCAGGTTTTCTAGATTCGGTTAAAATAAGTTGAATCCTTTTAATTCTCCGTGAGACTGAAAACCAAACGTTCACTATAAAAACTGTAGAGTAATATTTATTTAGAAAATTCCAGGAAAGTATTTGCACTCAGAAATGTTGAGTAGATAGATTTTACAAGGATTATTTTCTAGTAGAGCTGTCAGAAAATGAATCCTGATTAATCACATTGTTTTCATCACTTCCAGAACATGTTTAGGATAAAAAGTGTCTCAACAGGAATTCTGCATTTATCTTTAGTGGACAACTGAAACCCTGTCCTCACATGTCTCCCTGAAGTCCTTCAGACGGCAGCAGATTCGTCCAGAATGCTACTGATCCTCACAGGCTGACTTCACAACTGCATTAACGTGAAGCTGAGATTCAGGTCTGAGTCCTGGACTATTCCCAGAGTTCTGGCTTGGTTTTAGCTTTTAAATTGTAAAACAAAAGTTAATGTATTTTCTGCATATAGCAGTACTAATTAATGAAAAAAAAAATCTCTTGTTTGACAATAGGATAATTTTTTTGACAGCCCTTTTTTCTAGTAAACTTTACTTGCATATACTGTATATTATTTACTTTTTGTACTTTTACTTAAGTAGAATTGAAGCAAAATAAAGATACTTAATGTAATTTTTTCCATTTTAACTTTTTCCACCTCTGCTCAAAACTACCAAACTTTGAATGGATCTAAAACTTTTAACCCCTTAAATACCAGTTTAATTATTTCAGTCATTAAATCATCTAATAACATACAAAAAGTTGAATTATTTTCCATAAAACAAATATCACAGGAATGTGTCTTTGGTGGTGATTAGAGTCCTGGACATGTCGAATATTTGCAACAAAAATGGCGTGACTTCATTAGTAGTCGGACATCGGCCACCCCACAGATATTTAACCAATTAGAACGCTGTTTCCAAAGTCTAAAAACCCCCGAAAACTTCTTTTTTACAGACTTTAAAACTTCTAAAGACAGTTTCTTTCAGGATGTTCTGTGTGAACAGAGTTTATACATGTTCCTTGGTTTAAATAACCAAATGTTAGGGCTGGGAAAAAAATATCGATACACTGAAATATCACAACATTTTTTCATGCAGATTTAATATTGATATTTGAAAACGCAATTTTGATCTATTTTACCTACGAAATCTCACAAGATTTCATCGTTCTCTTACAAAATCTTGCAAGATTTCACAAAAACCTGCAAGATTTTGTAACATAACGACAAACTTGTTAGTAAAATAGATTGATACCGCATGTTTAAACATCAACATGAAATCAGCATATGAAAATTCGCAATATTTTAGTGTATCAATCTTTTTCCCCTCTCCTACCAAATATCTCATGTTTTGGGGTATTTTTTCTCAGTGAGAAATAATAATGTTCGTATCCTATTAGTTTCATTTGAATAACAGATTAAGTTTGATTGTTATACATAACGCAAGTTGGGGGTATTTTTCTAATTTTGCACAAGGAATGAATATTTATTTTTTGGCTTTAATATCGGTATTGATATCGGTTATCGGCCACATGAGTTTTAAAATATCAGCATATCAGATACCAGTCAAAATTCCAATATCGAGCATCCCTTATTATGGTAAAAACAATCTGAGAGTTTTTTAATGCTTTTATTTTGGTAACCCTTAACCGGACGCGGTACTGTTCTTCCTGTGAACTTGACGCGACATTGACCGCGTCGGAGTCAGGAAACTAGCCGAGCCGTGCCGTGTCGTGCTGCCGCAGTTCAGGGAGCTTAACCCGGTGTCCCCGCACGGAGCTCAGCCTTTACCGGGGATGGAGGGACAGTAGCGGGACACGCGCGGCTGCGAGGACCGAGCTGACGGGCGGGAAACACGCGGCGGTTCTGGGGGAGGTCCGGAGTCTGCCGTTAGGAGGGAACCCGGTCTGTCAGGGTGTCACGGTGCTCTGATCCCGGGCAGGTAGCGCGCGCCGCCGCTAGCTCTGGTGGCTAACAGCCGCTGCTAACCGCCTCACTAACTAGTTGTGGTAAAGCTGGAGGTATGGAGGATTTCCACGCAGGACTCTCCGCGTGAACGGTCGTGAAAACCCTTTTATTGTCCTCGAGGAGACGCCGGTGGCCGCCGGTGCTGCGGGGCTGATTGACAGCTTGTCACGGCGGGTCTTCCAGATGTGGAGGGTCGGCGCGGCTAGCCGCGGAGCCGCCTGCTGCTGAGCGGGGGGATGGACACGAGCGCACCCCGCGAACTGCAGCAACAAGCGGACTGTCAGTGAGGAGGAGCGCGAGCCGCCCCGCGCCGCACCGACGACCGAGCCGAAGCAGCGTTTTCCACGGCGGGAGGAAGATGAGGAGGACGGAGAACACGAACAAGAGGAAGCTGTGCAGCGTGGAGCGGCAGGAGAGCGGGGAGGAGGAGGAGAAGGACGCGGTGAGTGGTCGACTTTGTTCGGGCTGAAGTTCGCTGGCCGCCCCGCACCTGGAGGCTGATGTCATCACCTGCTGGTGGTTTTTTCTGCTCATGGCGCCTCCGTTTATTTATTATTCATCTATATTTTTATGTTCTTTTTTCTGCAGATTGTTCAAATATAGTTTTTAGTTAATGACACATTAGTTTGTCCGACTGAGTCCATAAAATGTCACTTTCCTCTGATTTCTGGCGAGGTTTCTGGGGAGGTGGCTGCCCCCCACACCCACCCCCACCCCGGCTACCCAAGATATATTGAATTAATTTCTCCAGTTTAACACAGTTTAATCCCCACATGTGTGAAACATCATCCAACTCTATCTGGGAGAGAGAGAAGCTGATTCCAGCATGTTGCCTTGTTCCAACGGCGAGAAAATATCAACACACTGATGTTTTCATATGCCGATATCATATTTATATTTAAAAGCGTGGTATTCATATGTTTTATATACGAAATCTGGCAAGATTTCAGTTGTCTGTCACGAAATATCGCGAGATTTCATCGTTGTGTTCTGAAATCTCACAGGTTTCAAACTACAGGATGGGCATGCAGGTGTGTCCACCAAAACCCACTCTTTCCTCATTTACTAGGGGTGTGAGAAAATAGTGATTCACTGAAATATCGTGATATTTTCATATGCTGATATCATAACTATATTTAAAAATGCGGCATCGATCTGTTTTACTAACAAAATCTTGCGAGATTTTATCATTTTTGTTACGAAATCTCGTGAGATTTCACAAAACCCCACAAGGTTTCCGAACAGAAAGATGGAATTTTGTTATAGACCACTGAAATCTCACGAGATTTCGTCTGTAAAAAGATTGATACTACGTTTTAAATGTAGATATATCGGCATATGAAAATATCGCGATTATTTTAGTGTATCAATATTTTCTTACACAAAGTTTCTGATAATTTTCAAGCCTTAGATTTAAGTTTTTTATCATCCACAAACAAATAGGGCTGTCCCTGACCCTATACACTCACTTCCGATACCAATACTAATACCATGAGTCAAGTATTGGTAGACATTGATACTTGGCTGTACTTTGGGCCAAAAATTCTGCGTATTGATCTGATAGTTTATCGTAAATTTTATGCTTCGTTTATGTTGGGTATGTCAGTTTTGTGGAGCCTCACCTCTAAAAACCTGGTTTAACAGGTTAATGAAATAAGTTCATGACTGTAAATGTGAGGAAAAACTGACCCGTTTATTATTAACTAGTGGTGATTTATAAAATAATCACAAATAAATCACACCATTTATCCTCCTTATTCATGGAGATTCTGACAGTTTTACAGAATTACATTTAGAATATTTATCATAAAAACAAAGTTGGGCTGTTACTGCTGGTATCTGAAATATGCCAGGTGGGCGGATCAAACTATTTTTGAGGGAGGTGGGGGTAATTTGTTGTGGAAATATTACATTTCATCAAACTACCGGATGTTTTTTATACTTTTCAAGTTTCAAAAACTGGAATCTGATAGGCTACCACCATCATGTAATACAGAAGCTAGAATCTGATAGGCTACCACCATCATGTAATACAGAAGCTAGAATCTGATAGGCTACCACCATCATGTGATACAGAAGCTAGAATCTGATAGGCTACCACCATCATGTGATACAGAAGCTAGAATCTGATAGGCTACCACCATCATGTGATACAGAAGCTAGACTCTGATAGGCTACCACCATCATGTGATACGGAAGCTAGAATCTGATAGGCTACCACCATCATGTGATACAGAAGCTATAATCTGATAGGCTACCACCATCATGTGACACAGAAGCTAGAATCTGATAGGCTACCACCATCATGTGACACAGAAGCTAGAATCTGATAGGCTCCACCATCATGTGATATAGAAGCTAGAATCTGATAGGCTACCACCATCATGTGATATAGAAGCTAGAATCTGATAGGCTACCACCATCATGTGATATAGAAGCTAGAATCTGATAGGCTACCACCATCATGTGATATAGAAGCTAGAATCTGATAGGCTACCACCATCATGTGATATAGAAGCTAGAATCTGATAGGCTACCACCATCATGTGATATAGAAGCTAGAATCTGATAGGCTACCACCATCATGTGATACAGAAGCTAGAATCTGATAGGCTACCACCATCATGTGATATAGAAGCTAGAATCTGATAGGCTACCACCATCATGTGATACAGAAGCTAGAATCTGATAGGCTACCACCATCATGTGATACAGAAGCTAGAATCTGATAGGCTACCACCATCATGTGATACAGAAGCTAGAATCTGATAGGCTACCACCATCATGTGATATAGAAGCTAGAATCTGATAGGCTACAACCATCATGTGATACAGAAGCTAGAATCTGATAGGCTACCACCATCATGTGATATAGAAGCTAGAATCTGATAGGCTACCACCATCATGTGATATAGAAGCTAGAATCTGATAGGCTACCACCATCATGCAATACAGAAGCTAGAATCTGATAGGCTACCACCATCATGCAATACAGAAGCTAGAATCTGATAGGCTACCACCATCATGTGACACAGAAGCTAGAATCTGATAGGCTACCACCATCATGTGATACAGAAGCTAGAATCTGATAGGCTACCGCCATCATGTGATACAGAAGCTAGAATCTGATAGGCTACCGCCATCATGTGAAACAGAAGCTAGAATCTGATAGGCTACCACCACCATGTGATACAGAAGCTAGAATCTGATAGGCTACCACCATCATGTGATACAGAAGCTAGAATCTGATAGGCTACCACCATCATGTGATACAGATGCTAGAATCTGATAGGCTACCACCATCATGTGACACAGAAGCTAGAATCTGATAGGCTACCACCATCATGTGATATAGATGCTAGAATCTGATAGGCTACCACCATCATGTGATATCGAAGCTAGAATCTGATAGGCTACCACCATCATGTGATACAGAAGCTAGAATCTGATAGGCTACCACCATCATGTGATACAGAAGCTAGAATCTGATAGGCTACCACCATCATGTGATATAGAAGCTAGAATCTGATAGGCTACCACCATCATGTGATACAGAAGCTAGAATCTGATAGGCTACCACCATCATGTGATATAGAAGCTAGAATCTGATAGGCTACCACCATCATGTGACACAGAAGCTAGAATCTGATAGGCTACCACCATCATGTGATATAGAAGCTAGAATCTGATAGGCTACCACCATCATGTGATACAGAAGCTAGAATCTGATAGGCTACCACCATCATGTGACACAGAAGCTATAATCTGATAGGCTACCACCATCATGTGATACAGAAGCTAGAATCTGATAGGCTACCACCATCATGTGATATAGAAGCTAGAATCTGATAGGCTACCACCATCATGTGATATAGAAGCTAGAATCTGATAGGCTACCACCATCATGTGATACAGAAGCTAGAATCTGATAGGCTACCACCATCATGTGATACAGAAACTAGAATCTGATAGGCTACCACCATCATGTGGTACAGAAGCTAGAATCTGATAGGCTACCACCATCATGTGGTACAGAAGCTAGAATCTGATAGGCTACCACCATCATGTGGTACAGAAGCTAGAATCTGATAGGCTACCACCATCATGTGATATAGAAGCTAGAATCTGATAGGCTACCACCATCATGTGATATAGAAGCTAGAATCTGATAGGCTACCACCATCATGTGACACAGAAGCTAGAATCTGATAGGCTACCACCATCATGTGATACAGAAGCTAGAATCTGATAGGCTACCACCATCATGTGATACAGAAGCTAGAATCTGATAGGCTACCACCATCATGTGATACAGAAGCTAGAATCTGATAGGCTACCACCATCATGTGACACAGAAGCTAGAATCTGATAGGCTACCACCATCATGTGACACAGAAGCTAGAATCTGATAGGCTACCACCATCATGTGATACAGAAGCTAGAATCTGATAGGCTACCACCATCATGTGATACAGAAGCTAGAATCTGATAGGCTACCACCATCATGTGATACAGAAGCTAGAATGTGGCTGCTTTCATCATTTTAGCCTAAAACTCTCAGAAGTGGACACAAATTGCATGTTTTGTATCCGTACCGTCGTAGCTTCGCACACAAGAAAGTGCCGAATCTGATATTTTGACTGGCAGGTATCAAAATATCGGCTGCAGGGTGTCGGTATATCCGTCTATCTCAGCCGTGGTTCGAAGCCGAGCTGATACCGTACTGTGACTGTGCAGCGCTGCAGAGCTCTGATTGGTCAGAATCGGTGATGGATAGAAAAACGGATCAGATCCAGACCAGACTCTGGCAGATAGTCACGGTTCTTTGAAATATTTTGTTTGTTAAATTGAGAAAAAGACCTTTTTTGGTGTCTAGACCGCCATTTACCAGATCCAGTTTAAAAACCCCAGTAGTTGGACCGGACAGAGATTCTTCATGCCAGCAGAGCCATCTGACCCAGTGCTGGTCTCTACTGGTCTCCACGTGGAGATAATGTCCCTTTCAGACAGTCCCTGACGCCTGCTTCAGTGTGGTGAGCCTGTCAGCCCGCGCTCAGGGCTCAACATCGCTGTAGATTTATAGGCTTGCTGCTTTTAAACTCTGTGAAAAATGTGAGGAATTCCTGTTAAACTCAGGCCGGCCTCGCTCCGACGCGCCCTGCTCGGCTGTGTGGTGCGGTTCTGACACGGTACCGGCTCGGCCCGGAAGCCTCAGGACTGCGGTAAGTGCATTACCCGCCGAGCGAGGAGACGGATGAAGCCCGTCCAGGTCTGAGCGGTCGGTGACTCAGCTGTTTTTCACTGACGGGCAGACTGCAGCAGGTCTTCATCAGGGTGGTGGAGCTGCTGCTGAGCCTTCAGTGTGACGCGGAGGTGATGTTTGATGAGTCAGCATCTGTCCGAAACACAAAAACGCGCTCGGATTTCTGACTTCACTTTGACTTTTATTTCACTGACAGAAGAAAATCAAGACATTTAGCTGACATTTTTCACTCCACTAAGACCTGCAGAATAAGCTAGGGATGCACGATATTGGAATTTCCGCTGATATACGACATGCCGATATTTTAAAACTAAAGTGGCGGCCGATAACCGATATCAATACTGATATTAAAGCTGAAAAATAAACAATGTAATATTCATTCCTTGTGCAAAATTAGAAAAATACCTCAGCTTGTGTTAAGTTGAAGAAGTTGTTCAAACGAAAATATGAATTATCCTAGAACGACCTGGACTTTCTTCTCCCAAGGAAAATAAAACAAAAACCCCAAAACACAGGAAATATCACGTATTTTCATACACTGATATCATATCGATATTTAAAAACACAGTATCGATCTATTTTACTAGGGAAATCTTGCGAGATTTTGTCATTCTGTGACGAAATCTCGCAGGTTTTTGTGAAATCTTGCGAGATTTCGTAGGTAAAATCGAACAATATCGCGTTTTCAAATATCGGTGTGAAATCTACATATGAAAATATTGCGATATTTCAGCCCTAATATTTGTTTTTTTACACAAATAAGCGTGTAAGTCTGTTCACACAGAAAAGAAACTGTCTTTAGTAGTTTTAAAGTCTGTAAAAAACGAAGTTTTTGTTTTTAGACACGGCGGCCTGATCGGTTACATATCGGTTAAATATCTGTGGGGTCGCTGATGTCCGATACTCAGTTTTAAGGCGGATATAGGCCGACACCAATAGGGGGCTGATTATATTGTGCATCCCTGAAATCTTCCACATTACCAAAACTAATCACCAGTGAAGCCTCATTCCTGTGATATTTGTTATAGAAAATATTCAACTTTATGTTTGTTTAGATAAATAAATTGGTATTTAAAGGGTTAAAGTGTTAAAATGATTAAATGTTTGGTAGTTTTGAGCAGGTTTGAAGGTGTTAAAGCGATTTATGAAAAAATGAAGTTGAAAAATGCTGATGTACGATGATTTTTATAGCAACAAGGATGACCAGGGGCACTACATTTGATGTATGAGGGTTAAATGATACTTATCATGGTACTTATGATACTTATTTCTCTGATAACAGTCAAAGCAAAAGAGTCTGTGATGATGACATCACTGCTGTGGGATTGTGGGTAATAAGTCGGCCTCTGTTTTCCACCAGAACAAGGGAGTCGGCTCGCTGGTCGGTTCAGGTTCAGAGTCGGAGCAGATTTTTCTTCTTGGCTGCAGCGATGAGGTTGAGAAATGGATGATGTCATTGTCGTTTTCAGCTGTGTGTGTTAATGTGTGTGTGTGTGTGTGCGCGTGTGCGTTACTGTGTTGCCAGGGACAAGAAAGCAAACACACACAAACATCATCTGCTGAGAATCTATCAGCTGTCTGTGTTTCTGAAGCCGACATGTTGCCAGCAGAAGCTCCACATGCGACGGACGGAGTCGCCTACGGAAGCCCGGAGAGGAAAAAACTCACATTTATTCACTTATTTTCGTTTATGACTGGGAAATATGGTTAGAAAGAAAGTTGTCAATGGATAACTTTCGGGATGCACGATATAATCGGCCCCCTATCGGTATCAGCCATAAAACTGAGTATCGGACATCGGCCACCCCACCGATACTTAACCGATATTTAACCAATCAGCCTGATGTTTTTAAAGTCTAAAAACCCCCCAAAACTTCCTCTTCTTCTTTGAAAACATCTTTTTTTACAGACTTTAAAACATCTAAAGATTAGGGGTGGGAAAAAATATTGATACGCTGAAATATTGCAATATTTTCATATGCTGATATCATATTGACATTTAAAAATACAGTATCGATCCATTTTACTAGTAAAATCTCGCGATATTTCATCTTTCTGTCATGAAATCTTGCGATTTTGTAACAGAACGATGAAATTTTGTAAGTAAAATAAATTGATACCACTTTTTTAAATATCTATTTGCTATTGTCATATGAAAATATCGCAATATTTCAGTGTATCGATATTTTTCCCTCTCCTATTTTTAAAAGCGTTGGAAACTGATAACAAAACTGCTATTTGTAATGACTGCTTTTTTTTTCAACTTTAACATCGGTATTGATATCAATTATTTGCCAGATAAGTTGTAAAAAATATCGGCATATCGGATATTGGGTTCACAAAAAAGCTCATTTAAAAATGACCTCAGTGGACCAAAGTGTCCAAAAAGCCGAATAAAACCATAAAATCCTAAAGAGGAGGGAACGGAGTAACCGATGTGCTTCTATCAACGTTATTAACGGAGATATTTACGTTAAACGTACTCTGAAGCTTCAGAGTCCGTTATCAACCCGTTGCAGCTCCTCTTTGCTTAAACTGACTCTTGGGGTGAATTCCAGTCCCCCTTAAATAGGCCCTAAAATAAATAAATAAATGAGGTCAGAATCTACGTGCAGGAATTATCCTAACAGCTAAATCAAGACTCGTGACGTATTTAATAAATCCATATTTGGAATTTCTCCCTGAGAAAAGCTGATTTTGGGATTGTAGGAGGTTTGATTCAGTGGTAAACTGAATCTGCTTACAAACTGTTTATCCTCCCTGTTAAAGACGCACTACAGAGCTTTCCTCATCCCCCTTTCAACGTCTAAACTGGCCTCTGGGTGACATATCGACATAAAAATATATTGATTTAGTTTTTTAAATGAAATGTAGAATTGGACCATATAACGTATACAGTCATCCTCACAATTATTCTTCCCCTCTCATTAAAGAAGGAAAAAATCTGCTGTCAGTGAAATAAGTTGAAATTGACAAAAGTAATAAAAAATGAAAATTCTATAAAAATCATGACATTAATTTTGAATCGTGGTTCAACAAAATATTAAAAACAAACAAGTATAAAATTAAACAAGTAAACAAGCAAATTAAACAAATTTGTCCGTAACGGTTTTATTTATTATTATTTTTTTCCAAACAAAAATACAAAATTAACATTTTAAGATACTGAATTATAATTTAGTAATTTTTTATTTATTATTACTTTTTCAGTTCGGTGCAATTTGAATTACTATTATAAATTTAGCTTTTCTTTAATCAGAGGGGATGGAAACTCTTAAGCACAGCTGCCTTTACCAGGGTTTGTTGTATCTGTTTGTGGATCTGTTCTTCAGTATTTATGTTTATATTTTATTGTTCTTTAAACAGCTTAATTTTATTTAAAGGATAACTTAATTTTTTTTTCCAACCTGGACCTTATTTCTAGGAGTTCATACGTGCATTTGCTCACCGGTTAAATTTCTGCATCACTTTGAGTCCTTCGGAAGATGTTATGTTGAGTCGGCCTTTGGCGTACGTCCATATAACAGGAGAGACGGGGCAGCCACCGTCTGCAAAACTCCTTTATTTAATGAAAACTTTAAGGAGAATGAACGAACCAACGAGTACTATTGTCCAGAGTTCAGAGTTAACTCTCCGAGCTGAGAATGCAGCTCGCTACCCAGACACCAACAAACCGCAATCCACCAAACTCTGATCCGCCAAAAGATGTTTGTGATCTTTGCTCTCAGATTTTCATATGCTGATATCAAAGGGCTGGGCGATAATGACCAAAAATAAATATCACAGTATATTGAGCAGTCCACTTCAGTAACGATAAATGGACGATAAACCTCCTATAAACCAGCCAAAACAGACAAAAACTACTTTATTTTTATTTTCATTTTATTAAAACAGATATTCTGCCTTAACTGGAACTTAAAAATAAACAAATTAATGAATGAATTATTAATTATTAAATTGATTAACTCAAATGAGTTAGATTCTTATTTACATATGAGCAAATATTACTTTGTGTCCATGAAAACCAGTGCTGAGCCTCCCATTAAATGCACCCACGACTATCGATTAGCATCAAAGCTAACTTAACATTGAAAAACCCATAGACAGGCTAACGCAATTAGCATCACTACTGTTGTCAAAACATTTAACACAAACAACGTTCCTTCAAACGTTTATCACTTTACACTGACATCAAATAAACGTCACTGATCATTTACAGACATGTTGTACAGACAACGTGTAAATGATGATGAAAAACACGAAGCTTCAGTGCAGGAATGTCACGATACGAGAAACTACGGCAAGTTTGAGAGGACAAAAACGTCCAATGCGGCAATTCCACTGCCGGCTTTCTTAAAGGGGCCGCAGCACCAACATGGGAAAAAATGACGTCGGTTATCGCTGGAAATGTCGGCTGCGGTAAATTTTCAGTTTATCGCCCAGCCCTATGATATCATATTGGCATTTAAAAACACGGTATCGATCTATTTTACGAATGAAATCCCCCGATATTTCATCCTGTTACGAAATTTAGCGAGAAACCACGAAATATCGCGAGATTTCGTAACAGAACGAGTAAAAAAGATCGATGTTGCTTTTTTAAATATCGGTTTGATATCGGCGTATGAAAATGTCACAGTGTTTCAGTGTATCGATATTTTTTCCCCATACCTATTTTTTAAAGTGTTGGAAACGGATAACAAAACTGCTATTTGCAATGACTGCTTATTTTTTCAGCTTTAATATCGGTATCGATGTCTGTTATTGGCCACATGAGTTTTAAAATATCGGCATATCGGATATCGTTAAAAATTCCATTATCCCTATTTCATCTGTAGTTTAAAGTATATTTATTTGATTCACTTATTGTTTTCTACATTGGGAAACAGCTGTAAGGTTCATATTTGCAGTCTTTTTTTCCTCTAATTTCATCATTTTGCTTAAATTTTCAATAACAGTGTTTCTTGACAGAGAGAGACGCTAAATAAATGCTCTGTGACTAAAAGAAATAATAGTTTGTATAATCGTGATTTCAGTATTGACCAAAATAATCATGATAATGACTTTTTCCATAGCTGAGAAGCCCTGCATCAGGAGTGTGTCAGGTTACTTATTACTGCTGCTGCTGGCCCCCGCGGTGACATGGGACAGTAATTTCCTCTTTTAACGCTCCTGGTGTGGAGCCGTTGAGCCAGAACGACCCCTGGGACTCGTCCCAGCGCTGCACGGACCGTTGGGCTGATTCATGGAGACCGAACGGCTCGTACGTGCCACCGTTAAACACTTTTAGCACCATAATCGTAGATATATTTATTAAAACGCCTGGTCTTTTTTGTCAATAATTGTGTCAAAAAATGCCCCATGTGTAAATAATTTACACCTTTTTTCCAGGAGAATGAAAACTTTCTGTCAAGTATTTACCATTCTTATGTAATTAAATACCTAAAACTGTCTTTTGTAAGAATAAAAGGACAAAAACGGAATTAAATTTTCTTCAATTTTCTTTTATAAATTCTCTAAAAGTGCAAATCGAACATTTCTCAGATTTTTAAATCTGATTCAAACTATTTTACAACAACTCAGTTTTACATTACATTTAAGTAGGGATGCACGATATTGGAATTTTGGTCGATATTCAATATGCTGATGTTTTAAAACTCATGTGGCCGATAACAGACATCGATACTGCTGATAAAGCTGAAAAAAAAAATGCAGTCATTGCAAATAGTGGTTTTGTTTTCTGTTTCGAAAAACTTAAAAAATAGGGGTGGTAAAAATATCAATACACTGAAGCATCACGATATTTTCATATGCCAATGTCAAATCTATATTTAAAAATGCGTTATCAATTTATTTTATTTACAAAATCTCGCGAGATTGATATGTCGTGAATTCTCGTGAAATTTCGTAACAGGATGAAATATCGGGAGATTTCATTTGTAAAATAGATCGATACCGTGTTTTTAAATGCATATATGATATCAGCATATGAAAAATATTGCAATATTTCAGTGTATCAATGTTTTTCCCAGCCCTAGTGTTTAGAAGTTTAAAGTCTGTAAAAAAGAAGATTTTGAAGATTTTCTTTTTTTAGACTTTAAAAACAGCGGGCTGATTGGTTAAATATCGGTGGGGTGGCCGATGTCCGATGCTCAGTTTTAGGCCGATATAGGCCGATACCGACAGGGGTCTGATTATATCGTGCATCCCTTCATTTGAGATACACATGAGATCCCGGTGGCTTTAAAAGGGTTAATGGGGACCAGCTGCTGCAGGATCGGGGTTGGTTCGGTGGGGAGGCGTTCTGACAGCTCGGGGCTGGTGAGGATGATGCTGGAGGGGGAGATGATGATGATGATGATGATGATGATGATGATGTGACAGCAGAGGTTCATGTCTGCGTTTGAATCTGAGCTGTGCGTTATCGGCCTTCTCTCTCACTTTGCTCCGTTAATGCTGAAAACGTGAGATTCTCGGCCGGTTAAGCCTCCAGCTCAGCACTGTTAATGAAGAAAATCACTCAGCTGCCCCCCCTCACCCCCCCCGGCACTGCGCTGATTTCACACGCCTCAGGAATCCACATTACTCTGCTATGCAGAGAGTCTTCCTCCACCTTCCTCCAGAGGTTATCCACATCACATCTGCTATGTTTGGACCAGTTTGTCGTCACGGCTGCACGCACTTCTAGACCTGATTCAGGAAGTGCATGCGCACGTGCACATGCACGAGCACGAGGAGAAACCAGATAGATGATGGTAATAAACGTGTAATAAACCAGCTGCTAACTGCAACGACTCGTGTGCCTGTGGGATTCACCTTTCATGCATCCAGACGTCACAGTTTCACCGGTACGGCGCGTTTAAAGTGCCGATGACACGAATTTGACATTTCCTTCATGTTTTATTGACCAAAACGTTCTTCATGATGATCAAGGGCTGGACAATCAATCAAACTTTGATTGTGATTTTAATTTAGCCTTCTCACGATCATAAAAACACTGTAATTAAAGAAAAACGATTAATCCTGAAGTGAACAGGAGTTATAGGAAGCAAACTGCAGGGAGGATAGAACAGGAACGCATGTAGACCGGGTATTCAGTTTTATTGTTATCATTTTAATATATTATTCTTATTTTAATCCTTGTTTCTAATTTATTTCTGGTTGTGTTTTTTAAAGTTATATTGGAGGTTGAGTTTTGGTGGTTCAATAAACACTTAAAAACAAAAAAATCAATGAACAATCGTGTGAATTAATCATGATTTCAATGTCAGTTAAGATAATCTTGATTGTAATTTTTTTCCATAATGGTCCCGTCCTGTGATGATCTATGTAGCAGAAACAGGCGCGCCTGCACAGATGAGTTGTTATGACGCATGGCTGCATTTCAGCATCTGACCAGACTGTGGCGCTGTTCGCAGAAACCGGACGTGACGTAGCGAGTAGGAGCTCTACACTGCTGTCAGTATGGATTTAATGGTTTATTCTAGTTTTAAGTTCCTTTTTTCAGTTTTACAGACGGACAGTAGCGGCTCAGCCTTCTGTTGTATTACCAGTTAATGTTTAAATCTCATCAGGACGCCGTTGGTTTATTTCTGTTTCCTACGGATCATAAATACATTAGAAGAGGAAGAATAGGAGCTCTGTCCAGCTGTAGGAGCCTCCTGCATCTCTGCTGTAAAACTCCCGTCTGCAGACACGTTTACTGGACATGATCAGACTTTAACACACGGAGCTGCATCACGTCTGCTGGATTATTCTGCATTCATCAGTGCTGTGATGTCCAGCTGTGGACAGAGACAGCGTCTCCTCGGGTCTTCACGAATCTTCTCTGACATCACAGAACTCCTCCAGCTGCTTCCAAACATGCGTCCTTCCTCCATCCTCATCTTTAGAAACCGGAACTATTTAACCTCCACTGGAACCATAAAAGTCGTTACCTAGCCTTTAAAACCCAGACGATAGTTACCACAAGTTAGCGGTTAGCCGTTAACCGTGAGCTAATACTAAGCTGCGAGCTCATAGCCGTGGCTACCACTGTCACTCCCGGTACTGGTCAGCTCGGTGCCGGTCTAAGCAGCTCTTTAACAGTTGTGGGTCCACTTGGTCCTGGTCTGGGTCTCCGTACAGTTCTCAGTCCGTTTGGTCCTGGTCTGGGTCTCCGTACAGTTCTCAGTCCGCTTGGTCCTGGTCTGGGTCTCCGTACAGTTCTCAGTCTGCTTGGTCCTGGTCTGGTCTCCGTACAGTTCTCAGTCTGCTTGGTCCTGGTCTTGGTCTCCGTACAGTTCTCAGTCTGCTTGGTCCTGGTCTGGGTCTCCGTACAGTTTTCAGTCTGCTTGGTCCTGGTCTGGGTCTCCGTGACAGTTTTCAGTCATCTTGGTCCAGGTCTGGGTCTCCGTACAGTTCTCAGTCCACTTGGTCCTGGTTTTGGTCTCCGTACAGTTCTAAGTCCGCTTGGTCCTGGTCTGGGTCTCCGTACAGTTCTCAGTCTGCTTGGTCCTGGTCTGGGTCTCCGTACAGTTCTCAGTCTGCTTGGTCCTGGCCTGGGTCTCCGTACAGTTCTCAGTCTGCTTGGTCCTGGTCTGGGTCACCGTACAGTTCTCAGTCCGTTTGGTCCTGGTCTGGGTCTCCGTACAGTTTTCAGTCCGTTTGGTCCTGGTCTTGGTCTCCGTGCAGTTCTCAGTCTGCTTGGTGCTGGTCTGGGTCTCCGTACAGTTCTCAGTCCACTTGGTGCTGGTCTGGGTCTCCGTACAGTTCTCAGTCCACTTGGTGCTGGTCTGGGTCTCCGGAACAGTTCTCAGTCTGCTTGGTCCTGGTCTGGGTCTCCGTACAGTTTTCAGTCATCTTGGTCCAGGTCTTGGTCTCCGTACAGTTCTCAGTCCACTTGGTGCTGGTCTGGGTCTCCGTACAGTTCTCAGTCTGCTTGGTCCTGGTCTGGGTCTCCGTACAGTTTTCAGTCATCTTGGTCCTGGTCTGGTCTCCGTACAGTTCTCAGTCCACTTGGTGCTGGTCTGGGTCTCCGTACAGTTCTCAGTCTGCTTGGTCCTGGTCTGGGTCTCCGTACAGTTTTCAGTCATCTTGGTCCTGGTCTGGGTGTCTCCGTACAGTTCTCAGTCCACTTGGTCCTGGTTTTGGTCTCCGTACAGTTCTAAGTCTGCTTGGTCCTGGTCTGGGTCTCCGTACAGTTCTCAGTCTGCTTGGTCCTGGTCTGGGTCTCCGTACAGTTCTCAGTCTGCTTGGTCCTGGTCTGGGTCTCCTGTACAGTTTTCAGTCCATCTTGGTCCAGGTTTTGGTCTCCGTATAGTTCTCAGTCCACTTGGTCCTGGTTTTGGTCTCCAGTACAGTTCTAAGTCCGCTTGGTCCTGGTCTGGGTCTCCGTACAGTTCTCAGTCTGCTTGGTCCTGGTCTGGGTCTCCGTACAGTTCTCAGTCCACTTGGTCCTGGTTTTGGTCTCCGTACAGTTCTAAGTCCGCTTGGTCCTGGTCTGGGTCTCCGTACAGCTCTCAGTTCGCTTGGTCCTGGTCTGGGTCTCTGTACAGTTCTCAGTCCGCTCTGTTGGGGTCTCTTGCATGCTGGAACTGAACCAGTGGACCGGCTCAGTGAGAAGGTCTTGGAGCTGACTACAGTTCTGGTCCGGTTCTAACCTGTAAGCTCTGATATCTCCATCTTCCTCATCATCATCATCACTCCTCTGGACTTGCTGATCCACCACAGACCAGTTCCAGTCCAGCTGTTCTGGACTTGCTGATCCACCACAGACCAGTTCCAGTCCAGCTGTTCTAGACTGGAACTGGTCTGTGGTGGATCAGCCAGTCCAGCTCTTCTGGACTGGCTGATCCACCACAGACCAGTTCCAGTCCAGCTGTTCTGGACTTGATGATCCACCACAGACCAGTTCCAGTCCAGCTGTTCTGGACTGGCTGATCCACCAGAGACCAGTTCCAGTCCAGCTGTTCTGAACTGGCTGATCCACCACAGACCAGTTCCAGTCCAGCTGTTCTGGACTGGCTGATCCACCACAGACCAGTTCCAGTCCAGCTGTTCTGGACTGATGATCCACCACAGACCAGTTCCAGTCCAGCTCTTCTGGACTGGCTGATCCACCACAGACCAGTTCCAGTCCAGCTCTTCTGGACTGGCTGATCCACCAGAGACCAGTTCCAGTCCAGCTGTTCTGGACTGATGATCCACCACAGACCAGTTCCAGTTCACCTGTTCTGGACTGGCTGATCCACCACAGACCAGTTCCAGTCCAGCTGTTCTGGACTGGCTGATCCACCACAGACCAGTTCCAGTCCAGCTGTTCTGGACTTGATGATCCACCACAGACCAGTTCCAGTCCAGCTGTTCTGGACTTGCTGATCCACCACAGGCCAGTACCAGTCCAGCTGTTCTGGACTTGATGATCCACCACAGACCAGTTCCAGTCCAGCTGTTCTGGACTGGCTGATCCACCACAGACCAGTTCCAGTCCAGCTGTTCTGGACTGGCTGATCCACCACAGACCAGTTCCAGTCCAGCTGTTCTGGACTGGCTGATCCACCACAGACCAGTTCCAGTCCAGCTGTTCTGGACTGGCTGATCCACCACAGACCAGTTCCAGTCCAGCTGTTCTGGACTGGCTGATCCACCACGGACCAGTTCCAGTCCAGCTGTTCTGGACTGGCTGATCCACCAGAGACCAGTTCCAGTCCAGCTGTTCTGGACTTGCTGATCCACCACAGACCAGTTCCAGTCCAGCTGTTCTGGACTTGCTGATCCACCACAGGCCAGTACCAGTCCAGCTGTTCTGGACTTGATGATCCACCACAGACCAGTTCCAGTCCAGCTGTTCTGGACTTGCTGATCCACCACAGACCAGTTCCAGTCCAGCTGTTCTGGACTGGCTGATCCACCAGAGACCAGTTCCAGTCCAGCTGTTCTGGACTGGCTGATCCACCACAGACCAGTTCCAGTCCAGCTGTTCTGGACTGGCTGATCCACCACAGACCAGTTCCAGTCCAGCTGTTCTGGACTGGCTGATCCACCACAGACCAGTTCCAGTCCAGCTGTTCTGGACTGGCTGATCCACCACAGACCAGTTCCAGTCCAGTTGTTCTGGACTTGTTGATCCACCACAGACCAGTTCCAGTCCAGCTGTTCCGGACTTAATGATCCACCACAGACCAGTTCCAGTCCAGCTGTTCTGGACTGGCTGATCCACCACAGACCAGTTCCAGTCCAGCTGTTCTGGACTGCTGATCCACCACAGACCAGTTCCAGTCCAGCTGTTCTGGACTTGATGATCCACCACAGACCAGTTCCAGTCCAGCTGTTCTGGACTGGCTGATCCCCACAGACCAGTTCCAGTCCAGCTGTTCTGGACTTGCTGATCCACCACAGACCAGTTCCAGTCCAGCTGTTCTGGACTGATGATCCACCACAGACCAGTTCCAGTCCAGCTGTTCTGGACTTGATGATCCACCACAGACCAGTTCCAGTCCAGCTGTTCTGGACTGGCTGATCCACCACAGACCAGTTCCAGTCCAGCTGTTCTGGACTGATGATCCACCACAGACCAGTTCCAGTCCAGCTGTTCTGGACTTGATGATCCACCACAGACCAGTTCCAGTCCAGCTGTTCTGGACTTGCTGATCCACCACAGACCAGTTCCAGTCCAGCTGTTCTGGACTGGCTGATCCACCACAGACCAGTTCCAGTCCAGCTGTTCTGGACTTGCTGATCCACCACAGACCAGTTCCAGTCCAGCTGTTCTGGACTTGATGATCCACCACAGACCAGTTCCAGTCCAGCTGTTCTGGACTTGCTGATCCACCACAGACCAGTTCCAGTCCAGCTGTTCTGGACTTGATGATCCACCACAGACCAGTTCCAGTCCAGCTGTTCTGGACTTGCTGATCCACCACAGACCAGTTCCAGTCCAGCTGTTCTGGACTTGATGATCCACCACAGACCAGTTCCAGTCCAGCTGTTCTGGACTTGCTGATCCACCACAGACCAGTTCCAGTCCAGCTGTTCTGGACTTGATGATCCACCACAGACCAGTTCCAGTCCAGCTGTTCTGGACTTGCTGATCCACCACAGACCAGTTCCAGTCCAGCTGTTCTGGACTTGATGATCCACCACAGACCAGTTCCAGGCCAGCTGTTCTGGACTTGATGATCCACCACAGACCAGTTCCAGTCCAGCTGTTCTGGACTGGCTGATCCACCAGAGACCAGTTCCAGTCCAGCTGTTCTGGACTTGCTGATCCACCACAGACCAGTTCCAGTCCAGCTGTTCTGGACTTGCTGATCCACCACAGGCCAGTACCAGTCCAGCTGTTCTGGACTTGATGATCCACCACAGACCAGTTCCAGTCCAGCTGTTCTGGACTTGCTGATCCACCACAGACCAGTTCCAGTCCAGCTGTTCTGGACTGGCTGATCCACCAGAGACCAGTTCCAGTCCAGCTGTTCTGGACTGGCTGATCCACCACAGACCAGTTCCAGTCCAGCTGTTCTGGACTGGCTGATCCACCACAGACCAGTTCCAGTCCAGCTGTTCTGGACTGGCTGATCCACCACAGACCAGTTCCAGTCCAGCTGTTCTGGACTGGCTGATCCACCACAGACCAGTTCCAGTCCAGTTGTTCTGGACTTGTTGATCCACCACAGACCAGTTCCAGTCCAGCTGTTCCGGACTTAATGATCCACCACAGACCAGTTCCAGTCCAGCTGTTCTGGACTGGCTGATCCACCACAGACCAGTTCCAGTCCAGCTGTTCTGGACTGATGATCCACCACAGACCAGTTCCAGTCCAGCTGTTCTGGACTTGATGATCCACCACAGACCAGTTCCAGTCCAGCTGTTCTGGACTGGCTGATCCACCACAGACCAGTTCCAGTCCAGCTGTTCTGGACTTGCTGATCCACCACAGACCAGTTCCAGTCCAGCTGTTCTGGACTGATGATCCACCACAGACCAGTTCCAGTCCAGCTGTTCTGGACTTGATGATCCACCACAGACCAGTTCCAGTCCAGCTGTTCTGGACTGGCTGATCCACCACAGACCAGTTCCAGTCCAGCTGTTCTGGACTGATGATCCACCACAGACCAGTTCCAGTCCAGCTGTTCTGGACTTGATGATCCACCACAGACCAGTTCCAGTCCAGCTGTTCTGGACTTGCTGATCCACCACAGACCAGTTCCAGTCCAGCTGTTCTGGACTTGATGATCCACCACAGACCAGTTCCAGTCCAGCTGTTCTGGACTTGCTGATCCACCACAGACCAGTTCCAGTCCAGCTGTTCTGAACTGGTGATGATCCACCACAGACCAGTTCCAGTCCAGCTGTTCTGGACTTGATGATCCACCACAGACCAGTTCCAGTCCAGCTGTTCTGGACTTGATGATCCACCACAGACCAGTTCCAGTCCAGCTGTTCTGGACTTGATGATCCACCACAGACCAGTTCCAGTCCAGCTGTTCTGGACTTGCTGATCCACCACAGACCAGTTCCAGTCCAGCTGTTCTGGACTTGCTGATCCACCACAGACCAGTTCCAGTCCAGCTGTTCTGGACTTGCTGATCCACCACAGACCAGTTCCAGTCCAGCTGTTCTGGACTTGCTGATCCACCACAGACCAGTTCCAGTAGATCAATGAGCGACCGTCTCATCTGGTGATGTGGTGTCGTGTAGATGCTAACTGCTAACTGCTAGCGGCTTCTCAGCGTCGGATACCTGCGTGAATATCGGTCTGATTGACGTCTAACTGCACAGAACTGCTGATTTTGTTCTGTTGTGTCGTTCTGCTGCTAAATTACGTGAATTTCCCCTTGGGGATCAATAAAGTATCTTTATCTTATTAAGTTGGTGTCATCAGCGCTGGAAGTGCTGGTGGAAAGCTGGGACACGTGGATGTGGGTCTGAGTTTGAATCCGGGACAGAAACAAACAACCTCAAGACCCCTTCACAGGTTAATATTTCCGTTACGCAACTTCTGTCTGAGATGTTCTGGGACACGAAGACTTAAATGACAGAAAAACAGCTCATTTATGATGTTTCATTCATTTATTTCATTCTTTCCAGACGTGATTCACAAACGATCAACATGTCTAAGGGAAACATTTGGAGTTTATGGATTGTAATCATCCTCCCTCAATAACTTTAGATCAAGAATATTGATACGCTGAAATATCATATTTTTATATGCAATACCATATCTATATTTAAAAATGCGTTATCGATCTATTTTACTAATGAAATCCCAGAAGATATCATCGTTTTGTGACAAAATCTCATGAGATTTCACGAAATACCGTGAGATTTTGTCACAAAACGATGAAATCTTGCGGTATTTCGAGAAATCTCATGAAATTTCGTAACAAAACAATGATATTTCACGATATTTAATTAGTAAAATATATTGATCCTGCGTTTTTAAATATAGATATGGGATCGGCATATGAAAATATTGCGATATTATATTTATTAATATTTTAATTTCAGATATATTAATATTTTCTCCCACCCCTATTATTTAAACTTGGGAAGACGATCCTTCCCAAGGTTTTTACAAATAAATCATCAAAAACAGCCAAATATTATGAATTACTTTAATTTTAACAAACATTTCTAACCAGTGTTTCAGTTCCATCTCTGCAGTGGACGATACTTTTACGATAAACATGTTTCAATACAAACAAACAGCTGTTTGATATAAAATTATACTTTCAGAAAAATCAGGGTCAAAATACCGGATATATCGTATATGGTCCTCTAAAATAAATATATCGTGATAAGATATTTGGTCCATTTAGCCCAGCCTTAATCCAGACTAACTCTGCATCACCTGAGTGCACGGTTGCCGTGGTAACACACACTCTGTTGTTTGGTTACAGTCACTGGAAAGTAGTTCAGCAGTTCTTTCTGTCAGTTACTTTCCAATCTGCTGCTTCCTGTGTGGTTTTGATGCCAAACATCAACAGATGTGACGTGCACGTTGTTTCAGCCTCAGACCAGCCCCCCCCCCCCCCCCCCCCGCCCCCGCCCCCGCCCGTACGTGTCTGCAGGAAGACCCGGAGCTGCTGCTGACTTCTGGCTCTGCTTGCTGTTCCCTGCTGATGATTCAGGAAGGAAACGCATGATGAGAACGAGGTCAGCGTCAGCACGGCGGGGTGTCGGGACACGCCACACGTGGGGGTGCCGTCATGTTGGTAAACACGGTAGCTAGCTGCTAGCTAGCTGTGAGACAGCAGAGGTTCGTGCATCTGGAAGAAGCAGCATGAGAACGTGGACGAGGGCTGAGCCGGGGAGAGGAGGTCTGGTGAAGGAGATGTCAGGGATTGACCTCTGCTGTTTGCCTTTTGAAAATAACTCCGCCCCCTTTGTTGTTCATGCACTCTGAAACTGAAACAACTTAAAGGGGAACTCAGTAACTTTTTTACCTCAATAAATGCTTATCGGAATCCCCGTGGGGCTAAACAAAGTGTTTACGGAGCGATTCAATGTCCCCCCCCCCCTCCGGCCTGCGAGCAGCTCTATGCAACTTTGCCTGCACCGACCCGAGCAGAACTTGCAACAACAGAAACCGCTGTACGGTACTCAGGTCCCCTATCTACCGAGCTGCTTCCAGCTCTGATCTGAACCAGACTACCAGCTCTGATCTGAACCAGACTACCAGCTCTGATCTGAACCAGACTACCAGCTCTGATCTGAACCAGACTACCAGCTCTGATCTGAACCAGACTACCAGCTCTGATCTGAACCAGACTACCAGCTCTGATCTGAACCAGACTACCAGCTCTGATCTGAACCAGACTACCAGCGCTAATTCAAAGAAAACATTTCTTTAGCTTCACACCACCTAAACACCGGCTCCTGGCTCTCATAACCAACTCTTTGCTGGACCAGAGTGATTCATAAAAGTTCGTATTCTTACCTGCTACTCGCCAACACCAGTGAAAAATATAATCCACGGCATATTTACCCGCAAATCGCGGGTAAAATGTCCCGTTCCAGAAGAGACAGGTCTTTGCTTTGAGCAGAGGGAGACGAGCTGCTGCTACCAACGCAGCAACGTAGCATCAACAAGCTAGTAAACGCTTAGAGATATATCCAGGAATCAAAATAGAAGAAAGACGGGTAGAGAAGCCGTCTGTGTGCTGTGGGGGTGCAGGGGGGGTTGAACTTTACGACAGTGAAAGGACGCCACTAGGGGGAGCCCCGAGCTGAAGTTACTGAGTTCTGCTTTAATAAATTTAGTTTGAGTGAAAGTAAAAACTCATTTTGGACTGAAGAGATTTTTAAGTTGATTTAGCTCAAAAACAGAAGATTTCATCACCAAACCAAAACAGTTAAGTTGGATCAATGTAAAAAAATAGTCCTTCATACTGTTTTTACAGTGTTGTTACCATGATATGTTCATGAGAAATAACTTGGAAAAATACCACCTTAAATCCAGATGTCCCAGTTTTCCACCAGCTCTTCTTGTTTCTCTCATTTTTTCGTAAAAGTGTGATGAAAACGCAGCGACGGCTGCACCACCTGTGAGACCCTGAGTTTAGCTGTGGCTCAGATCTTGACCAGTTGGCGTTTTTTTTCCCCTCAGCTGGATATTTTCTGGATGCTGAGCCTTAAATTTGCCAGTGAGATCACGTTGCTGCTTGTGAGGAAGACGTTGATCAGACTTTCAGTAAAAACCATCCAGCAGATAATGATCATGCTAACATTTTCTCTCTCTCTCATGGCTGGAAGGAACAGTTTAACTCAGCTCAGCCAAAACCCAGACAAGAACCTGAAACCTGACGTGGGTCTGCTGCTGAATGGAAGTCAGGGAAACGAACTCCATCCTCCTCACTGCAGAGGGAATAACGTTGAGGTCACGTGATCCCTGTTTGATGTCAAAGTCATCTGTGTTTACACAAGCGCTGTGTCTGCACGCTCTGTGCAGCGTTGGACTTGGTTTCAGCGGCTCGTCAGCACGCTGCAGGGAAGAGGGAAACACGTGTGTGTGATCTCACACGTGTGTGTGTGTGTGTGTGGAGGCTGCAGCCGATGCTGCCTGTCCTGATTGGGGTTAATGACCTCTGGCCGGGAGCCAGTGAAGGAGCTTCCAACAAAACATCCTGCTTCCTGCAGCTCAGCAGCTAACTTTAGGAGCCCAGACACGACGTTCAACCGCTTCTAAACATGCAGAACCAGTCAGCCAATCACACGCCAGCGACCCTGCACGGCGGAGACAAATCTGCAGTTACGGGGTGATGCTTTCACGTCAATACGGACCAAACCTGAGGGGAATGTTTCCAACACCTGGCTGAATCCACGACACGGGAATGGAGGCGGACAGACCCGAAACTTAAATATAACATCGTCTTCTTGTCATGCAAACCTTTTTGATCACTTCCAGACTTTTGCAGTGCTTCATCTCAGATCTGTCTTCCAGAATGTTCACCTATTATAGGTAATACTTTCCCCCCTTCAGGAGATTTTCTTTTATTTCTTTCTTTCATTTAAAACAGAATCAATCTCACGAACATAATACTCGCCACTACTGTTAAATGAAAAGGAGCGGAAAGAAGTAATAACTTAAATATAAATTTCGGTTAACAGACTGCAACAGGCCACTTTACATTTATGACATTTGTTTTAAATCATAATCTGAGCAACATAAACATGGACTACTGTGGGATTTCACATGATTTAACATAGACCATGCCAGCAGATGTAATTTAGCTGATGTGTGTGACTGTTCAAATAGCTGCTTGTCCTCACAGGAAAAACATGCCTGGGATTAAAGCATTCAGTTCGGATGGTTTAATCCAAACGGAATTACATGAACCAGCAGAGAGGAGGAGGCCAGCCAGTTCTCTCACTTCATGTTCTAACAGATGAGTTACAGTCCAGTTATGGACCAGTAACAGGCCAGTTACGGACCAGTAACAGGCCAGTTACGGACCAGTTACAGGCCAGTTACAGACCAGTAACAGGCCAGTTACGGACCAGTTACAGTCCAGTTACGGACCAGTTACAGTCCAGTTACGGACCAGTAACAGGCCAGTTACGGACCAGTAACAGGCCAGTTACACACCAGTTTCAGACCAGTTACAGATGAATTATAGACAAGTTATAGACCAGTTACAGATGAATAAGAAACCAGTTACAGACCAGTTACAGATGAATTATAGACAAGTTATAGACTAGTTACAGATGAATTAGAAACCAGTTACAGATGAGTAACAGACCAGTTATAGACCAGTTACAGATGAATTAGAAACCAGTTACAGATGAGTAACAGACCAGTTATAGACTAGTTACAGATGAATTAGAAACCAGTTACAGATGAGTAACAGACCAGTTATAGACCAGTTACAGATGAATTAGAAACCAGTTACAGATGAGTAACAGACCAGTTATAGACCAGTTACAGATGAATTAGAAACCAGTTACAGATGAGTAACAGACCAGTTATAGACCAGTTACAGATGAATTAGAAACCAGTTACAGATGAGTAACAGACCAGTTAGACCAGTTACAGATGAATTAGAAACCAGTTACAGATGAGTAACAGACCAGTTATAGACCAGTTACAGATGAATTAGAAACCAGTTACAGATGAGTAACAGACCAGTTATAGACTAGTTACAGATGAATTAGAAACCAGTTAGATGAGTAACAGACCAGTTATAGACCAGTTACAGATGAATTAGAAACCAGTTACAGATGAGTAACAGACCAGTTATAGACTAGTTACAGATGAATTAGAAACCAGTTAGATGAGTAACAGACCAGTTATAGACCAGTTACAGATGAATTAGAAACCAGTTAGATGAGTAACAGACCAGTTATAGACCAGTTACAGATGAATTAGAAACCAGTTACAGATGAGTAACAGACCAGTTATAGACTAGTTACAGATGAATTAGAAACCAGTTACAGATGAGTAACAGACCAGTTATAGACCAGTTACAGATGAATTAGAAACCAGTTACAGATGAGTAACAGACCAGTTAGACCAGTTACAGATGAATTAGAAACCAGTTACAGATGAGTAACAGACCAGTTATAGACCAGTTACAGATGAATTAGAAACCAGTTACAGATGAGTAACAGACCAGTTATAGACCAGTTACAGATGAATTAGAAACCAGTTACAGATGAGTAACAGACCAGTTAGACCAGTTACAGATGAATTAGAAACCAGTTACAGATGAGTAACAGACCAGTTATAGACCAGTTACAGATGAATTAGAAACCAGTTACAGATGAGTAACAGACCAGTTATAGACTAGTTACAGATGAATTAGAAACCAGTTACAGATGAGTAACAGACCAGTTATAGACCAGTTACAGATGAATTAGAAACCAGTTACAGATGAGTAACAGACCAGTTATAGACTAGTTACAGATGAATTAGAAACCAGTTACAGATGAGTAACAGACCAGTTATAGACTAGTTACAGATGAATTAGAAACCGGTTACAGATGAGTTACAGACCAGTTATAGACCAGTTACAGATGAATTAGAAACCAGTTACAGATGAGTAACAGACCAGTTATAGACCAGTTACAGATGAATTAGAAACCAGTTACAGATGAGTAACAGACCAGTTATAGACTAGTTACAGATGAATTAGAAACCAGTTACAGATGAGTAACAGACCAGTTATAGACCAGTTACAGATGAATTAGAAACCAGTTACAGATGAGTAACAGACCAGTTATAGACTAGTTACAGATGAATTAGAAACCGGTTACAGATGAGTAACAGACCAGTTATAGACCAGTTACAGATGAATTAGAAACCAGTTACAGATGAGTAACAGACCAGTTATAGACCAGTTACAGATGAATTAGAAACCAGTTACAGATGAGTAACAGACCAGTTATAGACCAGTTACAGATGAATTAGAAACCAGTTACAGATGAGTAACAGACCAGTTATAGACCAGTTACAGATGAATTAGAAACCAGTTACAGATGAGTAACAGACCAGTTATAGACCAGTTACAGATGAATTAGAAACCAGTTACAGATGAGTAACAGACCAGTTAGACCAGTTACAGATGAATTAGAAACCAGTTACAGATGAGTAACAGACCAGTTACAGATGAATTAGAAACCAGTTACAGATGAGTAACAGACCAGTTATAGACCAGTTACAGATGAATTAGAAACCAGTTACAGATGAGTAACAGACCAGTTATAGACTAGTTACAGATGAATTAGAAACCGGTTACAGATGAGTTACAGACCAGTTATAGACCAGTTACAGATGAATTAGAAACCGGTTACAGATGAGTAACAGACCAGTTATAGACCAGTTGCAAATGAATTAGAAACCAGTTATAGACCAGTTACAGATGAATTATAGACAAGTTATAGACCAGTTGCAAATGAATTAGAAACCAGTTATAGACCAGTTACAGATGAATTATAGACAAGTTATAGACCAGTTACAGATGAATTAGAGACCAGTTACAGATGAATTAGAAACCAGTTACAGATGAGTAACAGACCAGTTATAGACCATTTACAGATGAGTTATAGACCATTTATAGACCAGTTACAATTAAGTTATAGACCAGTTACAGATGAGTTATAGACCAGTTACAGATGAGTTGTAGACCAGTTACAGATGAGTTATAGACCAGTTACAGATGAATTAGAAACCAGTTATAGACCAGTTACAGATGAATTATAGACCATTTATAGACCAGTTACAATTAAGTTATAGACCAATTACCCATGAGTTATAGACCAGTTACAGATGAGTTATAGACCAGTTACAGATGAGTTATAGACCAGTTACAGATGAGTTGTAGACCAGTTACAGATGAGTTGTAGACCAGTTACAGATGAGTTACAGACCAGTTATAGACCAGTTACAGATGAATTAGAAACCAGTTATAGACCAGTTACAGATGAATTATAGACCATTTATAGACCAGTTACAATTAAGTTATAGACCAATTACCCATGAGTTATAGACCAGTTACAGATGAGTTATAGACCAGTTACAGATGAGTTATAGACCAGTTACAGATGAGTTACAGACCAGTTATAGACCAGTTACAGATTAATTATAGACCATTTATAGACCAGTTACAATTAAGTTATAGACCAATTACCCATGAGTTATAGACCAGTTACAGATGAGTTATAGACCAGTTACAGATGAGTTATAGACCAGTTACAGATGAGTTGTAGAACAGTTACAGATGAGTTGTAGACCAGTTACAGATGAGTTACAGACCAGTTATAGACCAGTTACAGATGAATTAGAAACCAGTTATAGACCAGTTACAGATTAATTATAGACCATTTATAGACCAGTTACAATTAAGTTATAGACCAATTACCCATGAGTTATAGACCAGTTACAGATGAGTTATAGACCAGTTACAGACCAGTTATAGACCAGTTGCAAATGAATAAGAAACCAGTTATAGACTAGTTACAGAAGTGTTATAGACCAGTTACAGACCAGTTACAGACTCGAGTGTGGATGTGAGTTATGGGCCTTGTACTCCAGTAAAAGAGGTCTAGTGATGTCTCTGTCTGCTCCTGCTGTCCTGTCTCCGTCTGTTGTCTCCATCTGCTCCTGCTGTCCTGTCTCCGTCTGCTCCTGCTGTCCTGTCTCTGTCTGCTGTCTCCGTCTGCTCCTGTTGTCCTGTCTCCATCTGCTCCTGCTGTCCTGTCTCCGTCTGTTGTCTCCATCTGCTCCTGCTGTCCTGTCTCCGTCTGTTGTCTCCGTCTGCTCCTGCTGTCCTGTCTCTGTCTGCTGTCTCCGTCTGCTCCTGTTGTCCTGTCTCCATCTGCTCCTGCTGTCCTGTCTCCGTCTGTTGTCTCCGTCCGCTCCTGCTGTCCTGTCTCCATCTGCTCCTGCTGTCCTGTCTCCGTCTATTGTCTCCATCTGCTCCTGCTGTCCTGTCTCCGTCTGTTGTCTCCGTCTGCTCCTGCTGTCCTGTCTCCGTCTGTTGTCTCCGTCTGCTCCTGCTGTCCTGTCTCCGTCTATTGTCTCCATCTGCTCCTGCTGTCCTGTCTCCGTCTGTTGTCTCTGTCTGCTCCTGCTGTCCTGTCTCTGTCTGTTTCACTGTCTCCGTCTGCTGTCCCATCTCTATCTGCTGTCCCGTCTCATCCTGTCCCGTTAGCTGGGATTCTGGTCCAGAGGAGTCTGACAGAGCAGAACTAGGACAGAGGGTTGTTGGTGATATTGACAGTTGCCCCGGGCGATCAGATGGGTGGGAGTCTCTGCTCTGCTGACACCAGCTAAACACGTCTGAGCAGGTTTTTAAAAATCATTTTTCAGTTCATGGAGGACAGAACCGAGACAAACAGAGACGGGGTTCACGTCGGTGTGGACTGGACAGGGTTGGATGTCAGTACAGGAGATCTGAGACTCGGGTTGCTGGCGTCGCCGTCCAGACCTGCAGCTTCATAAAAATCATGCTAACTTCAGGTTTCCCCGCCGTTCAGCGGCATGCTTCTCTCCACCTGCTGCCACAGATGAACATTTTCCCTCAGACTGCATGACGGCACATGTAAACGACATTTCTGAGCCACTTTTACCTGCAGATGATGACGTGACTCAGGCTCAGATGAGCCAGAGACAGTTCAGCTGTCCACACGTAAAATTCCTCCACCTCCGTCGATTTCAAAAGCTCCAGCTGAGCAGGGTTCCCACCCGTCCTGGAAAACCTGGAAAATGATTAAACATTTTTCCAGTCATGGAAAATGAAAAGAAGAATAAAATGTCCTATAAAAGCTTGAGTTGTCCTGGAAAATGACAAAATGATTTTTCCTCCCTCTGCTTCTCTCTGCATTGTGGCTGAACTCAAACGGTTGTCTCTGTTTCGTCTCCGTGTCGTCTCCATATCGTCTCGGTTTTGGCTCCATGTCGTCTCCGTGTCGTCTCCATATCGTCTCGGTTTTGGCTCCATGTCGTCTCCGTGTCGTCTCCATATCGTCTCTGTTTCATCTCCGTGTCGTCTCCATATCGTCTCGGTTTTGGCTCCATGTCGTCTCCGTGTCGTCTCCATATCGTCTCTGTTTCGTCTCCGTGTCGTCTCCATATCGTCTCTGTTTCATCTCCGTGTCGTCTCCATATCGTCTCTGTTTCGTCTCCGTGTCGTCTCCGTGTCGTCTCCATATCGTCTCTGTTTTGGCTCCATGTCGTCTCCATATCGTCTCTGTTTCGTCTCCGTGTCGTCTCCATATCGTCTCTGTTTCGTCTCCGTGTCGTCTCCATATCGTCTCTGTTTTGGCTCCATGTCGTCTCCATATCGTCTCTGTTTCGTCTCCGTGTCGTCTCCATATCGTCTCTGTTTTGGCTCCATGTCGTCTCCGTGTCGTCTCCGTGTCGTCTCCGTGTCGTCGCTGTGTCGTCTGTATGTCGCCTCCGTTTTGGCTCCGTGTCTTCTCTATGCCGTGTCCATTTCGTCTCCATTACCTCTCAGTGTCGTCTCCATGTCGTTTCCGTGTCGTCTCGGTTTTGTCTCCGTGTCATCTTCGTGTCGTCTCCATGTTGTCTCTATGTCGTCTCCGTTTTGGCTCCGTGTCATCTTCGTCTCAACTTCATGTATTCTCCGTTTTGGCTCCGTGTCTTTTCTATGCCGTCTCTGTTTCGTCTCCATTACCTTTCCGTGTCGTCTCCGTGTCGTCTACATGTTGTCTCCGTGTCGTCTCCATGTCATCTCCATGTCGTCTCCGTGTCGTCTCCATGTCGTCTCCGTGTCGTCTCCATGTCGTCTCCGTGTCGTCTCTGTTTTGGCTCCATGTCATCTCCGTGTCGTCTCCATGTCGTCTCTGTGTCGTCTCTGTTTTGGCTCCATGTCATCTCCGTGTCGTCTCCGTGTCGTCTCCGTGTCGTCTCCGTGTCGTCTCCGTGTCGTCTCCGTGTCGTCTCCGTGTCGTCTCCGTGTCGTCCCCGTGTCGTCTCCGTGTCGTCTCTGTGTCGTCTCCGTGTCGTCTCTGTTTTGGCTCCATGTAGTCTCCATGTTGTCTCTATGCCGTCTCCGTTTCGTCTCCATTACCTCTCCGTTTCGTCTCCATTACCTCTCCGTGTCGTCTCCATGTCGTCTCTGTTTTGGCTCCATGTCGTCTCCTTGTCGTCTCCGTGTCGTCTCCATATCGTCTCTATGTCATCTCCGTTTTGGCTCTGTGTCGTCTCTGTTTCGTCTCTGTTTCGTCTCCATATCGTCTCTATGTCATCTCCGTTTTGGCTCTGTGTCTTTTCCATGCCGTCTGTGTCGTCTCCATTACCTCTCCGTGTCGTCTCCGTGTCGTCTCCGTTTTGGCTCTGTGTCGTCTCTGTTTCGTCTCCGTGTCATCTCTATGTCATTTCCGTTTTGGCTCCGTGTCTTTTCCATGCCGTCTGTGTCATCTCCATTACCTCTCCGTGTCGTCGCCGTTTCGTCTCTGTTTTGGCTCCGTGTCGTCTATGTGTCGTCGCCGTTTTGTCGCTGCTCTGCCTGTTCTTCGCCTTTATTTCATCGCTGTAAAAAATCTAAGCTACAATTGTAGAAGACTTCTCTAAAAGCTGTGGTGGAAGTTATCACTAGATAGCCGCTTTCAGACCTGCACTGGAAAGCGGTAATATTGTGGACTCTGTCCTTTGTAACGCTGCATTCAGACATGCGATCCGCTCTTTTACCTCGGAAATATAGCGGACATGTACCGGCTGGACCCCATAAGAGCGGAAATGTTGCGGCACGTCGTTTTGGCTGAACGCACAGGAAAATGTTCCAGACAGAGTTGTGGGGGGGGGGGTTGTGCTGACTTTCCCGCAACATTTCCTGATATATGAAAGCAGTCGGGACATAAGTCCACTACGAAGCTGCATGTCTGAAAAGACGAGTCCGTTTAAAGAGTGGATGAACTTTACTGCTCATGTTCATTTTCACATGAAAAGTCCTGAAAATGTCCTGGAAAAGTCCTGAAAATGTCCTGGAAAAGTCCTAGAAATGGCCTGGAAAAGTCCTGGAAATGTCCTGGAAAAGTCCTGGAAAACATCTAGAAAAGAGTGGGAACCCTGTTTTTTTAAACCTGTGCTCATCTTCTGAGTGCAGGTTGGGGATGAAAAGATGGATTCCAGTCTGGCGCTGCTCGGATATGGAAAACATCATCATCAGGATTATTTTGGTCAATATTGTGATGATGTAACAGGATAAGTCATCGCCCCGAGGCTGGAACTGTGTTCATATTTATATGTTATTTTTTAATCTCGGTCATATATTTTCCGTCCATCTCTGTTCTTGTTTTTATTTGGAGCTAAAACTGAAATGAAACTTGGTATATTGTCCTGGTCCGCTGGGTCCCTCAGACTCAGATTTAATCAGTATAAATCACGGGTGGCATTGTGGGCAGTCATTCCTCCAGATCTGCAGGGAGGAAGCCGGTTTAGACATGATCAAACTGCTGGCAGAGCTGCAGGACTCTCATTGTTCTTTTGATTTACTGGAAAAATCTCATTAAAAATGTTTGCAAGAGAAAGCGGGCTGAGGAGGCATTAAGAGACAGATGGAGATCAGGTAAATAAGCTCTGTGCTGCTGCAGGGCTGAGAGCTGAGAACTGGTGCAGCGGGCTTTCTCTTCCTGACACGTGCTGAAAATGAGCTCATGTGGTTGCATACCAACACGCCCAGGGCGCCTCTCAGGGCTGGACCGGGTCCCAGGACTCAGGTGCAGGTTTTGGCAGTGTTGCTGCTCAGGTGGGATTATGCAGCAGGCATGTATTGACATAACTTCCAGGTGTGTGTGTGTGTGTGTGTGTGTGTGTTCTGCAGCTGTATCAGTCAGGAAGACGCTTACGATTAAAAGACTGAGACGAGAGAAACTTGATCAGAGCATCCTGTTATGGAAGAAATGTCCATGATCAGCTGAGACGCTCGGTGACGGAAACAGGACGAAGGACAGACTTTAACTCTGGAGGACAAACGTAGTTTCATCTGTCTCCTGGGAAATAAAAGACAATAAATATAGGAATCAGTTTTATTGGACTCCCGTTCCACCTCATCGTACTGAGAATCTCCCGTTCACCTCATCGTACTGAGAATCTCCCGTTCACCTCATCATGATGAGAATCTCCCGTTCCACCTCATCGTACTGAGAATCTCCCGTTCACCTCATCATGATGAGAATCTCCCGTTCCACCTCATCATGATGAGAATCTCCCGTTCCACCTCATCACGATGAGAATCTCCCGTTCCACCTCATTACGATGAGAATCTCCCGTTCCACCTCATTACGATGAGAATCTCCCGTTCCACCTCATTACGATGAGAATCTCCCGTTCCACCTCATTACGATGAGAATCTCCTGTTCCACCTCGTTACGATGAGAATCTCCCGTTCCACCTCATTACGATGAGAATCTCCTGTTCCACCTCATTACGATGAGAATCTCCCGTTCCACTAGAGTTGCACGGTACCCACGGTACCCCACGCTACCAGATCATAACGGTTCCTACTATACTAGAATTTATACACGACGGTACTACCGTGGATTACTACAACCCGGTCCAGTTTAGCTAGTAGCGTCCGTCTCTACTCTCTTCCCGGCTTCTCTCACTGCATGCTTCTCCCTGTCAACAAACCCACATGGCAGCTACTGCAACCTAACCAAACAGCTGCTGAATGATTGGCTGTTTGCCGCTTACTGGTGACGTTCATGGATATGATAGGCTGTTTACGCACGTTGGATCCGCCCGTCTGTAAACTGATGGCTGTTCGTATGTTTCTACCGGCAAGAAGGAAGTCCATGAAGACAGCTCCGCTTCTTAAAAAAAAAAATCGGCGAAAAACAAAACAAAACAACAAGCGGTCTCGTTGTGCACATGCAGCCTCGTTGTGCACATGCAGCACTAACACGAAGCACACACTCGGCATGGCAGAGAACAGCGAGTCTGCCGCGGCGACAGCGGCGGGAGTGGCACCAGTGGCACCGCAAATCTTGCTCAAAAAACCAAACTCCAAAAGTCACATTTGAAACTATTATGGCTTAAAACAAGGCACAGACGGTAAAGTAGTAGACAATAGCCGTCCACTGTGCAGGCGCTGCCACCAAGCTATAGGAGCCAAAGGAGGGAACACATCCAACCTCAAAAAACACCTGCAGTGTCGTCACCCAGACTTGTATGTCAAATACCAGATTAGTAGGCCCTGTTTATTTGCTCATTAGCTAATATTAATAGCCTATAATATTATAATTACATTATATGCCCCGTGTACAGGCTGAGGAATGAAGAGTTAAAGGGTGTCAAAGTTTAAGGCACCTAGAAAATGCATAAACATATTATTTCATTAGTTATTACAGGGAACCAGTTCCTGTTTATTGTATTTTGTCCTCTGTAGTTTACAGACCCTTTTCAAAAAATTATAATATATTAGAATAAACACCTTTTCCATGATATTCTAATTTTTTGGAAAGGGTCTTTATAGAACTGAGCTACAGTTCAATGAAGTAGCCTTTGATATGCCTTTGCACAAGTTCTATTCTACTTCAAAGAATACCTCAAAATTTGACTGGACAAACAATCAGTGGATCTGTTTTTTTTTTTAAGTATTTGATAAATGTTGTTCATAACCATATTTGTTTCAGTCTAATTCTTACTTCACAAGTGTTATGTTTATTATGCACCAAACAGCATTATAAGTAACAAGTATGTATAACTTGTACAAACAAATTGCAGTTCATATAAGGAATAATAATTAAAAAAGGGTGCGGTATCGTGATACTACCCGGAACCGTGATACTTTGTCTGGTATAGTATCGTGGTTACTCATTTTGGTATCGTGACAACTCTACGTTCCACCACATCGTAATGAGAATCTCCCGTTGCTACTTATCGTAATGAGAATCTCCCGTTCCACCTCATTACGATGAGAATCTCCCGTTCCACCTCATTACGATGAGAATCTCCCGTTCCGCCTCATCGTGATGAGAATCTCCCGTTCCACCTCATCGTAATGAGAATCTCCCGTTCCACCTCATTACGATGAGAATCTCCCGTTCCGCCTCATCGTGATGAGAAACTCCCGTTCCACCCTTATCGTAATGAGAATCTCCCGTTCCACCTCATCGTGATGAGAATCTCCCGTTCCGCCTCATCGTGATGAGAATCTCCCGTTCCACCTCATCATGATGAGAATCTCCCGTTCCACCTCATCATGATGAGAATCTCCCGTTCCGCCTCATCGTGATGAGAAACTCCCGTTCCACCTCATCGTAATGAGAATCTCCCGTTCCACCTCATTACGATGACAATCTCCCGTTCCACCTCATTACGATGAGAATCTCCCGTTCCGCCTCATCATAATGAGAATCTCCCGTTCCACCTCATCGTGATGAGAATCTCCCGTTCCGCCTCATCGTGATGAGAATCTCCCGTTCCACCTCATCGTGATGAGAATCTCCCGTTCCGCCTCATCGTGATGAGAATCTCCCGTTCCACCTTATCGTGATGAGAATCTCCCGTTCCACCTCATCGTGATGAGAATCTCCCGTTCCGCCTCATCGTGATGAGAATCTCCCGTTCCGCCTCATCGTGATGAGAATCTCCCGTTCCACCTCATCGTGATGAGAATCTCCCGTTCCGCCTCATCGTGATGAGAATCTCCCGTTCCACCTCATCGTGATGAGAATCTCCCGTTCCACCTCATTGTGATGAGAATCTCCCGTTCCACCTCATCATGATGAGAATCTCTCATTCCACCTCATCGTGATGAGAATCTCCCGTTCCACCTCATCATGATGAGAATCTCCCGTTCCACCTCATCGTGATGAGAATCTCCCGTTCCACCTTATCGTGATGAGAATCTCCTGTTCCACCTCATCGTGATGAGAATCTCCCGTCCACCTCATCGTGATGAGAATCTCCCGTTCCGCCTCATCGTGATGAGAAACTCCCGTCCACCTCATCGTGATGAGAATCTCCCGTTCCACCTCATTGTGATGAGAATCTCCCGTTCCACCTCATCATGATGAGAATCTCCCGTTCCACCTCATCGTGATGAGAATCTCCCGTTCCACCTCATCCGTGATGAGAATCTCCCGTTCCACCTCATCGTGATGAGAATCTCCCGTTCCACCTCATCGTGATGAGAATCTCCCGTTCACCTCATTACGATGAGAATCTCCCGTTCCACCTCATCGTGATGAGAATCTCCAGTTCCACCTCATCATGATGAGAATCTCCCGTTCCACGTCTCCATGACTAGATCCTGCCGTGTGATTGGCTGGTTAGATATTCGTGTTTAATGACATCATTTCCTGTGAAAATCATCGGTATTTGCCTCCTGGCTTCTCTGCAGCGTTCGTGGGTCCAGATTCTTCTCTTGGTTTCATCATCGAGCTTCTGCAGCAGTTTTCACTGCATCTTAATTTCAGCAGGAATTCGTCCGGAACGTTTTCATTCCCATCATATGTTCGTCCTGCGGTGTGTTTTCACTCTCCGCTGGCCTGCTGCAGTTTATGTTCATAACCTCAATGTTTGCTCTGGCTCACCCCCCCATCACCCCCATCACCACCTCCTCCTCTCCATCCGTCTTCTTCCATCTGTTCATCCTGAGTCAGACCGAGCTCTTTGGCCCGTTTCACCGCTGGTTCAGGGCGGACCAGAACCAGCATGGAGCCTGTGAAAACTCCCCGTTAGCTTCATCCTTCACTGATCTCTGACAGCCGGAGCTGTTCAGGGTCAACTGCCCACATATTTCTGCTGGCCGCCAACCCCCCCACGGGACTAATGCAGCACGCTAACCTCGTTGGGCCGCGCCTCAGAGAAATAACGGTCCACCGCGGTGAATCATCCAGCAGACGGGTCCAGGGGGAAAACCCGGGTGAAGCCGGGGGCCTTCCGGGACCTTTCAGGACCTTTCTCGCCAAAAATGATCGGACACCAAAGCACCAAAGTTAGAAAAGATTTAGATTTTTAATTAGTTTCAGTTTTAAAAATCTCCCTGTTATTCTGGAAGAACTGTTCCAAATTATGGACCTACTGCAGTTATTGACCGATATCGGCACTGAAGAGTGATATCTGGAAATATCGGCATCAGTTTTATCATATCAGTACTTTTACTAATAAAATCTGGTAAGATCTTGTTCCATCAACGTTGGTTCACCATAAAAGCCTCGTTATCCTGGAAGAACTTCATATCCCAGCATTCCCTGTAGAGATGTCCGATATTTCAGGCTGATATCAGCATTAAAATGTGATATTGGAAAATATTGGTATCAGTTTTCAGTTTTTATTTTTTTGATGACATAACAAAACTTCGTGACCACAAATCACTAGGGGTGTAAGAAAATATCACTAAAATATCCCAGTATTTTGTGTTGCGATTTCATATCAATATTAAAAAGCACTGTATCGATATGTTTCCTAACAAAATCAGATTTTATTTTTCCATTAGTCCAGCAATTAAGAGAGTCCCTGTTATTCTGGAAGAACTGTTCCAAACTATCAGCCGACTGCAGTTATTGACCGATATCGGCATTAAAAAGTGAAATCTGGAAATATCGGCATCAGTTTTATCATATCAATACTTTTACTAACAAAATCTGGTGAGATCTTGTTCCATCAGCGCTGGTCCAGCATAAAAGCCTCGTTATTATGGAAGAACTTCATATCCCAGCATTCCTTCTAGAGATGTTCGATATTACCGGCTGAATATCGGCATTAAAATGTGTTATCGGAAAATATTAGTATGAGTTTCACTTTTTATTTTTTTGAAGACACAACAAAAATCCTGTACACACACATCACTAGGGATTTAAGAAAATATCACTGAAATATCCCGATATTTTGTGTCGCGATTTCATATCAGTATCAAAAAGCACTGCATCGATATGTTTACCAACAAAATCTTATCTTAGTTTTTCCATTAGTCCAGCATTTAAGAGAGTCCCTGTTATTCTGGAAGAACTGTTCCAAACTATCAGCCGACTGCAGTTATTGACCGATATCGGCATTAAAAAGTGATATCGGGGCGCCTCTGCTGTGTGCGTGGGGGTGTGTGTGTGGTGGGGCTGGGGGGTGTATCGTTGTCGTGTCTGTGTCGGGATGTGGGCATTTGGGATGTTGGTGTTGCGGGAGCGGCTATATGGGGGGTGTGGGTTTCCCCTGTGCTTGTCCTGCGTGTGGGGCTCTGGGGGTCGCTGACGGAGCTGCGCTTTCCGCCGAGGTGCTTGGTTTTCGGCGGACCCGTGGTCGTGTCGTGTCGATGTTGGGGTGTCTGGCGTGGATGTCGGGGTGTGGGGTTTTGTCCATATCGTTCAGCTCTAGTGTGTGGAGGTGGGGGGTTGCGGGGTGGCCGGGTCTTTTCCACGCCGGGTGCCTGTCCCGCCCGGCCGCTGTGTCGGTTGGGGCTGGCCTGCGTGGGTGGTCTCGTGCGGGTTGGTCTCGCGTGGGGGGGGGCTGGTGGCCCTGTGGTCCCCGTCCTTGGTGTGTGTGGGTGGGTGTGTGACTGGAGGGGGGTGTGTGAATGCGGGTGTGTGTGTGGTTGCCTGTGAGGGTGTGTGGAGATGGGGGTGCATGGGGGATGGGTGTTTGGGTGTGGGGGGTGGTGGTGCATTGGTGGGGTTTGTGTGTGTCGGGTTGGGGGGAAAAAAAAAGTGATATCGGGAAATATCGGCATCAGTTTTTATCATATCAGTACTTTTACAAATAAAATCTGGTAAGATCTTGTTCCATCAGCGCTGGTCCAGCATAAAAGCCCTGTTATCCTGGAAGAACTTAATTTCCCAGCATTCCTTTCAGAGTCATGTGACTACGGTGCAGCTGCTGCTGCTACAGACTGACTTGCTTTGAAGCTGCTGATAATATGTCTGCTAGTAACTGATATATGGTAGTATTTAATACCTGCTAGTATCTGATATATGGTAGTATCTAATACCTGCTAGTATCTGATATATGGTAGTATCTAATACCTGCTAGTATCTGATATATGGTAGTATCTAATACCTGCTAGTATCTGATATATGGTAGTATCTAATACCTGCTAGTATCTGATATATGGTAGTATCTAATACCTGCTAGTATCTGATATATGGTAGTATCTAATACCTGCTAGTATCTGATATATGGTAGTATCTAATACCTGCTAGTATCTGATATCTGGCAGCAGATGTCCAACATGAACTCCTCTGGCTGAGTTCAGGAGATTTTGGGATCTTTGTTCTCGGAGCAGAATATAGTTGTATCTTTCAGAATATGAGAGATACAAACTCACAGTTGTCTGCAGAGATCGGTATCGGTTGATATCGGAAATTAGGAGTTGGATGATATCGGTATATCATATATCGGTAAAAAATATTGATCATCCCTAATGAAGATGGCATATATTCATCTCACCATTGTCGCCATTTAAAATATTTAATATATGATGTCAGCATTTCATTTGGAAGAAAAGTCCTGATATTTATGGTTTTTAGTGGATTCAACCAGATTAAACTGGTTTCACGTCGTAGGCAGATGAAGGAAATTCAGGATTTTTTGCTGTGAGACCAGTTTAATCTGCTGTAATCCAGTAAAGTGTCAAATATCACTACTTTACTTGAAATTTTAAGCGTTGAAATCATAAAATAATTGAACGTTTGGTTTTTTGAGCAGGTCTGAAGCTGTTGAAGTTAGGGATGCACGATATAATTGGCCCCCTATCAGTATCGGGCATGAGTATCAGACATCGGCCACCCCACCGATATTTAACTGATATCTGACCTATCAGGCTGCTGTTTCTAAAGTCTAAAAAAAACCCCATAACTACTACTACTACTTCAAATATATATATATATATATATATGTATATATATTATTGTTCTGTTATGAAATCTTGTGAGAATTCACAAAAATTTTGCGATATTTTCATATGCTGATATTAAATTGACATTTAAAAGTGCGGTATTGATCTATTTTACTAACGAACTCTCACGAGAATTCATGAAATCTTGTGAGAGTTTGTAACAGAACAATTAAATTCCACGAGATTTCAAGTAAAATAGAGCAATACCTCTATTTTAAATATGGATTTGATATCGATATTTTTCTCCCACCCCTGTTTTTCAAAGTATCGGACATGAATAACAATGCTGCTAGTTGCAATGACTGCTTATTTTTTCCCAGCTTTAATATCGGTAACCATATTGGTTATCGGCCACATTAGTTTTAAAATATTGGCATTTCAGATATCGGTCAAAATTCCAGTACCGTGCATCCCTAGTTGAAGTGGTTCATGCAAAAAGCAACAAAAATATTTTGTGATTTTACAGCAGTTCATTTTTCCTCAAGGTCACCAGATGACGCAAAATGACTGACGTGAGAGAAAATACTCTAGATTTAACAAATCTGGCTGAAAAGATGAGTTTTTGCTGAAATTCATCCCACTAGCCGATGATCACCCAGCAGAGGGGCTAAACGTTGATTCTTAGCAGATTTCAGATTGAAGCTGGTGTCCGACTCTGCAGGGTTGTCCGTAGAAACGGGAATGAACCGGTCTGTCGTCTTCCAAAGGTCATCTCTCTGTTTCAGGCCTCTGAGCTGCTGAAGGCCACGCTGTTGTTCTCCAGAGGTTCCTCTGCACGTCTGCATGAGATTATTTTCTGGGATTAACTGCTTCTGTGTCCAATTTCTGCTCATGAAGCTGCCAAAGCGTCCGGTCCAAGTTATGATGGTTTTGGATTTTTAATTAGTTTCAGTTTTTATTTAGTTTTGACTTTTTGTTTTTCAATTCAGTCAGTTTTAGTTAGTTTTTTGAGCAGGTTTGCTAGTTTTTATTAGTTTTTATTTTTTGGAAAATGCTCAGTTTTAGTTTAGTTTTTATTAGTTTCAGTGTTGTTTTAGTGTTTGGATTTGTTTTTTTTTAATGTAAATTATATGTGTTTGTTTGGTGTGACATTCAAAATCATCAGAAAGTCGTAAATAGATTAAATAGAAATAGATTTCAGATTTCCCCAAAAGGTTTAACTAAATTTACAAAGACTAAAACAGGATTTTTGCAATAGTTTCAGTTTTGTAAAGACACAACAGTTTCAGTGAGTTATCTTCCTTTTTTTTTTTTTTTTTAAGTCATCTTTATTCTTATTTCAGTTAACGAAAATGTTTTTTCAATTTTAGTTTTTGTTTTTTCGTTCGTTTTAGTTCTCTATAATAACCTTGGTCCGGTCCAGCTGCCATGTGAGGAAACGGAGCGCTATGTTGGAATTAAACTGAGAAATGGGAATAAAATTCAGCTTGAAAGCTGTTTTGGAACCAGTTAGTAATTTAAAACAGGTTGAATTTTATGGATATTTCATCCTACATGAGACGCTGCCTTGTTGTGTGATGAAGGACTTTTATTGTCCTTCGGCCTCGTCTGCAGATCGTTTGTTCCACCGTTGATGAGCTGCAGTTATGAATTTCTGCAGAACAGGGAAACATTCTCGTCCCTGATGTGCCGTTGACCTGAACAACCGCAGACGTTGAGGATGTAGAGCGTGAAACCGGTTCTGTACGTGATCCAGTTTCCACTCGGCTGATGTTCTGCAGCTTCTGATGGCCCGAGGCGTTCGCTGCACTTTGGCTGGAGCTCCAGTCACGTGAACGCAGCGTCCTCTGATTGCAAAGTCTTGTTTAGTCAGATTACAGGTGATTCAGTTTCCCCCTTCGGGCTGTTTCTGTGCTGCTCCGAGTTTGCAGAGAGTTTCATAGATTCCCACCCTCCACGGGCCATAAATCCATCACCCCTGCCGTGTTTCAGGTACATGTCGTGGCTCTGAGTGATTGTGTGTCAGCCTGTAAGCTAGTTTTCTCCATGATGATGCCGTTCTGGTCCACCGTCAGATCTGCTGCCGGTCCTCGGTCCTGGTTCTGTCAGACCGGCTGCTGCTGCAGGAGGCTGGAAGTGGAATTCCCACGCATGTGCTCTCTGTTCTCAGAGCATTTCCATGGATTCGCCTCCGTTTGGGTGTTTCGTTCTGTGCAGGATGACGTCAGTTCACACAACTCAAATGACTCATTTCCAGGAAAAACACCTGGACAGGCGGCTGCGGTCGGTCTGGATTCACAGAACGGAGGGTTTGGAAACGAGTTATGGAGCTACGTTAAAGTCATGAGTGCGTAACGCGCGTCTTCACATTCATAACTGCAACAAGTTCAAGTCAAATCTACAATTAGCTCTGCAAGTTTCAAGTTACATTCAGGAAATATCAGTAGATTTTATAAGTTTGAAAGTATGCAATAATTTTACAAGTCAGAAATATAAGTTTACAAGTCGGAAAACACGAGTTTACAAGTTAGAAAACACAAGTTAACACGTCAGAAAACACGAATTTACAAGTTAGAAAACACGTCAGCTTTATTTCAAATAAGGAAACATTTGTTCCACATTTCATACAGCATTTCAGGAAGCAATCAGATTAGTCTAATCTCTTCGTACTCTCAGAGAGCCGTCATAGGTGAGCCGGTTTATGGATGAGTAAACATCTCAGAACCTGCAGCAGAACCAGCTGAAAGCAGGAACGGGTTTTCCGTCTCCACTAAGCAACTAAGAGTTTCTGTCAACCATGTCGTCTTCAGGGAGCTGTGATGTCACGCTGGCCTCCAGACGGTTGTGGCCACAGATTGGTCTGAGATTAGAGGAACCTGAGTAGTTTTTATTCCCAGCTTGTAAAACGTGTACTTTCTGACTGGCAGAAGTAATCTGTGTTAGTATTTATGTTGTTCCCGTGACAGAATTTTGTTCCTGTTTTAGCTCCATCCAGTCCAGCCTTCATCAGCTTCCAGCCCGTCCTGGCTCACACCGACAGACAGAATGAGGAGGATGAGGAGGGTGACATTTTCCCTTCACAAAGAGACCTTCATCCTCCAGCATTTTCCCTCCTCCTCCTCCTCTCTGCTGCTTCTGACCTGCTAATAACGGGGAGATCCACAGCAACCGCGTTGTAATCTGGTCTCTGGTCCAACAGCCGCTGATTTAGCTCTGACCCCCGCCGGGACCATGAAGGTCACCTCATGTGGGGGGAGATGACCTGCTGGGGGTCGGGAGGGGGGGATTTAGTCTTCACCCACCTGATGGATGAAGACTAAATCTGTTGCTTGGCAGAGACGTTTCCATCATTTCCTTCATCTTCCAGTGGAAATCTAGCGGGAGGTTTAATGACGAATCTACTAAAATATTCTGACGATATTTCAGCTTTTTGAGGTTTTAGATGAAAGATTATCGCTGCCAGTGAAGCTCTGCTGTTACGTGTGAATTTAGAGGAAAAACGAGACATTTTGTCCCAAAAATAAGATGCAGCGACGATCATTTTAACCAGATTTGGTCAGTAGGAGCTTGTAAAGCTCTCACAAAGATAAAAGACAGAAAAATGTCAGTTTTTTCTTTCTTCTTCCACTCTTTTTAAATTTTTGCTCACTCCTCCCTCTTTTTTTTTTACCCTCTCTTTCCTCTAGTCAGGTCCAGCAGTATTATATAAAATTCAGCTATAATCAAGCATCTGGTAACATAAAGTGGAGCTTTAATTCCTAAAGGTTGGCACAACAAAGCAGCCAGGTCATCGTTCTGCTGCCACCGTGCTGGACGGGACAAGTTAGAGAAGAAAAAAAAAAAGTCCCTTTGTCCCTTGTCTTGGGACAATGATAATAATGATAATAATCAGTGACTTAATTTTTCTGACATAAATGCACTTTTTAAAGAAAGTTATTTTGACTTTCTTATCAAAAATACAAGCGGTTGACGACATTATCTGCCTGATATTGGTATTAGCTGATATCCACTTCCTAACTTAAGCCAGCTCCTTTGTCTCCTGACTTTCATTATTGGATGATTTGATTAATCCAGGTGTGCCTGACCTCAGTAACCACGAGGACAACGGTCAGACACACCTGGATTAATCGGTTTGTCCAATAATGAAAGACAGGAGACAAAGAAGCCGGCTTAAAGGAACATTCCACCCACAGAATGATGTAACTTTATTTTCCACTTCCCCTCATGGTGAGAAAGACTCTGCAGCACTTTTTTAATATCTCAAATGCAGCTGGTGATCAGGAAGGCTTCTCGTTTTCCCCCAACTTTCAGATAATGGAGTTCACCAGGGTCCGAGCCAAAAAGGTCCATAATAGTCCACAAAAACTTGCCAATATTCCTCCATACTGCTCGTCCAATGTAATCCAGGTGTCCTGAGTGGGTAGCGTCCAGAATTTACTGGGTTGATATTTAAATCAACATCAACCCCTCTTGGACCTTCTTGTGTTTGTCCCGGTTTGTCTGCAGCTCTGTCGCTTTTAGCACAATGTAAACAGAGAATTTCTTCTTCTACGCTTGTATTATCGGCAGAGTAGGCTCTGAACGCCGAGGCTTCCATAGTTTCGTGAATGCGCATGTGTGTGCTTCATGAAAGAAAGATGTTCTACTGTTTAGACTTTAAAAATCTACTAAATGACGTCGTTTCCAGTAAATTCTGGACGCTACCCACTCAGGACACTTGGATCACATTGGACGAGCAGTATGGAGGAATATTGACACGTTTTTGTGGACTTTAAGGACCTTTTTGGCTCGGACCCCGGTGAACTCCATTATATGAAAGCTGGGGGGAACGAGAAGCCTTCCTGATCGCCGGCTGCATTTGAGATATTAAAAAAGTGCTGCAGAGTCTTTCTCACCATGAGGGGGGTGGAAGATAAAGTTACATCATTCTGTGGGTGGAATGTTCCTTTAAGTTAGGAAGTAGTGGAGTTGTGCATAAAGCCCATTGTGACTTTTTCCTAAACTGAAAAAAAAAAAAAAAAATCTCCTAGAATTTTTTTTTTTAATGTTCTGGAAAATAGTCAGAATTGTGACTTTTTTCTCAGAATTTATTTATTTTTTCTTCAGTGGCCCTGATCCTCTTCCGTACGTTCCCGTACGTTAATTATCAGGCCAATAACGGGGAATTATTACATAATTTAGTCCGATATCATCATGACTTTCCACGATAACCCATACAGTTGGAGTTTTTAAGATCGGACATGCAGAAGTTGAATCCACTTTTAAGCTTATCGATATCTGTTTTTAAAAATGGTTATCGTGCATCCCTGATAATGTCGGTAGATTTCAGCGCTGACGCATCTGCTCCAACCTGAAGTTTCACGTTTCTGCTCTTTGGTAGATACTTTGCAGTGTTTGTGAGACTGAACGGTTCCTCCTCTGCAGCTGTCAGCTAACAGCCTGGAAATCCACCAGATCCAGAGACCTCCAGGTCTCTGAGCCGCAGAGACGGACCGAAGCTCTGCAGATGGAGAATGAAGGCCGAGATCAGGAGCTGCAAACGTCTGTTTCAGCTCAGCACATGCATGTTTGCAGGAGTCGAGCGCCGGGACCTCTGCAGGGTGGTGGTTGATAAATCTGGGAGGACCTGATCCTCTTGCAGCGCTCGGCTCCGTCTCCACGTTGGGGCTTTGCAGGTTTGGAGCGTTGGAGGTTGACATTTAGCTCGGCACACTGCTCGCTGTGTTTGGCTGCTCCCCCCCCCCTGTTCTCACCCCGACGCCTCCGTCTGGGACGGCAGACATGACGCCACAGATGAAGCTGCTCCGGTGTTTCTGACACTGACAACGGAAAACAAAATATCAGTATCGATATCTGTTATCAGCTACATGAGTTTTAAAATATTGGCACATCGGATATCGGCAAAAATTCCAATATCTTGTATAAAGAGGTAGTAACAGCAAACATGATGCTGCTGCTGCCAGAGGATCCCAGTAGACTTTACTGGTGAGAAAAAAGGTTTATTCTCTATAAAATATGGATGAATTTAGCTTTTCTCCAACTCATAAACAGACTGGTACACTTTCAATGTCAGGTGGTACAACCCATGTAAAACTATGAATGTTATTGTATCATAAAGCTATTTAATTTAACTTAATCTGTTTTACATGCTGGTGAATACTAAAGCAAATGTAAGAGTCCAAGTAGATACTTGCCAAAGATTTGACTTAGGATAAATTAGAAAATGCATATATACATAGTACATAATTGGTTGCGCCACCTGACATTTTTATGCACAGAAGATAGAAATACAGAACAAAAGGATTTAAACTCTTTATAATGTAATTTAACAAACATGACTGTTTTTAACACATTGCTCCAACTCAAAAATATGCTTTCCATCTATTTTGAGAAAACTTTTTAAAAATGTCTTTTTGGACGCTGGATTTGTCCCTGACCCTTTTACAATCGATTTTATTGTGTCTTCTTTGTGTCACATGTGGTGCGAGCAATACAATATCTCCACGTGCGCATATTCCTCTGACACATTGCAGATTTAACCGCGTGTGTAAGTTATATAGTGTCACGTGCGCAGGTTTTATCTGCCCGTGCGCACTTGCTTGATCTTTAATGGCGCGAGGCCGTTAATGCGCACATGAGTTTCTGTCAGGAGCCGTCGCTTGAGGACATCTGGATCCTCGTAGATGGTTCAGGCTCTCAGTTATTTTCTGCACATGCGGAGAAACTGAGTTTTGACAAGTAGGGCGGGACAAGGGGGGGGTCTGCTCCTGCCTTCTCCTGATTGGACACATGGAAGTTCAGTCTCACTGACTGACAGCCAGGAGAGGCTGAACCGTCCTGCAGCACTCTTGGAGAGACAGCGGTTCGGTCCCCACTGTGTATATATATATATATATATATATATATATATATATGTATATATTAGGGCTGCACAATTAATCGTTAAAAGATCGTGATCTCAATTCACACATACATGCAATCTCAATTCTACCCACAACAATTCTGAAACATTTTTAATCATGAGCTTATCACAAATAAGTTTCCATTCTTCCCAGATTTTTTCAAGCGCCCTCAAATGCAACACTGCCATTGCCTCCCCACCCCCTAACCAATGTTAAAGAACTACAACTATGCATCTGCCAAAGAAATGCTCTTGTGCAAACACATGCTTTATTTTAAATTACCTTTTGAATAGGTTGTTTTGTTTGTTTTGTTAAAGTTTATTTGTGCAATAAATACTTTTTAGGGAAAAAAAATCGTTTTAGAGAATCGTGATCTTAATTTTAAGCAAAAAAATCACGATTCACATTTTTACCAGAATCGTGCAGCCCTAATATATATGTATATATATATATATATATGTATGTACACAGCGAGGGAAAAAAGTATTGAACACGTCAGCATTTTTCTCCAAAAATTTACATCTCGTAGAGTTATTGACATGAAATTTTCACCAGATGTCGGCAACAACCCACCTAATGCACACATACAAAGAAATCCTAACATTTATGTCCATACATGAAGTTATGTGTAATATAGTGAAACAGGGAATAAGTATTGAACACATGAAGAAATGGAGACAAAAAGATGTGAAAGTCAAGAAAGCAGCTGGAGTCTGTCAGTATTTAGAAAGTAATCCTGTCCCCTATCAGTGCAAAGTAATATCAGCTGCTTTAGTCCTGATTGATGCCTTTAAAAAGGTTTCTCATCACCAAGGTGTCAGACAAGAAGCATTGCATGATGGGTAAAAGCAAAGAGCTGTCTAAAGACCTACACAGCCTTATTATTGCAAACACACTGAAGGCATTGGTTCCAGGTGCATTTGTAAACTTCTGAAAGTTCCAGTGAGCACCATTGGGACCATCATCCGGAAGTGGAAAGAACACGGCATGGTCATAAAGCGGCCACGGCCAGGTGCTCCTCACAAGATTTCAGACAGAGGAGTCAGAACAATCATCAGAAAGGTTCTCCAACAGCCCAGGACCACTCGTGGAGAGCTTCAGAAAGACCTGGAACCAGCAGCTACAGTTGTTTCAGAGAAAACAAGAACCGCCATGGCCTTCATGCACGCACACCACGCAAGACTCCATTTCTGAAGAAGAAGCAGGTTGATGCTGGTTTGAAGTTTGCAACACAACATCTGGACAAACCCATGACATTCTGGAAACATAGTCTGGTCAGATGAGACCAGAACTGAACTCTGCAGATGTCATAAGACACAACATGTTTGGAGGAGAAACGGCACCAAAAACACCATAGCAACAGTGAAGTTTGGAGGTGGGAGCATCATGGTGGGGGCTGTTTTTCAGCATGTGGTACTGGCAGACTTCATATCACTGAAGGAAGAATGAATGGAGGAAAGTAGAGACATTCTTTGATGCTGACATGGAAAAGTTGCTGTTCCTTACTCAACAACCACTTCTACTTTCCCCTTAGTGGAAATGAAACAGCCTTAATTTCAACTTCACCCCAAGTCAGCAACACATGGCTAACAAAGGGTTAATCATATTAAACTAGCAGCCTGAGTGAATGTAGTCACAAAAGAACACAAGTTTGTTGTCATTGCTGCCTAGCAACAGTCGTCAAGGAGACAAACATTCCATGACTCTGATGTCATCAAAGAAGGCTTTGCCTTTGTAGTTTTGTGATGTCACAAAGGCAGATCTGCTGACATCATCAGAGATTCCTAATCTACTCAAAAGCAAATCTTCCATCTGCGTCATTCGAGACTCATTTCTCTCGTGAATTACAACCAAAAACGCGGTTTCCCGTAGAAACACTTTGTATTGACAAAATGTTTAGAAGTTTATTTAAATGTGACGATAAGTCTGGCAAGAAAGGCAGAAGAAAGCGCCGGCAGCAGAAAACCAGCCTGAAAGAGGAAAACCTCACAGTGACCGAGCGACTTCGCAAACAACTGGAGCGCGTCCACAAAGAGGAAGAAAAGAAGCTCCAGCTCCAAATTTATAATTTGTCCTGGGCCAACAAGAAACTGTTGCAGGACAAGGAGGCCATGAAAGTTTGCTGCGAGTGTCTGCAGGTGGAGGTGAAGGAGCAAAAGCAGCAGAATGAGGAGAGGCAGAGGAGGTTAGAGGATGTGGAGGATGAGAAAGCAGCCCTGCAGCAGAAGCAGAAAGATACGATCCTCAGATGGAAGGAGGACAAACGTAAGCTGGGGCTGGAAAACGATCAGCTGAAGGAGGAGCTGGAAGACATGAAGGATGTTCATCTGGCGGCAGAAGGAGTGAATCAGTCTTTGATGCAGAAGGTCCGTGATATGGCGAATGTTATACAGACGCAGACGCAGGAGAAGGCAGCGCTCGCAGAGCAGCTGCAGAAGCTTCGATGCGATCTAGATGGTTACGAGACGATGCAACTGCAATACAACGAGCTCGTTCAGCAAAATCAGGAACTCCAACATAACATGGAGGCGCTGACTTTGCTTTGCTCCAGATCTGATTCAGTGACTGAAAACAACAAGATACTGCAGCAAAGAAATGAGGAGCTCCAGAAAGAAAACGAGGAACTCCAGAAAGATCTGCAGAAAAAGAAGGACTCTGATTTTACCGATATAATGAAAAAACGCAGCATGTTACAGCAGCTAGAAAGCGAAATGCAGAGCGAATACAGCAAGGAGCTCCTGAAGAAACTGCAAGCCAACATTAAACCTACTCCAGCTGCCAGGATGAGGGTGAAGGAGTTAAATGATGTCAGAAAATCTGAGAATGAGGAACTCCAGAAGGATTTGCAGAAAACAAAGGACTCTACTGATATAATGAAAAAACGCAGCATGTTACAGCAGCTAGAAAGCGAAATGGAGAGCGAATACAGTAAGGAACTCCTGAAGAAATCGCAAGAGAGGAACGTTAAACCAACTCCAGCTGTCAGGATGAGGGTGATGGAGTTAAATGATGTCAGAAAATCTGAGGATCAGGGACTCCAGAAAGATCTGCAAAAAACGAAGGACTCTGATTTTACTGATAAAATGAAAAAACGCAGCATGTTGCAGCAGCTAGAAAGCCAAATGCAGAGCGAATACAGTAAGGAACTCCTGAAGAAACTGCAAGCCAACATTAAACCTACTCCAGCTGTCAGGATGAGGGTGATGGAGTTAAATGATGTCAGAAAATCTGAGAATGAGGAACTCCAGAAGGATTTTCAAGAGACAGAGACTCCAGCTGTTCCAGGGACAGTCAGGATGAGGGTGATGGAGTTTGACAATCAGATCAGAAAATCTGAGAATCAGGAACTCCGGAAGGATTTGCAAGAGACTCCGGTTGTTCCAGGGACAGTCAGGATGAGGGTGATGGAGTTTAATGATGTCAGAAAATCTGAGGATCAGGAACTCCAGAAGGATTTGCAAGAGACTCCGGTTGTTCCAGGGACAGTCAGGATGAGGGTGATGGAGTTTAATGATGTCAGAAAATCTGAGGATCAGGAACTCCAGAAGGATTTGCAAGAGACTCCGGTTGTTCCAGGGACAGTCAGGATGAGGGTGATGGAGTTTAATGATGTCAGAAAATCTGAGGATCAGGAACTCCAGAAGGATTTGCAAGAGACTCCGGTTGTTCCAGGGACAGTCAGGATGAGGGTGATGGAGTTTAATGATGTCAGAAAATCTGAGGATCAGGAACTCCAGATGGATTTGCGAGGGAAGGAGATTCCAGTTGTTCCAGGGACAGTCAGGATGAGGGTGATGGAGATAAATAATAGGATATTGGGACATTTATAAGATCAAAGCTGATTTAAAAGTATTGAACTTTCGACTCTTAAACTCCACATCTGACTTTGGGAAAAGTGACATTAAACTAGAAAGTGCTTTTTTGTGTAACAAAGCTTTTATGCTGAAAGGGTTCTATGTGTCGTTCCGTTGCCAAGCAACAGAATCTGTAACATTATCAGGGCTGAAGCATGGCTGAAAGTTCTATCCATTGATCTTTATGGCAAAAATGACATTTTAGAAGTGAAATGTTTAAAAAATTATAAAAAGTTTTAAACACAAAAAGTTATAGGAGACATTTTCTCAAGGAACTGAACAGTTTGATACCAAAATCGATTTGGAAAGAAAGCGATTGATAATGATTCAGAGTACTCAAGCCTCTGACTCCACAGTTAACCCTGAAAAATATATGAACAATCCCAATAAACAAAATCATCAAATCAAAAGTACTTAATTAACCTGATGGGGATTTAGAAGGATTGTGGTTCTGCTACGTGATTGAAGTTCAAGCCAAACAAGACTCGAGGTATTTCAGAGATTACTTCCTAACAGAAAACCACACATAATTTCTACACACGAACACAAGCAAGCGGGATGGAGGGCGAACAGAAATACAAACAGAATGTAAACAAACAGAAAAACATGCTGACTCCAGGCAAACAAACAGAAGAACAAAATAAACAACATTTTAAACACACACATCAACCAAATAATTACATAAAACACAGCAACTGTCATTAAATTAACACAATTACATATTTAAACGGATAAATATGAAAAATGAAAAAATAAACTTAAAACAAATCAACAAACCAAAAAACAAATGACAAATTAACAAAAACAAATAAGAATCTGCCAAACAAAAAACAATTAAATAGCAAATAATGTGGAAAAAAATATAAAACCGATAAACTGACAAACAAAAGCTAAGAAGAAATAAATAAACAAAATAAACTAAAAAGAAAAACAAAAAACAAAACAAAAAACCAAACAAACAAAATAGATAAACTGAAAACAAAACAAAAACAAACAAAAAACCAAATTTAAAAAACCAACAAACAAAAAACAAAATAAAAAACAAACAAAATATCTAAACTGAAAACAAAACAAAACAAAAACAAACAAAAAACCAAATTTCAAAAAACAAAAAACAAAATAAAAAACAAACAAAATAAACTGAAAACAAAACAAAACACAAAATAAAAACAAAACAAAAACAAACAAAAACCAAATTAAAAAAACCAACAAACAAAAAACAAAATAAAAAAACCAAACAAAATAGATAAACTGAAAACAAAACAAAATAAAAACAAAACAAAAACAAACAAAAAAGCAAATTTAAAAAACAAACAAACAAAAAACAAAATAAAAAACAAACAAAATAAATAAACTGAAACAAAACACAAAATAAAAACAAAATAAAAACAAACAAAACAAATTTAAAAAACCAACAAACAAAAAACAAAATAAAAAAACAAACAAAATAGATAAACTGAAACAAAACACAAAATAAAAACAAAACAAAAACAAACAAAAAACAAATTTAAAAAACCAACAAACAAAAAACAAAATAAAAAAACAAACAAAATAGATAAACTGAAAACAAAACAAAACACAAAATAAAAACAAAACAAAAAACAAACAAAAAACAAATTTAAAAAACCAACAAACAAACAAAAAAAACCAAACAAAATAGATAAACAAACAAACAAAAAAAACCCCAAAAAACAAACAAAAAAAATTTAAACAAACAACAACAAAAAAATCCCCCCTCCCTGGGCTGCCACCTTGCCGTGGTGGAGGGGTTTGCGTGTTCCGAGGATCCTAGGAGCCATGTTGTGTGGTAGGGTCGCCCACGGCAACCATGTCTCTGGGGGAGGGGCCAGACGAAGAGCAGCACAAACACCCGTATGGAGAGACAGATCAGCGGAGCCTCGTGTCCCTGCGGGTCATCGGGGACAGGGTTGGACGCTATGGCAAAGTTTTCATCTCATTGTTTTTAGAAATCCTACCAGTTTTACACTATTTACGTCATATTACATATATTTATGTGTATATATGTATGTATGTATGTATGTATGTATGTGTGCAGTGGCTTGCAAAAGTATTCATACCCATGACCAAAACTAAATTGCTCAGAAAAGAACAAAGCAAAAGTGAGTTTCACCTTTTTATATGAAAGGAAATGGCACAAACTCAACAATCCATCACTGTTCTTGTTCGTAAGCGCTCTTTACTATGAACAGGTTGCATAAGTTTGTATGTCATTGTTGCAAAAGTATTCACACTAAGTCATTAAGTCACAATCAGTACTTGGTTGCAGCTCCTTTGGCAGCAATAACAGCTACCAATCGCTTTGGATAGCCAGCAATGAGTTTTGTGCAGTGGTCCTTGGACAGTTTGGCCCACTCCTCTTTGCAATACTGCTCCAGCTGAGTCAGGTTACTTGGTGACCTTCGGTGGACAGCAATCTTCAGATCCCTCCACAGGTTTTCTATTGGGTTGAGATCTGGGCTTTGACTGGGCCAGTCTAGAACCTTCACTTTCTTCTTCCTGAACCATTCTTGTGTCACTCGAGCCGTATGTTTTGGATCATTATCCTGTTGAAAGGTGAACTTCCTCCCAAGCTTCAGGCTTTTTGCAGATTTGAAGACGTTTTCCTCCAGGATGTTGATGTATTTTGCACTATTCATAATCCCTTGCACACGGACAAGCTCACCAGGACCGGAGGAAGAGAAACAGCCCCATAGCATTATATTCCCACCTCCATGTTTCACAGTAGGGATGGTATGAGCTGGATCATCAGCTGTGTTGGCTTTGCGCCAAACATACTTCTTGGCGTTCAGGCCACAAAGTTCTATTTTGGTTTCATCTGACCAGATCACACGTTCCTACGTGTGTGGTGGCATACTGCAAACGAGCCTTGAGATGTTGTTTCTTCAGATATGGCTTCTTCTTTGCAACACGCCCATAGAGACCTTCCTTGTGTAAAGTGCGGGATATTGTGGACTTGTGTACGTTAGTCCCAGCACCCTGGAGAGACTTCTTCAGGTCTTCAAGAGTGACGGAGGGGTTTGCTCTGGCTTCCCTGAGCAATTTCCTTTTGCCTTTTGCCGTGATCTTCGAGGGGCGCCCTGTTCTTTGGAGGTTCACAGTGTTACTGTGGCGCTTCCACTTCTGGACCAGTGATGCAACAGTACTTTTTGGCACATTGAGTGAACTTGCGATGGCTACATAGCTTTGCCCATCTCTATGCTTCTCTACAACTTTCTTTCTGAGGTCTTCTGAGAGCTTCTTGGACTGCTATGGTGATAACATGCTGTGGCGTAATGTTATCACGGAGTATCCAGCACATGTTCCGCTTGTTGTCTGGCTTCTTTACCCGTATAGGGGTAAATAAAAAATACATATAACCAAAATAAATGCTGGTTTTTGGTATGAACCAGTATGCTGCACAGCCTTAATCTGGGACCCCTCTGGATGTCCGACCCCCGGCTGCAGAAGCTAGCTCTAGGGAGGTGGAACGTCCTTGCTGGTTGGAAAGGAGCCTGAGCTGGTGCGCGACATTCAGCAGTTCTGACTCGATATAGTTGGACTCACCTGGACGCACAGCTCGGATCTGGGAACAGCATCCTGGAGAGGAGCTGGACCTGGTTCCAGTCTGGACTAGATATATGACCCACCTGGACGCACAGCTCGGATCTGGGAACAGCATCCTGGAGAGGAGCTGGACCTGGTTCCAGTCTGGACTAGATACATGACCCACCTGGACGCACAGCTCGGATCTGGGAACAGCATCCTGGAGAGGAGCTGGACCTGGTTCCAGTCTGGACTAGATACATGACCCACCTGGACGCACAGCTCGGATCTGGGAACAGCATCCTGGAGAGGAGCTGGACCTGGTTCCAGTCTGGACTAGATACATGACCCACCTGGACGCACAGCTCGGATCTGGGAACAGCATCCTGGAGAGGAACAGGACCTGGTTCCAGTCTGGACTAGATACATGACCCACCTGGACGCACAGCTCGGATCTGGGAACAGCATCCTGGAGAGGAGCTGGACCTGGTTCCAGTCTGGACTAGATACATGACCCACCTGGACGCACAGCTCGGATCTGGGAACAGCATCCTGGAGAGGAACTGGACCTGGTTCCAGTCTGGACTAGATACATGACCCACCTGGACGCACAGCTCGGATCTGGGAACAGCATCCTGGAGAGGAACAGGACCTGGTTCCAGTCTGGACTAGATACATGACCCACCTGGACGCACAGCTCGGATCTGGGAACAGCATCCTGGAGAGGAGCTGGACCTGGTTCCAGTCTGGACTAGATACATGACCCACCTGGACGCACAGCTCGGATCTGGGAACAGCATCCTGGAGAGGAACTGGACCTGGTTCCAGTCTGGACTAGATACATGACCCACCTGGACGCACAGCTCGGATCTGGGAACAGCATCCTGGAGAGGAGCTGGACCTGGTTCCAGTCTGGACTAGATACATGACCCACCTGGACGCACAGCTCGGATCTGGGAACAGCATCCTGGAGAGGAGCTGGACCTGGTTCCAGTCTGGACTAGATACATGACCCACCTGGACGCACAGCTCGGATCTGGGAACAGCATCCTGGAGAGGAACAGGACCTGGTTCCAGTCTGGACTAGATACATGACCCACCTGGACGCACAGCTCGGATCTGGGAACAGCATCCTGGAGAGGAGCTGGACCTGGTTCCAGTCTGGACTAGATACATGACCCACCTGGACGCACAGCTCGGATCTGGGAACAGCATCCTGGAGAGGAGCTGGACCTGGTTCCAGTCTGGACTAGATACATGACCCACCTGGACGCACAGCTCGGATCTGGGAACAGCATCCTGGAGAGGAGCTGGACCTGGTTCCAGTCTGGACTAGATACATGACCCACCTGGACGCACAGCTCGGATCTGGGAACAGCATCCTGGAGAGGAGCTGGACCTGGTTCCAGTCTGGACTAGATACATGACCCACCTGGACGCACAGCTCGGATCTGGGAACAGCATCCTGGAGAGGAGCTGGACCTGGTTCCAGTCTGGACTAGATACATGACCCACCTGGACGCACAGCTCGGATCTGGGAACAGCATCCTGGAGAGGAACTGGACCTGGTTCCAGTCTGGACTAGATACATGACCCACCTGGACGCACAGCTCGGATCTGGGAACAGCATCCTGGAGAGGAACAGGACCTGGTTCCAGTCTGGACTAGATACATGACCCACCTGGACGCACAGCTCGGATCTGGGAACAGCATCCTGGAGAGGAGCTGGACCTGGTTCCAGTCTGGACTAGATACATGACCCACCTGGACGCACAGCTCGGATCTGGGAACAGCATCCTGGAGAGGAACTGGACCTGGTTCCAGTCTGGACTAGATACATGACCCACCTGGACGCACAGCTCGGATCTGGGAACAGCATCCTGGAGAGGAGCTGGACCTGGTTCCAGTCTGGACTAGATACATGACCCACCTGGACGCACAGCTCGGATCTGGGAACAGCATCCTGGAGAGGAGCTGGACCTGGTTCCAGTCTGGACTAGATACATGACCCACCTGGACGCACAGCTCGGATCTGGGAACAGCATCCTGGAGAGGAACAGGACCTGGTTCCAGTCTGGACTAGATACATGACCCACCTGGACGCACAGCTCGGATCTGGGAACAGCATCCTGGAGAGGAGCTGGACCTGGTTCCAGTCTGGACTAGATACATGACCCACCTGGACGCACAGCTCGGATCTGGGAACAGCATCCTGGAGAGGAGCTGGACCTGGTTCCAGTCTGGACTAGATACATGACCCACCTGGACGCACAGCTCGGATCTGGGAACAGCATCCTGGAGAGGAGCTGGACCTGGTTCCAGTCTGGACTAGATACATGACCCACCTGGACGCACAGCTCGGATCTGGGAACAGCATCCTGGAGAGGAACTGGACCTGGTTCCAGTCTGGACTAGATACATGACCCACCTGGACGCACAGCTCGGATCTGGGAACAGCATCCTGGAGAGGAGCTGGACCTGGTTCCAGTCTGGACTAGATACATGACCCACCTGGACGCACAGCTCGGATCTGGGAACAGCATCCTGGAGAGGAGCTGGACCTGGTTCCAGTCTGGACTAGATACATGACCCACCTGGACGCACAGCTCGGATCTGGGAACAGCATCCTGGAGAGGAACAGGACCTGGTTCCAGTCTGGACTAGATACATGACCCACCTGGACGCACAGCTCGGATCTGGGAACAGCATCCTGGAGAGGAACAGGACCTGGTTCCAGTCTGGACTAGATACATGACCCACCTGGACGCACAGCTCGGATCTGGGAACAGCATCCTGGAGAGGAGCTGGACCTGGTTCCAGTCTGGACTAGATACATGACCCACCTGGACGCACAGCTCGGATCTGGGAACAGCATCCTGGAGAGGAGCTGGACCTGGTTCCAGTCTGGACTAGATACATGACCCACCTGGACGCACAGCTCGGATCTGGGAACAGCATCCTGGAGAGGAGCTGGACCTGGTTCCAGTCTGGACCGTTTCTTCGGCTTCATGCTGAAAGATTGTTCAGCCTCTGCAGCTCGTTTCAGACCAGAAGACTTGGACAGAACTGGACAGTCAACTCGTTTGAAAGGACCGATACCATCTAGTTTTATTTTTCCTCATTATTTTTGCAAGTTTGTATCATGATAATTTCTCACATGATCAAAATATTTCAGTGCCACTAAACGATTATAAAAGAAACGGTTAGAAAGGTTTCCTTTCTGAATTCATCCTCATAGAAACATTTAAAACTTAATTAGTGTCACATCCTTGATGTTAAAATGTAATATTCTGAAAAGACATTTTTGAACATCACATGGATGGGTTATTAGGTACCTGAATAATGTAGAATATTATTTATTTATCTAGACTTACCAGAAATACAAACGTGATAAAGGCCCTGCGAAAATCAAAATTATTACACCTGGTAGCTAAAATCAGCTCATTTACCTGAAGCAGAACTGGATGATGGACATGAAGAGAATGAATAAATCCACATGGATTTTTCTGTTATGCTTCATTCAACCTGATTTTACTAGTTTTTACTACAACAGAAAATAAATGAATAAAGGTTTTATGTGTTTGGTTTTGGGGGTTTTATTAAATTTTTTTTGTATTATTGCAATTTGTGAGTTTTGTTCTAGTTTATGATTTGAATAGCTTATTATAAATATAGCTTATTTATTTATTATATTTGTGCTCCACTTCTATATAAATATATAATATATAGAGAGAGAGATCATGATTTTTTTTCTTTTATAATATATTTTTTTAAAAAGCAGCGTGACCAACACCATGTGTGAGACACACATGGTGTTGGTCACGCTGGTGTACCAGGCTCTAAAATCACTATGTATGCATGTGGGTGTGTGTCTAAGTATGTGTATATATAAATGAAATAATCTCTGCTTTGTCATAAATGTCAGATATTTATAATAAACCAAACAGCTTGAAAATCGGTTGAAAATTGCATCAGTTATGGAGTATTTAATCAAAGATAGATCTCTGCCTACATTAATTAATGCAATGAGGAGACGCGACTTCCCCCTGCCTAAGATGGCGGCCGAGCTGACGTATCGCTCCGATGGACAGCAGCGTCGGATATCTAGCATCTAGTGATATCTATGACGATAACCGGTAAAATGGTTAACCATGACAAAATTCCCAACGATCAGTGATACCGTTTTAATTTTAACGATCAGTGATACCGTTTTAATTTTAAAATACCGTTAAAACCGTGACTGATTCCTGCACGTTGAAAAACGCGCAGTGATGCTGCTGATTGGCTGGAAAAGCAGCAGCAGTCGCAGTTTGCAATGTTTAATTTATGAAAGCATGGTGGAAGGCAACGAAGGCAGCCACATGGACGGTTCTCTTCAGATTTCTCTTCAGGGGGGGGTTGCTGGTTTCATCAGAGGGAAAGCGTCACATGATGCTGCGGTGGGGAGGAAAAGGAAGCGAGTGATGAAATCTGCTGCTGAAGCAACGCTCCTCCAGCCAGGCTGCTGCTTCCTCCCCCAGCCCCCCCACCGGTGCTGGGGGGGGCTGCAGTCTTACACCGTGACTCGGAGAACCACCGCTTCTGCAGCTCAAAACGCCAAGCCGGCCGATATCCATATTCCGTTTTAAAGCCGATATCGGCCCATACCGATATCAGGCCGATAATATTGTCCATCTCTAAACAGAACTTGTACATATTTTCTCATGTGCATCTCAGACAGTACAACAGTAAGTACTGCAAGTAATGTGTAGAATTACTTTACTCATTCCTAGTACTACGTTACTCATTCCTAGTACTACTTTGCTCATTCCTAGTACTACGTTACTCATTCCTAGTACTACGTTACTCATTCCTAGTACTACTTTACTCATTCCTAGTACTACTTTGCTCATTCCTAGTACTACGTTACTCATTCCTAGTACTACGTTACTCATTCCTAGTACTACTTTGCTCATTCCTAGTACTACGTTACTCATTCCTAGTACCACGTTACTCATTCGTAGTACTACGTTACTCATTCGTAGTACTACTTTGCTCATTCCTAGTACTACGTTACTCATTCCTAGTACTACGTTACTCATTCCTAGTACTACGTTACTCATTCCTAGTACTTCTTTACTCATTCCTAGTACTACGTTACTCATTTCTAGTACTACGTTACTCATTCCTAGTACTACTTTGCTCATTCCTAGTACTACTTTGCTCATTCCTAGTACTACTTTGCTCATTCCTAGTACTACGTTACTCATTCGTAGTACTACGTTACTCATTCGTAGTACTTCTTTGCTCCACTTTGTGGAGATGAACTTCATTTATTTGGTGATTTCAGGCTGGATGCAGGTGAAATGGTCCGTGTGATGAAGAGGATGGTGATGCTGCCTCCATGTTGGTCGGTGTCTGGTCTGGGTAGGAATGGGGGGGGGGGGCAGCAGGTCCACATGCAGCTGTGTCTGGTTTAACGTGTCCAGATGTTTCCGGGAAGCCTCCTCCAGGCTTGGTTTCCGTAGCAACAGCAGATGTTTTCCCCAGAGTGGAACCAGGGAAGTGTTTGTGTGTGTGCGTGTGTGCGCGTGTGTGCACGTGTGTGCGTGCACGTGCGCATGCGCGTGTGTTGGCTGAAGCTGGGGGGGTTCCTGCCTCCACTCGTCTTTCTGGGACCTCCTCGGAGAAAACGAAGCTCCGGTGTGATTGACAGCTGAGTTCATCTCCACCCGACGCATCGCAGCCCCTCCTGAACCTCCTCTCACGCGAGCTCTCGTCTTTTCTCTCCAGAAGGAGTTCGGGGCTCCGCCTCTGCTGTTCAGGAAGCTGAGTAATCCGGACCTGTCGCCCGCGGCAACCACAGCCACCAAGTCCAAACTCCACCGCCAGCTGAGCCAGGATGAGAGCCGGGCCAGGCGCAGCAGCATGGCCATGACAGGTAACATTACCGTAATATCCACAATACAACGCACCCGTTTTTATTAGAAATAGCACCATTTTGGGGTTCTTCATATCCGGTTTATTACTGCTGAAACACTCTGATGTCATAGTTAAAGCCGCTGCATCGGCTTTTCAAACGTTCCAAAAGTCAGCTACACGCATGTTTAAGCTAAATACGTCCCCTCATCATTATAGAAACTACTCTGGAGTAAATGTTAGTTTTTTATCATCTAATTTCCAATACGTAAGTAAAACGTCTGACTGCACTGATCCACCGAAGCTCTCCACCAATCACAATTCACATGACATCATCCCAGAACAGACACAGATTCTGAAGGTAACAGATTTGGTTTTAACACCGGCTTCGTCACTCACGTGGACGTTATCTGTAAACATTGATGGATAATCGGACTCCGATGGACGGAATAAAACGGAGCAGCCTGTTAAGGAGCTGGATGCTCCACCCACATCTGATATGGAGATGAAGTACACGCAGTACCACAGAGACCCTGACAAGTAAGTACATTAGCTAACACATCGTAGGCTAACAGTTAGCATTGAGCCGGGAGACGTTTTTCACTCACTGGTGAGGCGTTTTTATGGTGGAACTGCGTCAGGTTTCAGAAGTAATCCCCCTCTACTTTTACTTAACTTATTTTTATTGATCTTAATCTATCTTTGTCTGTCTGTAAGTTTTTCTGTCTGTACCTTTGGCCACACTGGTCCGCCGTATGTGTGCTGTTGCAGAATTACAGATTTCCCCAGTGTGGGACAAATAAAGGTTTTTCTTATCTTATCTGATCTTATGAAGAAAAAAACGGCTTAAATGAAGTTTTTATGAGGAAATGACAAAGTCCATTTTCATGATACGGCTCCTTTAATGTCTGTAAATGATCACAAACATCAGCTAAGAAGGTAAAAGCTGTTTTTAGGATTGGTTCCACCGTACAGCAGGTGTGTCTCTGAGATCAGGCTGCTCTCAGATTTTTACTCTCAGAGCAGAACACAGTCGTCACAAACCTGCAGCGCCCTCTGGTGGCGTTACACGGTAATGTTCACTCCCGGTTCATGTCAGTCAACATAAGCTGCAGGTCTGGACCAGCTGCAGGTCTGGACCAGCTGCAGGTCTGGATCAGCTGCAGGTCTGGACCAGCTGCAGGTCTGGACCAGCTGCAGGTCTGGACCAGCTGCAGGTCTGGATCAGTTGCAGGTCTGGACCAGTTGCAGGTCTGGACCAGCTGCAGGTCTGGACCAGCTGCAGGTCTGGACCAGCTGCAGGTCTGGATCAGCTGCGGGTCTGGACCAGCTGCAGGTCTGGACCAGCTGCAGGTCTGGATCAGTTGCAGGTCTGGACCAGTTGCAGGTCTGGATCAGCTGCAGGTCTGGACCAGCTGCAGGTCTGGACCAGCTGCAGGTCTGGATCAGCTGCGGGTCTGGACCAGCTGCAGGTCTGAATCAGCTGCAGGTCTGGATCAGTTGCAGGTCTGGACCAGTTGCAGGTCTGGATCAGCTGCAGGTCTGGACCAGTTGCAGGTCTGGACCAGTTGCAGGTCTGAATCAGTTGCAGGTCTGGACCAGTTGCAGGTCTGGATCAGCTGCAGGTCTGGACCAGTTGCAGGTCTGGACCAGTTGCAGGTCTGGACCAGTTGCAGGTCTGGATCAGCTGCAGGTCTGGACCAGCTGCAGGTCTGGACCAGTTGCAGGTCTGGACCAGTTGCAGGTCTGGACCAGTTGCAGGTCTGGATCAGTTGCAGGTCTGGACCAGTTGCAGGTCTGGACCAGTTGCAGGTCTGAATCAGTTGCAGGTCTGGACCAGTTGCAGGTCTGGATCAGCTGCAGGTCTGGACCAGTTGCAGGTCTGGACCAGTTGCAGGTCTGGACCAGTTGCAGGTCTGGATCAGCTGCAGGTCTGGACCAGTTGCAGGTCTGGACCAGTTGCAGGTCTGGACCAGTTGCAGGTCTGGACCAGCTGCAGGTCTGGATCAGCTGCAGGTCTGGACCAGCTGCAGGTCTGGATCAGCTGCAGGTCTGAATCAGTTGCAGGTCTGGATCAGCTGCAGGTCTGGATCAGCTGCAGGTCTGGACCAGCTGCAGGTCTGGACCAGCTGCAGGTCTGGACCAGCTGCAGGTCTGGATCAGTTGCAGGTCTGGACCAGCTGCAGGTCTGGATCAGTTGCAGGTCTGGACCAGCTGCAGGTCTGGATCAGTTGCAGGTCTGGACCAGCTGCAGGTCTGGACCAGCTGCAGGTCTGGACCAGTTGCAGGTCTGGACCAGCTGCAGGTCTGGATCAGCTGCAGGTCTGGACCAGCTGCAGGTCTGGACCAGCTGCAGGTCTGGACCAGTTGCAGGTCTGGACCAGCTGCAGGTCTGAATCAGCTGCAGGTCTGAATCAGCTGCAGGTCTGAATCAGCTGCAGGTCTGGACCAGCTGCAGGTCTGGACCAGCTGCAGGTCTGGACCAGCTGCAGGTCTGGACCAGCTGCAGGTCTGGATCAGTTGCAGGTCTGGACTAGCTACAGGTCCAACGGTGTGTCTACGAAGTGGAACGCCTCCTGTGTTCTGAATGAGGTCCTGAGGAGGACCGGATCCAGGACCTGCAGGGCTGTAGAGACCAGGACCCGGTGTGGCGCTCTGTTCCCACGGACCCGCGGCTCCGGATCCTGGATTTCTGAGCTTCTAAACTTGGATCTGCGTCATTGATAATCTGGAAAGTAAAAATTCCAGCTCAGATTAGCGGCTGTTTCCCGGAGGGGGGGGGGTCACATGGTGACAGCAAGTCCACGTGCAGCCGGGCCGATCCGGTCTTGGTGTGTCGGCGGACTGGCGGGTCTGACGTGGATCTCTGTGCCTCCCCGTCTGCAGGTAAGCAGCTGCTGCCGCTGTCCAGCAGTCTGCACGGCGGCGTGAGTCAGCTGGCCTGGCCGGGACCCCCGGGGACCGCCGGAGGGACGTCTGCAGCAGGAGATGCCAACAACCTGGTCCGAATGAGGAGCCAGACCCTGGGCCAGTCCGCTCCGTCACTGACCGGACTGGTGAGTTCAGAACGCCCGATATCATGCACCGATACCATGCTCCGATATCATGCACCGATACCATGCTCCGATATCATGCACAGATACCATGCTCCGATATCATGCACCGATACCATGCTCCGATATCATGCACCGATACCATGCTCCGATATCATGCACCGATACCATGCTCCGATATCATGCACCGATACCATGCTCCGATATCATGCACCGATACCATGCTCCGATATCATGCTCCAATATCGTGCACCGATACCATGCTCCAGTATCCTGCACGATATCATGCACTGATATCATCTTCTGACATCATGTTCCAATATCATGCTCTGATATCATGCACCGATACCATGCTCCGATATCATGCACAGATACCATGCTACGATATCATGCACAGATACCATGCTACGTTATCATCTTCTGACATCATGTTCCAATATCATGCTCTGATATCATGCACCGATACCATGCTCCGATATCATACACCGATATCATCTTCTGACATCATGTTCCAATATCATGCTCTGATATCATGCACCGATACCATGCTCTGATATCATGCACAGATACCATGCTACGATATCATGCACTGATACCATTATCCAATATCCTGCACCGATACCATACTCCGATATCATGCACAGATACCATGCTCCGATATCATGCACCGATACCATGCTCCGATATCATGCACCGATACCATGCTACGATATCATGCACTGACACCATTATCCAATATCCTGCACCGATACCATACTCCGACATCATGCATCGATATCATGCTCCGATATCATGCACTAATATCTTGCTCTGATATTCTGCACCGATATCCGGCACCAATATCATGCTCCAGTATCCTGCATTGATACCATACTCCGATACCATGCTCTGATATCTTGCACAGAGTATCTTCGTGCCACGTTACACTTGATCTGTCTGTTCTGGACTCGGGTCCAGCATGATCTGGGTCCTGGGTCCGTGGACCTGGGTCTGGCCTGACTCCAGGATGTTTTTCAGAGCCCTGCCCAGGTCTGGACCAGGTCTGGTCCAGGTCTGGACCAGGTCTGGCTCAGGTCTGGACCAGGTCTGGACCAGTTCTGGCTCAGGTCTGGACCAGGTCTGGACCAGGTCTGGACCAGGTCTGGACCAGGTCTGGACTGCCCAGTATCCAGTCAGTGCTTCACGTACGTGCAGCTTCTCAGCTCTGCCTCCTGCTGGCTGCAGATGGAACTGCAGGGCGGCTGCCTCAGAAACACAAATCCCAGTTTGAACAAACAAACAAACAAACAAACAAACACAACAACAGCAACAACAACAACAACAACAACAACAGGGCCACGCGTTGCAGGAGAAGCAGGTCTGAGTGAAACTGGCCTCAGACGTGTTGGAGGGAGATGATTCCTGTTCATCGTCCGTCTGTCAGAACCTGCGTCTCATTTCCTCCTCTTACAGCTGTCATCAGGTGGTGTTTGTTTGCTGTTATATATATATATATATATATATATATATATATATATATATATATATATATATATATATATATATATATATATATATATATATATATATATATATATATATATATATATATATATATATATATATATATATATATATATATATATATATATATATATATATGTATATATATATATATATATATATATAATATATATATATATATATATATATATATATATATATATATATATATATATATATATATATATATATATATATATATAAGTGTTGTAAAATTACTTCTCATTGGATCCTTCATTATATTAATTTGGGAGCCAAATGCAGTTTCGGCCCCAAATATCAGCAGGTTGCTTCAGCCATCGACTGAGGCTGATTAAAAAAATATTGGTATCGGCCCTAAAAAAATCTGTATCGGTCAATCCTCGGTAGAAATAAGTTGTTTATGAGTAAACGTTGCAGACTATGGGTTAATGCTTTGATCTAAATGGTATTTTATCTGCAGACGAGTAGATCTGGACCAGGATCTGGGATTTTCTGAGGTCTGCCGTCTTGTTTCAACTCTGAAACGGTTGTTATTGGTCAGATCTTCTCTGTGAATCCACGTTGGCAGAAAAAACCTAAAACAGACGAAGCTGAAGCTGAAAAAAATGAAGAGAGAAGCTGCAGATGTGGAGAGAGGACGAGTTTCTGGCGGCCGCCAGCAGAGGGCAGCAGAGATCAGCATGAGCAGCTGTTCCTGCTTCTCCGCCTCCATCAGCAGCAGCAGCAGCTCAGATCTGCGGCGTGCAGCCAGGACGGATTCATGGTTTCCACGTAGAAGCTGCAGCTTCATCTTCCGCTTCTTCTTCTGCGTCTGAGCGCGGCAGGAAACGGTTTTCTGGTTAAAGAAGGAAAATGTGAGCTGCAGATTTCCAGCAGCCGAGTGAATCATCACAGCTTCTTCTGTTCCTGCAGCCATGTTTTCCCGTCTTCCTGCCAGACTGCTGCTTTCTGCCGTTACTCCTCTTCCTCCCTCACAGCCGGCAGCTTCTGCGTCTGTACTGGGTTCATATGGGCACGAGTGAGCGAGCGAGCGAGCGAGCGAGAGAATCAGTGGATGAAAATTTAGTTTGAACAAATGACAAAGACACAAAGAAAAGAGGGAAAGAAGTGTTTATCAAGACGACTTAAAGAGACCCAACAAAGTGATATCATCATATTAACAATATTACGAATGCACGATATAATCAGCCTATATCAACCTTAAAGCTGAGTATCGGACATCAGCCACCCACCGATATTTAACCGATATTTAACTGATCAGCCTGCTGTTTCTGAAGTCTAGAAAAAAAAAAAAACTATTACTTCTTCTTCGAAAAAACGTTTTTTTTTTTACAGACTTTAAAACTTTTAAAGACTACGGGTGGGAAAAAGTATTTATACACTGAAATATCACGATATATTCATATACTGATATTATTGGCATTTAAAAATGTGGTATCGATCTATTTTACTAGTGAATTGTTGCAAAATTTCATTGTTCTGTTATGAAATCTCGCAAGAATTCCCCAAATTTTGTGATATTTTCATATGCTGATATATTAACATTTAAAAACGCAGTATCGATCTATTTTACTAACAAAATCTTACGATATTTCATCGTTCTGTTACAAAATCTTGCGAGAATTCACAAAATATCTTGAGATTTTGTAACAGAACAATGAAATCTCGCGAGATTTTGTAAGAGAAATGAATGACACTGTGTTTTTAAATATCAATTTGATATTAGCATATGAAAATATCACTATATTTCAGCGTATCGATATTTTTTCCCACCCCTATTTTTTAAAGTGTCGGAAACGGAAAACAAAACTGCTTTTTAAATTTTTTTTTGTCTTTAATATCGGCATCGATATCGGTTATCAGCCACATGAGTTTTGAAATATCTGCATATCGGATATCGGCAAAATTGATTGATATTGTGCATCCCTAGTAAATATGCTGCAATTTTTGTAACATCCGATTTGTCGACTAATCAGCAAAATAATCATTGACTAATCGATTATCAAAATAATCATTTGTGACAGCCCTTAAAGGTACAGTTTGTAAAAAATTAAAGGTCAATAGCAGAAAAACGTGATAAATAGAAACAGTTTTGCATTATATAAATGTAATTGCTGCACTAGAACAGCTGATATGTGTTTGCTTTCTAAGAACGAGTCATTTAAATCGACTTGCTGCGGGTCCGCATACATGGCTGCCATATCGTTGCCGCCATTTTTACTACGGTGTCCCTGAATGGACAAAACGGTGTGTGAGAAGAGAGAACTGAACTTTAAAACTGCTGTACAGCTTTGTTTAATGGGAGTTGGAGCTCCTCCTGAGACACCGGATCCACTCACAGTTTTGGCCACTAACGGCCACCGTACATTCACGAAGCATCTTTTCTTTCAAATGCCCACCTTCACCACTAGATGTCAGTAGTTCTTACACACTGTACCTTTAAAAAAAAGACTGTTTGAGTGACTTTTTTCTGGATTAAATTCAAAATATAAAAATATTTCTGATGTATCTCTGCGAGTACTTATTTACCACGTATGTGTGTACAGCAATCAAAGTACACGACAGAGAGGAAAGGAAGCTGAGAGGCTGCTGAGGCAGCAGGTGAAACCTCCACACAGATTAGCATATATTAGCATTAGTTTTGTAGCAGAGGAGGAATGAAAGTCTGCTGGAAGGCAGGAGATGAAAGCGGAGAGCTGCTGCGATGCTGTAGTTTTCTATTTTTGCTCGTCATCATCACACCGGGTTTGTGTGGCAGCGTGGGAGGTGCACGGCGGCGTTTCAGCCCTCCGAAGCTCCGCGTCAGGACCATGAATAATGCACGGCTGCTCCACGGTTGCCGGGAGTTTCCCTGCAGACGGAGCAGCTGCCGGGTTCTCGGGGGAGAACGAGGTGGGGAACCCTGGAACCCTGCAGGTGGACAACGTGTCGCGTCCTCCCTGATCATCAACAACCTTCACGGTTGCACGGCAACGGCCCCAACGTTTGTTTACAGACAAAAACAGTCCGAGCAACGGAAAATACTCCACCGTGATCCGTTCTCACTGCTGATTGGCTCCCGGTTGGACCAATCACAGCCCGGCACCGGCGCACCACCGCCCAGATTCATCAGTCTGTTGCCGTTGCCGCGGTAACCAACAATAAACAGACGTTGACACGTTGGAAAACTGATATTTAGATATTTCAGCCTTAAAACAACAGTTGATCTGATGGGTACGCGACCCATGTAGTAGTACACAGCAGGCGGTACGTACTGTGTACTATGTCTGCCACGAACACGGTCAGTAGCTTGCAAGTGACTGGTTCCATAAACAATGAGATTGTTGCCATGGCAACTCTATTTATCTTGTTTCATGCTCAGGTTTTGCAGTAGTTGGTGTACTTTTGCAGTACTTTTGCATATTGTTTGCAGTAGTTTTTGCGTATGTTTGCAGTAGTTTGCATATGTTTGCAGTAGTTTGTGTATGTTTGCAGTAATTTTTACGTTTGCAGTACTTTTTGTATGTTTGAAGTTGTTTTTGCGTATGTTTGCAGTAGTTTCTGTATATGTTTGCAGTAGTTTGCGTATGTTTGCAGTAGTTTTTGCGTATGTTTGCAGTAGTTTTTGTATGTTTGCAGTAGTTTTTGTATACGTTTATGTATGTTTGCAGTAGTTTATGTATGTTTGCAGTAGTTGTGTTGTTTGCAGTTTTTGCATACTGTATGTGTGCAGTAGTGTGTGTATGTTTGCAGTAGTTTGTGTGTTTGCAGTAGTTTTTGTATATGTTTGTGTATGTTTGCAGTAGTTTTTGTTTTTGCAGTAGTTTTTGTATATGTTTGTGTATGTTTGCAGTAGTTTTTGTATGTTTGCAGTAGTTTTTGTATGTTTGCAGTAGTTTTTGTGTATGTTTGTGCATGTTTGCAGTAGTTTGTTTGTTTAGTATATTTGCAGTAGTTTGCATTATGTTTGCAGTAGTTTCTTGTATGTTTGCAGTAGTTTTTTGTATGTTTGCAGTAGTTTTTGTATATGTTTGTGTATGTTTGCAGTAGTTTTTGTATATTTGCAGTAGTTTTTGTATGTTTGCAGTAGTTTTTGTGTATGTTTGTATGTTTGCAGTAGTTTTTGTATGTTTGCAGTAGTTTGTGTATATTTGCAGTAGTTTGCATATGTTTGCAGTAGTTTTTTGTATGTTTGCAGTAGTTTTTGTATGTTTGCAGTAGTTTTTGTATGTTGCAGTAGTTTGTGTATGTTTGCAGTATTTGTTTGTGTATATTTGCAGTAGTTTGTGTATGTTTGCAGTAGTTTTTGTGTATGTTTGCAGTAGTTTGTGTATATTTGCAGTAGTTTTTGTATGTTTGCAGTAGTTTTTGTGTATGTTTGTGTATGTTTGCAGTAGTTTGTGTATATTTGCAGTAGTTTTGTATACGTTTATGTTTGCAGTAGTTTTTGATATGTTTGCAGTAGTTTGTGTATATTTGCAGTAGTTTGAGTATGTTTGCAGTAGTTTTTGTTATGTTTGTGTATGTTTGCAGTAGTTTGTGTATATTTGCAGAGTATGTTGCAGTAGTTTTTGTGTATGCTTGCAGTAGTTTGTGTATATTTGCAGTATTGTTTTTGTATGTTTGCAGTAGTTTTTGTGTATGTTTGTGTATGTTTGCAGTAGTTTGTGTATATTTGCAGTAGTTTTTGTATGTTTGCAGTAGTTTTTGTGTATGTTTGTGTATGTTTGCAGTAGTTTGCGTATGTTTGCAGTAGTTTACGATACGTTTGCAGTATCTGCAGACATCAGGCTCCATGCTGCTGAACTCCTGATTAATTAAACATGAGAACATGCTGAATAATTACTGCTCAGGTCCGACCTGGAATCAAAGAAACGGCAGCAGCTCTTATGGTTTCATAACGGAGCAGGAAGATCTTCTCCACCTTCATCTTCATCACGTTTTATTATTTTAAGACGGATCTTTTTATTTGAATTATATTTGTCTATGATTGATAATATTTCATTGCTCTTCAGGAGAAATAAATCTGTTCCATCAGGGTTTGTAACTCTGCTTGTTGCATCGCAGCCTCTCACCATCCCTGTTTGGATGTTTGTTAAAAGGAGAGAAACAAACATGCTGCAGTAAACGACGTCAAGCATCATCAGAGCCGCTGATGACGAAGTCGGACTCCTCGCTGCCGCTGCAGACACGTTTAATAAGAGCAAATCTCATCAAAACGTCCTGCGAGCGGCAATTAAAGTTGACGGTGTGTTAATCTGAGACCTGCCAGCGTTCTGCTTAATCCCCTCAGAGAAACCGGAACTTCAACGTTTTCCTGAGAATTAAACCTGCTTCCTGTCCTCCTCACCAGCCTCTACCACCTGGCTCTTTCCCCCGTTTCCATTTCATCATATCCTCCGTCTTCCTTTCTCTCGCCTTCATCTCATGATCCTCTTAACGCGGACAAGGAAAGGATTAAGCTGGGGGGGGGGGGCTGGAGGTCCCGGAGAGCCTGCTGGACTCCACAGCGTGGTCAAAGAGACAAAGACAGAACTCCAGACATCCCAAATATGTCATGGATTTGGAGAAGAAAACCAAGAAGAAGCCACTTTCCTATGCAGTCAGGAGCCTTGAGAAAGAAAAGGAAACAAATATACACACATATACACACATATATATATATATATATACTCATAACAAGTGTATATATATTTGTTTGGTTCATGTTTGGGGTTCATCTGGTTCAGTTTCTCATCATTAACAGTTCATTCTTCTAGAATGTGATGTTGCTCCTCCTCTTCCTCACCTTCATCTCAGGAGGAGGAAACATCAGTGTGTCCACACACACTCGTTATTGATCGTCTCCACAGATGCAGCCTCTCCGGGTGGTGTTTGCTGGACTGTAACACACACACACACACACACACACACACACACACACACACACACACACACACACACACACACACACACACACACACACACACACACACACACACACACACACACACACACACACACACACACACACACACACTCGCTGAGGTGGAAGCCAGTCCAGCGGTCTCTAATCAGGACTGACGGGTTCTACTTCCTGTCCGGACTGACGGGAGGAAGTTCACTCATTGATCTCTGAACACGATCAGTCCAGCTGTCAATCACAGCCGAGTGAAAGCTGCACGCAGACGTGTGTGTGTGTGTGTGTGTGTGTGTGTGTGTGTGTGTGTGTGTGTGTGTGTGTGTTTAACTCTGTGTGAACTCGTCCTGCATTTACCGTGACTGACATGGTGACGATTCCAGCTGCTTTGTGTGTGTTCGCCTTCACGTGTCGTCACCATGACACCATGAAATGGTGACGTATACGTTCATTCATCTATCAGTATCGGATTGGTATCGGGTATTGGGTATCAGGCGTTCTGCTCTGCAGTGGGGTTGGTTTGGAAAAACTGGATGGTTCTGGTTTTGCTGCGTTTATTTTTTTCTTTTATTTCTTCCGTTTTTAGTTTTCGCTTCGTTGCTTCTTCACCATTCTTCGTTGTTCGTCGCTGTTCTTCGTTGTTAGTTCACCATTCTTTGTCTCCACTTCGTCACTACTTCGTTGTTACTTCGTTGTTACTTCACCGTTACTTTGTCTCCACTTCGTCACTACTTCTTCCTCGCTTCGTCTCTGCTTTGGTGTCACTTTGTTGCTGCTTTCTCACCTCTTGATCGCCTCTTTGTCGTTGCTTCTTTGTCGCTTCTTTGTTGCTTCTTCTTTGTTGCTTCTTCTTTGTTGCTTCTTCTTTGTCGCTTCTTCGTTGCTTCTTTGTTGCTTCTTCGTTGCTTCTTCGTTGCTTCTTCGTTGCTTCTTCGTGGCTTCTTCGTGGCTTCTTTGTTGCTTCTTCGTTGCTTCTTCCTCGCTTCTTCGTGCCTTCTTCGTGGCTTCTTCGTTGCTTCTTTGTTGCTTCTTTGTTGCTTCTTCCTCGCTTCTTCCTCGCTTCTTCCTCGCTTCTTCGTCGCTTCTTTGTCGCTTGCTTCTTTGTCGCTTGCTTCTTTGTCGCTTCTTCGTCGCTTCTTTGTCGCTTCTTTGTCGCTTCTTCGTCGCTTCTTCGTCGCTTCTTCGTCGCTTCTTTGTTGCTTCTTTGTCGCTTCTTTGTCGCTTCTTTGTCGCTTCTTTGTCGCTTCTTTGTCGCTTCTTTGTCGCTTCTTTGTCGCTTCTTCGTCGCTTCTTTGTTGCTTCTTTGTCGCTTCTTTGTCGCTTCTTTGTCGCTTCTTTGTCGCTTCTTTGTCGCTTCTTTGTCGCTTCTTTGTCGCTTCTTCGTCGCTTCTTCGTCGCTTCTTCCTCGCTTCTTCCTCGCTTCTTCGTCGCTTCTTCGTCGCTTCTTCCTCGCTTCTTCCTCGCTTCTTCCTCGCTTCTTTGTCGCATCTTCGTCGCTTCCTCCTCGCTTCTTCGTCGCTTCGTCGCTTCTTCGTCGCTTCTTCGTCGCTTCGTCGCTTCTTTGTTGCTTCTTTGTCGCTTCTTTGTCGCTTCTTTCTCGCTTCTTCGTTGCCCCTTCATCGCTTCTTCCGTTGCTCCTTCGTTGCCCCTTTTGCTTTGGTCTGAAATTATGTGACGCTGCATCAGATTTCCGTCACTTGTGAGAAAATGACAGCAGGAAAGATAAAAACAAACAGATCCTGGTGTTTTTCACCAGTAAATCTTGACAAAGCCGATATATTAACCAATCACAGTCAGACACACGTCTACAAAGTGACAGGAGTAAGTTGATTTCTTCCTCTGCCAACCATTATAACGAGATTTGAAAGCAGTTTATCGCTGACTTTGCGGGTAGAAATGATGAGAGAATGTTTATCCAAACAAACACAAGAAGTCGCAACAGAAAACAACTTTCAGTGACCTGAGAATTTTGTGGATTTGTGAGTTTTGTTAACATTTAGTTATCCCGTACTATCTCTGAGTGTGTGGTTGTCTTTGTTAAATCTTTTTTTTTACATTATCTGGGTTTTACAGAGGGTTTTTTTCCAGTGTGGCTGTGAAATAGGCATTAAATTCTGTTCTACGTGGTCTTAACCAGCGTTGCTGGTCCCAGATCAGATCTCAGAGGGATGTCTGACTCTTCATCATCATCATCCTGAGGCTGATGCTGGCTCCTTCATACCGACGTGTTTTTACGCCGTGATGGTGTCGAGCTGGAGGAGGATGGAGGATCATGGACGGCTGGGTGGCTGATTTAAAGCAGCTTCTCAGGTTTATCCGGAAGCTTCATGCCTGTAAGCAGATGCAGAGATGTTGATGAGGATGCTGGATGAAGCCTCCTCTGATGAAGCATCAGGGTTACAGCAGCATCCTCCTCCTCCTCCTGCTTGTACTTGTGGTTCTGTGTTGTAACGAGTCGTTGCAGGTCCGACCGCGGCTGCACATCAGATATATGATCTCCCTGCAGCGGATCCCGTTACCTTCCTCCCCTCTGCCGTCCATCATCACACTGTTGGCTCTGAGTCGGAGAAAGTTGCAGCTGCAACAGTTCACAATGAAGCTGCAGGAAGATTTCAATCAGTTTTCCTTGTTTTTAGGCCAAATTCAGGCGAGAGATGCGCGATAACCTTTTTAAAAACCGATAACACGCAGATATACCTGATCATGATATCAAACTATTAACAAAACCAAAAAGACTTTTCAGTCTTTTAATAAAGAAATATTTATTGTTTCCAGTATAAAACTATCAGCAAGCCTCTAAAATTTTCAAAAGATATCAAACAAAAATATTCGATATCTCAGGTGAACGGCAGCTTAAATGAGCATCGTTACCGATACAGAAATATCGGTAAGGCCTCCTGGAACTGATGCAGATACACGCATCAGTGTTACAAACGAGAAGTTAAAACATAGAAACAGTTTTATGCACCCATAAATATATGTCATATATATATATATATATGTGTGTGTGTGTGTCTATACAGCATATACATGTATATCTATATACTGTATTCATATATTGGTTTTGTTCTTTGCATATATGTATTGTTATATTGTTTTAAAAAAGAGATATTAGAATATGGAATTTCCCTTCTGCAATAAAGTATTTTTTCATTTAATTTTGTGTTATATATATATATATGTGTGTATATGCGTGTGTGTGTTAGGGCTGTCAAAAGCAGACAAGATCGCGAGTTCTCTTTTTCTTTCTTTATTCCGTTTTAAATCAATATCAACCCCTCTTGTGTTTGTCTGCAGCTCGTTCGCTCTTAGCACAATTTAAAGGGCGAAATTCTTCTTCTATGCTTGTATTTTCGGCAGAGTAGGCGCTGAATGTCACGGCTTCCGTAGTGTCATGAACTCTCATGGATGCGCTTTGCAGCAGCTACAGTAGATGTTCTACTGTTAAGGCTATAAAAATCGACTAAATTATGCCCCCCCCCCCCCCCCCCGTCCCTTCGGCTGCATTTGAGATATTAAAAAGTGCTCCAGAGTCTTGCTCGGCATGAGGGAGAGGAGAAGATGAAGGAGCATCATTCTGTGGTGTACTATTCCTTTAACGGCTCGCTGCATCCTGGATGCGGTTTCCCTGGAGACCGCTGCTCAGCATCCATCACGCCTGCTCTGAATCGATAGTGACCTGGGTCCGGACCTCTTCCCGGCATAAAGGACAGCGTTCCCGTCTGTTCCCCCGGGAACCGTCACTAGACGGGGACGGAGACCGGAACCCGGCTCACGTTTCTCCGACCCCCTGAATGCAGCAGCTGGTGATGGAGAAGCGCTGCATCGTGTCTGAGCAGCTCCGGCCGGTTCGGTCCAGAAAGCCGTCGGTCTTCGTCAGACAGAAAGCAGCTTTCCAGGCGGAGAGCCGAGGCCAGAGGCTGGGAGCTGCAGGATGGAGAGATGATTCGATTTCCTCCACGTTAGCCCAGATCACAGATATGCTGAAAGTGAATTAGCTGATCTGGAGCAGAGCAGGACCTTGAACGCATCACCGAAGGTCTGGTCCGTTCCCTGCAAACACAACCAGCCGGTTTCTCCTCGGCTCTGCTGCTGGTTGCGGGTTTTACTCCGTGCTGCAGGTGGGATGGCGGGAACGGTTCTGAACAGGGACCTGGTTCTGATCCGTGGACCTGCAGACGGTCCTGTACGCCCTCTGGGGTGGGGGTCCTGAGTCTTCTCGGGACCGGCACGATTAAAGCTACATTTTCAGGACAAAGTTCCCTAAAGGAAGCAAATGCAGACCTGAACCGGGTCTTCACCCGTTACCATGGCAACGGGAACATGTTGTTCATGTTGGGAACAGGTCCTGCTGGAGACCCGTAAGGACCAGGATGTTCAGATCTGGACTGAAGAACTCCACAGAGCAAAGATTCACTGACGGCTGATATCAGAATGCAAATAAGGGTCATTTTATAGGATTTTAAAGATCTAGACCACATCAGACCAGGTCCTCCTGGGTTCTCGGGTATAGTTGGCTGTTCAGACCAGTTTATCTGCCGCGTTTGGATTCTTTCTTTTCAGCACAGAAGTTTGTTTCATGTCCACCCACCTGAAGTAAAATCAGTCAGAAACCTCAGATCTGAGAAACAAGCTGGAGATTTCAGGAGGAAAACCAGAAACCAGGAGATCCAAAAACCAGGAAAACCAGAAACCAGGAGATGAACCAGGAAAGCCAGAAACCAGGAAATCCAGAAACCAGGAAAACCAGAAAAACCAGGAAAACCAGAAACCAGGAAAACCAGAAACCAGGAAGATCCAGAAAGGGAAACCAGGAAATGAGAAACCAGGAAAACCAGACAACCAGGAAAACCAGAAACCAGGAGATCCAGAAACCAGGAAATCCAGAAACCAGGAAAAGAACCAGGAAAACCAGAAACCAGGAGAACCAGGAAATAGAACCAGGAAAACCAGAAACCAGGAGATCCAGAAACCAGGAAAAACCAGGAAATCCAGAAACCAGGAGATCCAGAAACCAGGAAAACCAGAAACCAGGAAAACCAGAAACCAGGAAATCCAGAAACCAGGAGAACCGGGAAATCCAGAAACCAGGAACCAGGAAAGCCAGAAACCAGGAAAACCAGGAAAACCAGAAACCAGGAGATCCAGAAACCAGGAAATCAGAAAACCAGGAAATCCAGAAACCAGGAAAACCAGGAAACCAGAAAAACCAGGAAAACCAGAAACCAGGAAATCCAGAAACCAGGAGAACCAGGAAAACCAGAAACCAGGAGATCCAGAAACCAGGAAAACCAGAAACCAGGAGACCAGAAAAATCCAGAAACCAGGAGAACCAGGAAAAAAAAACCAGGAGAACCAGAAACCAGGAAAACCAGAAACCAGGAGAACCAGGAAATACAGAAGCCAGGAGATCCAGGAAACCAGGAGAACCAGGAAAACCAGGAAATCCAGAAACCAGGAGATCCAGGAAATCCAGAAACCAGGAGAACCAGGAAATACAGGAAACCAGGAGAACCAGGAAATCCAGAAACCAGGAAAACCAGGAAATCCAGAAACCAGGAGAACCAGGAAATCCAGAAACCAGGAGAACCAGGAAATACAGAAACCAGGAGAACCAGGAAACCAGGAAACCAGGAGAACCAGGAAAACCAGGAGAACCAGGAATTCTAGGAGAACCAGGAATCCAGGAAAACCGGGAAAACCACGAAAACCAGGAGAACCAGGAGAAGGAGGAAAACCAGGACCCATCCTGCAACTTTGCTCGTTACCTGTACAGAGCTGAATGAGGTAATTTGGGTGACGTTGGAGAAGAAATGCATCTAACCGCTGCAGGACGGCAGATCTGCAGGAACAGACTTGAACACAGAGCAGCTGTCCGTCATTCAGAAGTTCGGGACATGGATTCCAGGTTTCTCTGCAGCCAAAAAGCCTAAAAGAATGTAGACGATGTCAAAACAAAATAAGCTATGGGTCGCATATATAAACTGAGTGGATATTAAAAACGTAATATAATCCGTATTTTTCTGCACAAACGACCGAACATGGGTGTGATTTGTTTGGAGGACTTGTTGGTTTTACATTGCACAGTTTTACGTGTCAGCAGCACGTGATGTGAAGCAGCTACATGTCAGGGCGGTTCGTGCTCATGTCGCGTATTCGTGAGATCAGCTCCATCCGGTTCCTGACTCTTCTGGGGGCGTTCCAAACCTCCATTCAGAAATGGGACGCGGCATCATGTCCTCTGTTTGTCTTTGTAACCCAGTTTTCTCTCCATCTGTCCTCCGCCGCTCTGTTTCTCTCTTTCATCCCTCTCTCCATCCTCCCCTCCAGAAAGCCTGTTCAGGCTGACTCAGCATTTTCTTATCAAACCCCAGAAAGCTTTTTACAAAGCTGTCGTCCTCGTCTCCTCCTCCTCCTCCTCCTCCTCTGTGATGCGCCGTTCTGTGTTTCCATTATAAGAGGGGTCCGTGCAACCGGGCCGAACCTCTTCTGGGCCCCTTCAGCTGAATGTCCATCCGTACGACAGCGTGCGATGAGGTCGGGGCTGCTGGCGTTGTGATTGGCTGATCAGCTCTCTGTGAACAGAAAGTAGACCAGGTGGAGCTGAGCAGGTGCTGGAGGTGTCGACCTCAGCTTGTGACGGATAAACCACCAGATTCAGAGACGACACACCAACAGTCGGGATTCTGGACCCTGACGGGCTCCAGCAGCCCGACCACAGATGCCTGAGCCCTCGGTGTTTCTCCAGAAAGCGAGAGAAAGTGCAGATCTCAGCAGGTCTTTGTGGTGGTCAGGGAGCACCGAGGCTGCTGCTTTAATTACCCTCCAGTCCAGCAGAGACCTGAAACAGAGCGGGAACTGTTCCTGCTGTAATTAGCCCAGGACCCAGCAGGAAAACTGCTGCTCTCGTCCTCTCCGTCCTGCCGCTGAACTGCAGGAGATTCCCACCCGGGTCAGACCCATCAGTCACTTAAACCACCATCTGATCTCTGCAGGACTTCATTCTGGATCAGGTAGAGCTCAGACAAACCCAGTGGAGGATCCCAGGTGGTCCAGGGGGTCAGGGTCTGGTCCCAGCCTTAACGAGGACACAACCATGGTTCCCTTTTTGGGTCATTCAGAGGTCCATCAGGACCAGCAGGGTTCTGATACATCATCAGAACTGGCTCAGATAAATCCAGCCGCCATCTTTATCTCTGGCAACGATCTCACATTGTGCTGCATTCACTGAACCTCGGAAAGGGAAGCTGTTTGACTGTTAGTTTGAAACAATTTCCCTCATGAGATGAATGAAGTAGATGTCTACCTTTCAACTAAATAACCAAGAAACTAAATAACCAACCAACCAACTAAATAACCATCCAACCAGCTAAATAATCAACCAACCAACTAAATAACCAACCAACCAGCTAAATAATAACCAACCAACCAACTAAATAACCAACAAGCCAACTAAATAACCATCCAACCAGCTAAATAACCAACCAACCAGCTAAATAATCAACCAACCAACCAACTAAATAACCAACCAACCAGCTAAATAACCAACAAACCAGCTAAATCACCAACAAACCAACTAAATAACCATCCAACCAACTAAATAACCATCCAACCAACTAAATAACCAACCAACCAGCTAAATAACCAACAAACCAACTAAATAACCAACCAACCAGCTAAATAACCAACAAACCAACTATCTAAATAACCAACCAACCAGCTAAATAACCAACCAACCAACTAAATAACCATCCAACCAGCTAAATAACCAACCAACCAGCTAAAAATAACCAACCAACCAACTAAATAACCAACCAACCAGCTAAATAACCAACAAACCAACCAACTAAATAACCAACCAACCAACTAAATAACCAACCAACCAGCTAAATAACCAACAAACCAACTAAATAACCATCCAACCAACTAAATAACCAACCAACCAGCTAAATAACCAACAAACCAACTAAATAACCAACCAACCACTAAATAACCAACAAACCAACTAAATAACCAACCAACCAGCTAAATAATCAACCACCCAACCAACTAAATAACCAACCAACCAGCTAAATAACCAACCAACCAGCTAAATAATAACCAACCAACCAACTAAATAACCAACCAACCAGCTAAATAACCAACAAACCAACTAAATGACCATCCAACCAGCTAAATAACCAACCAACCAACCAACCAACTAAATAACCAACCAACCAGCTAAATAACCAACAAACCAACGAAATAACCATCCAACCAGTGAAAGAATCAACCAACCAACCAACTAAATACCCAACCAACCAACTAAATAACCAAGCAAGCAGCTAAATAACCATCCAGATAAATTAATTGCCAACTAACTAACTACCTAGCGAACCAGTTTTCCATCAGCAGTTGGCGGTGACTGTCTCGTGTGGGACATTGGTGTCCACGAGCAGCGGTGACTGTCTCGTGTGGGACATTGGTGTCCACGAGCAGCGGTGACTGTCTCGTGTGGGACATTGGTGTCCACGAGCAGCAGAGGAAGGAGTGAGGAGGTGATCAGGCAGAAAGCTGCCGGCCGTGTGAACATTCCTCTCTCTGACCCGGTTGACCTTTGCTCTCATTAACTCCGAGGCTGGGACGAGGATCCGGGGTCCCGCTCAGGACGGGGAGGTGGAGGCCGTCCTCCATGCAGCAGATCCCCGTCCCTCCTCATTAAGCAGCTTTCATGTCTTTGTGAGTCATGGGCTGGTCTCTGCGGAGCGTAGGTGGACGGAGACGCTGCCTTCGTCTCTCCTTTCATCTGGCCTCTTTCTGTTCATGCTGAGGAGGATCAGCAGTTAGAGGATAGAAATGATTCTGCTTTCCTCTGTTTCACAGAAGATATCGCTGCAGTTTCTGTCAGACAGGAGAGAGAAAGCGGTCAGATTACAGCCGCTGTAGGTCTCAGCTTCTCCTCACCTGGACCCTCCTTTATCCACCAAAACGCTTTCAAATTAACCCAAAAATGCCAACAAACGGGGTCAAATCTGCAGCTGATGGACACTGTCCCTCATATGTTGAGGTTGGAGACATGCTGGACCATGAAGCTAGAAGCTGACCCACAAAAGAACCTGTTTACACCAGAACTCACTCTCAGAAATCACAAAACTCTTTCCTGTTATTAAAAATCCTATTTTACACAACAGCGGGATGAAAACTGCAGGGAAAACGCAAACATGACCAGAAACCTCTGTCCTGTTTACGCACTCTGGTTTACACTGTCGTTTTTACACTGTCCCGTTTACGCAGTCTGGTTTACACTGCCCTGTTTACGCAGTATGGTTTACCCTGTCGTTTTTACACTGTCCTGTTTACGCACTCTGGTTTACACTGTCGTTTTTACACTGTCCTGTTTACACAGTATGGTTTACACTGTCGTTTTTACACTGCCCTGTTTACGCACTCTGGTTTACACTGTCGTTTTTACACTGCCCTGTTTACGCACTCTGGTTTACACTGTCGTTTTTACACTGCCCTGTTTACGCAGGCTGGTTTACACTGTCATTTTTACACTGCCCTGTTTACGCACTCTGGTTTACACTGTCGTTTTTACACTGCCCTGTTTACGCACTCTGGTTTACACTGTCGTTTTTACACTGCCCTGTTTACGCACTCTGGTTTACACTGTCGTTTTTACACTGCCCTGTTTACGCAGGCTGGTTTACACTGTCGTTTTTACACTGTCCTGTTTACGCACTCTGGTTTACACTGTCGTTTTTACACTGCCCTGTTTACGCAGTATGGTTTACACTGTCGTTTTTACACTGTCCTGTTTACAAGTTGGTTTACACTGTCGTTTTTACACTGTCCTGTTTACGCAGGCTGGTTTACACTGTCGTTTTTACACTGTCCTGTTTACGCAGGCTGGTTTTCACTGTCATTTTTACACTGTCCTGTTTCGCAGGCTGGTTTACACTGTCGTTTTTACACTGTCCTGTTTACACAGGCTGGTTTTCACTGTCATTTTTACACTCTCCTGTTTACGCAGGCTGGTTTTCACTGTCATTTTTACACTGTCCTGTTTACGCAGGCTGGTTTACACTGTCGTTTTTACACTGTCCTGTTTACGCAGGCTGGTTTACACTGTCGTTTTTACACTGTCCTATTTACGCACTCTGGTTTACACTGCCCTGTTCACGCAGTATGGTTTACACTGTCGTTTTTACACTGTCCTGTTTACGCAGGCTGGTTTTCACTGTCATTTTTACACTGTCCTGTTTACGCAGGCTGGTTTACACTGTCGTTTTTACACTGTCCTGTTTACGCAGGCTGGTTTACACTGTCGTTTTTACACTGTCCTATTTACGCACTCTGGTTTACACTGTCCTGTTTACGCACTCTGGTTTACACTGTCGTTTTTACACTGTCCTATTTACGCACTCTGGTTTCCACTGTCCTGTTTCCACTGTCCTGTTTATGCACTCTGGTTTACACTGTCCTATTTACACAGTCTGGTTTACACTGTCCTGTTTACACTGTCCTATTTACGCAGTCTGGTTTACACTGTCATGTTTCCACTGTCCTATTTACGCACTCTGGTTTACACCGTCGAGTTTACACTCCTATTTACGCACTCTGGTTTACACTGTCTGGTTTACAGTGTCGTTTTTACACTGTCCTGTTTACACTGTCCTTTTTACGCAGTCTTGTTTACACTGTCGTGTTTACACTGTCCTATTTACGCACTCTGGTTTACACTGTCATGTTTACGCACTCTGGTTTACACTCTCATGTTTACACTGTCTGGTTTACACTGTCCAGACTCGCCTTGCGTTATCAGAAAATTTCACTCTGGAGGCCATTTGCGTTTTTCCGACGTAAAAACTCTACTCCAGTGTTACCGTGCGCAGTGGCTAATAAAACATAGCTTCCATATTCAACCTTGAATGCATAAACAACCACATCATTATCCAGACCATAATAATCTGATTTTTCGGATGATCTGGATGAGAGAAGCTGGCATGTAGCGCATATTTGTGTATTTCATATTTCATATTTCATATCTTCTATATTTTATATAATCGTGTATTTTTGGCGCTTTATCCTCCATGTTTATGAAGATTCTGATAGTTTCCAAGACTGACATCAAAGTATTGATATTATCGCACTAGTATTGATTTCATTGATCCGCCCACCGTGACCAGTAACTCCCTCCTCAGATAAACAACAACACATGATGTCATCATTGTTTATGACACAAACTAAGATGGAAACCAAACTTCCAGCGTTGCTGCTTCCTGAGCTCCATTCATGGTTTCTGAGGTCAGTAAGACGCGGCTCTGCAGGCATGGACGGTGTTCATCCCAGACCCTGCAAGGGGGGGGGGGGGGGCAGCCAATCAGAGGCACCGGGGGGGGGACGTGCTGCTGGTCACCGTCTGTTTGTGTTTAAACGCTCAGGATGAAGAAGCGGCGCTGCAGCCCAGCGTGATGAAGTCATCTGTAAACACTGATAGCAGTCGGGGGGTGGGGGGAGGGGGGGGGGCCTTCCTCTCCCCATTCACCACGAGCCGAGTCTCTGTCTGCTGCTCGCGCCTGATTGGTCGCCCCTGCAGAGAGAGAGAGAGAGAGAAAGAGGGGGGTAGAGAGACGGAAAGAAGAGAGAAAGGAGGGAGGAGTCGGAGCATGTGAGCACACGGACACATCGGAGCGAAGAAAGGACGGAGATCCACGACCCGAAGCCCGGCTCCTTCTCCTCCTCCTCCTCCTGCAGACGCTCAGAGAACAGGGGAGGAAGAGGATGGCGGAGAGGAAGAGATGACGCGCGACAGCGCTGTGCTGTGGGCTTCTGGCCCGGCCCGTTGGCATGGAGACGGATGCGAGGCGCCTCATCGCGGCTGCTAGCAGACGGCCCGCCGCTGGCGTCCAACCGCTCTGAGCGTGGGCAGAAGAAGAAACCTCCTCCTCCTCCTCCTCCTCCTTCTTCTTCTTTCTTCTTCTTGCACTTTGGACCCAGCTGCCTTATCTGTGTCTGGAAAGTCTTCATGTGCCCCCCCCCCGTCTGGCCCCCGAGGCCCCGTCATTCACTCCTGCTGCAGGCCGTTCATGAGTAACGAGTCTCATCTGGACCGGCGCCTTCAGGGTGGGGGACGGCCGGGACCAGCTGCTGCAGACCGGGCAGACGGAGACATTCATGAGGAGGTGGGACACGGGTCCGCCGAGGACACTCGTTGAGCTTTCAGTCCCCTGACGGATGAAGACGAACTTCACCGTCTGTTATGTAGCGTCTCCTCACACTTCCGGAAAAGTGCCTGAACTTTGCAGGTTCGGGAGTCAAACGCAGACCGGAGACACCTGAGCCGGCGCCGTCATGGACGACTCCAGCATTCTACGGCGCAGAGGCCTCCAGGTAAGACCCGTTCCCACTGAGACACAGAAGTCAAAGCTGGACGTCCCCTCTGTCCCCCTGAAACCTGCCTGGTGCGTGTCGCGTCTTTAAAGGACGCCAGTCATTCAGGGTGAATCCAGATTCAGCCGTTTACACGAGTTCGGTCCAGCTCGCGGATCCAGAACCAGCTTACGACACATTCTGGTTCGATAGAGGACAGAAACCGCCACAAAAACGTCACCGATTCACGTCCTTCCCAAAAGTCCTTCAGGTTTAATCCAAACTTCAAAAACATCCTTATTAAAACCGTTTTAATCACAGTTTTTATATATTAAAACAACAGTGCAAGAATTTTTTTCTCCAAATAATTCACTTTTTTTTTTCTCAGTGTTAAATATACTAAAAATGAGTACTGTACTTTCCAAACTGAGTCGCATCAGTCAAAAAATGTTTCATGAAGAGGAAAAAACTTATACAAGTTGCATTTATTCATTTGAAAAAAGGTGATTTTGCGATTTTTCATATCATGAATGTAACTGCTAAAACTTCCCGATCTCTCTGAATACAAAATAGAAAACATACATACATACATACATTTATTTATATATATATATATATATATATATATATATATACATACATGCACACACCATATAATCATGATTAAGAAGGTTAAACATGTTTTTTGAGGATTTGTTCCACCACACAGACAGTACAGCCGGATGTCCAAAATGAACTCCTCTCACTGAGACGAGGCCATTTTTGTTGCCCTCGGAGCAGAAATTAGCCGTCACGAGCCTGGAGCGCCCTCTGGTGGCGTTGGATGGTAATGTTTACTCCTTGGTAGTGTTCAAAAGTTCAAAATCGCTCCCTAACACCGATGTACACACTCACAAACAGAGGTAGCAGTTTGTCCCTAAAAGGGTCCAAAGCTTGTTGCTGGGGGGTTCCTTTCTGAAAGACATTTCTGTACCTTCATGGTCCATTTTTGTACCTTATCAAGCTGTATGAGTTAATAAAGTACAATTAAACCAATTAAAGATGATGAATAAAAGTCAATAAAATAGAGATTATGACAACAATCAAAGATGCTAATAATAAATGAATAATTATTATAGAAATATTAGGCCAAACACATATATAATTATACATATAATTATTACTATGATTATTATGAAAATCATAATATAATAACTATAATTATACTACTGTTTAGAAGTACTGCTATTTATAGTTATTGTACAAGCTACACACATGTTTCAATGCTGCAGGTACCCTTAGGGTTGGAATGGTACAAATGTGTACTTTCTATTACTTTGGACCTTTTTTCATAGTATATAGGTACTTCTGGCCTCATAAAGACCAATGTTGTACTTTTGAGAGAACATTTGTAAAAAATGTACGTACAGGTACAGAAATGATCCTGTCTCGTACCTCTGTTTCTGAGAGTGTAGTGCGCTATATGGTGAGCACGCCATTTTGTAGTGTTCACCCACTATATCGTCCACTACAAAATACCCACAATGCACTGGGGATGTTAGCATACAAGCGACGTACCCTACATTTTACTCCCGTATACCACAGTGCAATGTGGTGGTGTTTTGGGATCGCAGAAGAAGAAGAATGGTGCAGCAGCAGGAACTGGGAGAGGAACGCGACGGCTTTTTCGTATATAAATGCTTTCGTGGCGGCGTTGTGTCTCTTTTAACAGTAATGGTGTTTCTTCGTAGCAGGAAAGCTGACTGTTGGTCATAACTGTATCGCAGCAATACCTGGTGCATCTGCAGACATCATATACATTATGTAAGGAACAGGGGGGAGTGGATGATTTCCAACACAGCTAAGATCTCGCCAGATCTCGTTCCATCACGAAATCTCACGAGATTTCATTCGTTTAAATATGCGTCCAAAAAAACAGATATTTTCTGATCACATTTTTATGCCAATTTTGTACATGCTGGACCAAGATCTTCCGTTAGTAGAAATATCGTTTTAAAAAAAACGATACTTATATTTTCCAATATCACATTTTCATGCAGATATTAGTCGATGATATCGGACATCACATATTGGGTGGATTTTTATGGAAGTGATGTTGATTTGAGGGGAAAAAAAGAGATGTTTATTTGTGAGGTTTTCTTGCGTCTTTTTCTGAGGATTTTCTCGTCCTCTGATGACCTGAAAGTTTGTCCCGGGTGTCCTGATGACATGAAAAACCTGAAAGTTCCCTCACAGGAACACTTCTTTGCAGAAAGCGTCTCATACGGGGGAGAGCTGGTGTGAAATGAGCTGGAAGGGGGAAAGTGACCTGCAGACATGCAAACGCAGGGTTTTTTCTTGGAGATCCGTGACCTCACATTTCTGATCTTTAAGATATTTGTGTCCTTTATCGTTGCAGCTTGTTTGAGAACCAGAAAAATCTGGTTTCAAGCGTTTCTTTTACATAAGCTGGTATTTACGATGGCTTCTTGCTTTAAGGCCTCGGAGTTTAGTACTGCTGAGTCAGCATCCCCTCTACCCATCTACCTCCTCGCCTTCTCCTGGGATCGGCATGTTTGAGTCGGTTTTAGCGCGTCTGCTACGGCGTCCTGCATCCACGGCTTCTGCTGTGTGTGCAGACGAACTAGGCCTCCATGCAGCAGACGTGACCTGGATTTGCTGGGCTGGAGCTCAAATTCCAGGAATACACTCCACCTTTTCTGTCCCAGCTCCACGCACCAGATCCAGGATTCAGATAGGATCCTTCCCAGGCTGCAATTCTTCACATTTCTCATCATGTTGCAGTGATTCAGCGGAAATACCTGTAAAATCTCTGCGTCACCTGCTGCTAATGAAGATTTTAGGATGCTAAAAAGTTTGTTTAACCGTCTCTAAGTGGAGCGTTCTGCCACGTTTAGCAGAAAATCAGAGCAGTCAAAGCAAACTCGGTTACATGATGAAGAGAAAGGAAAACTGAAGAAGTGCAGGGATTTTCTGCAGCACGGTTTAAAGTCAGGAGATGCTTTATTCTCCCTGAAAACATCCAGGAGCTGCATCTCATCTGCGCTCACTGCTACGGTGTTATAAAGGTATAACACCCCCCATGTCAGGATCATGGAGGAAAAAGCTTCTGGGTTGTTGCGATTGCTGGTGTGTGAGCGGGAATCCTCTGAGACATAAAAACCCACCTCCATAAAAGTTGGATCTCTGCGTAAAACTGAATAAAAGCAGAACTTCATCGTTATTTTATTCCCAGTAGAACATAAACAGCAGCTCAGACGGAAGATTTGATGGAAAATCTCTGATTGTGAATCTGATGCAGCAACACGTCTGTAAAAAAGCAAAACAAAGAGGAAAATAATCATAGGAGGAGACTTTAATATTTAACTGGTTTAACTGGGAACAGGTAAGTAACATCACCCTGGAACTACTTTTTACAGACGTGTTACTACACGATGGTAAACATCACCCTGGAACTACTTTTACAGACGTGTTACGACACGATGGTAAACATCACCCTGGAACTACTTTTTACAGACGTGTTACTACACGATGGTAAACACCCTGGAACTACTTTTTTACAGACGTGTTACGACACGATGGTAAACATCACCCTGGAACTACTTTTTACAGACGTGTTACGACACGATGGTAAACATCACCCTGGAACTACTTTTTACAGACGTGTTGCTACACGATGGTAAACATCACCCTGGAACTACTTTTTACAGACGTGTTACTACACGATGGTAAACGTCACCCTGGAACTACTTTTTACAGACGTGTCACTACACGATGGTAAACGTCACCCTGGAACTACTTTTACAGACGTGTTACTACACGATGGTAAACATCACCCTGGAACTACTTTTTACAGACGTGTTACTACACGATGGTAAACGTCACCCTGGAACTACTTTTACAGACGTGTTACTACACGATGGTAAACGTCACCCTGGAACTACTTTTTACAGACGTGTTACTACACGATGGAAAACGTCACCCTGGAACTCCTTTTTACAGACGTGTTACTACACGATGGTAAACGTCACCCTGGAACTACTTTTTACAGACGTGTTACTACACGATGGAAAACGTCACCCTGGAACTCCTTTTTACAGACGTGTTATTACACGATGGTAAACATCACCCTGGAACTACTTTTTACAGACGTGTTACTACACTATGGTAAACGTCACCCTGGAACTACTTTTTACAGACGTGTTACTACACGATGGTAAACGCTCACCCTGGAACTACTTTTTACAGACGTGTTACTACACGATGGTAAACGTCACCCTGGAACTACTTTTTACAGACGTGTTACTACACGATTGTAAACATCACCCTGGAACTCCTTTTTACAGACGTGTTATTACACGATGGTAAACATCACCCTGGAACTACTTTTTACAGACGTGTTACTACACGATGGTAAACGTCACCCTGGAACTACTTTTTACAGACGTGTTACTACACGATGGTAAACGTCACCCTGGAACTACTTTTTACAGACGTGTTACTACACGATGGTAAACATCACCCTGGAACTACTTTTTACAGACGTGTTACTACACGATGGTAAACGTCACCCTGGAACTACTTTTTAAAGACGTGTTACTACACGATGGTAAACATCACCCTGGAACTACTTTTTACAGACGTGTTACTACACGATGGTAAACATCACCCTGGAACTACTTTTTAAAGACGTGTTACTACACGATGGTAAGCATCACCCTGGAACTACGTTTTACAGACGTGTTACTTCACGATGGTAAACATCACGCTGGAACTACTTTTTATAAACGTGTTACTACACGATGGTAAACATCACCCTGGAACTACTTTTTACAGACGTGTTACTACACGATGGTAAACATCACCCTGGAACTACTTTTTACAGGCGTGTTACTACACGATGGTAAACATCACCCTGGAACTACTTTTACAGACGTGTTACTACACGGTGGTAAACGTCACCCTGGAACTACTTTTTACAGACGTGTTACTACACGGTGGTAAACGTCACCCTGGAACTACTTTTTACAGACGTGTTACTACACGATGGTAAACATCACCCTGGAACTACTTTTATAGACGTGTTACTACACGATGGTAAACGTCACCCTGGAACTACTTTTTACAGGCGTTACTACACGATGGTAAACATCACCCTGGAACTACTTTTTACAGACGTGTTACTACACGATGGTAAACATCACCCTGGAACTACTTTTTACAGACGTGTTACTACACGATGGTAAACATCACCCTGGAACTACTTTTTACAGACGTGTTACTACACGATGGTAAACATCACCCTGGAACTACTTTTTACAGGCGTTACTACACGATGGTAAACATCACCCTGGAACTACTTTTTACAGACGTGTTACTACACGATGGTAAACGTCACCCTGGAACTACTTTTTTACAGATGTGTTACTACACGATGGTAAACATCACCCTGGAACTACTTTTTATAAACGTGTTACTACATGATGGTAAACGTCACCCTGGAACTACTTTTTATAAACGTGTTACTACACGATGGTAAACGTCACCCTGGAACTACTTTTTACAGATGTGTTACTACATGATGGTAAACATCACCCTGGAACTACTTTTTACAGACGTGTTACTACACGATGGTAAACATCACCCTGGAACTACTTTTTATAAACGTGTTACTACATGATGGTAAACGTCACCCTGGAACTACTTTTTATAAACGTGTTACTACATGATGGTAAACGTCACCCTGGAACTACTTTTTACAGACATGTTACTACATGATGGTAAACATCACCCTGGAACTATTTTTACAGACGTGTTACTACACGATGGTAAACGTCACCCTGGAACTACTTTTTACAGACATGTTACTACATGATGGTAAACATCACCCTGGAACTATTTTTACAGACGTGTTACTACACGATGGTAAACATCACCCTGGAACTACTTTTTACAGACGTGTTACTACACGATGGTAAACGTCACCCTGGAACTACTTTTTACAGACGTGTTACTACACGATGGTAAACATCACCCTGGAACTATTTTTACAGACGTGTTACTACACGATGGTAAACATCACCCTGGAACTACTTTTTACAGACGTGTTACTACACGATGGTAAACATCATCCTGGAACTACTTTTTACAGACATGTTCCTACACGATGGTAAACACCCTGGGACTACTTTTACAGGCGTGATGCAGTTTTATCGTGTTGTTTCTTTCCTGATGCTAATAAAACTAGCGGATTAGCTTCTGTTTTTATTCACGTGCTGCACGTAGACGTACGTCTCGTGGAAACGAGGTTGGACGTGAATTTCTGGAACGTTGGAGGAACTTCTGGCATTTTATCCTGATGATGTTGCTCTGGGATTGTTTAGAAAACAAAATTAATCAATTATTTGTTCAGCAGAACAAACACATTCCGATGGTCCTGGTATTAGATTAAGTCATTATCAAACCGGAACTCATTTTTATCTTCTGCAGGCTGAAGCTAAATCCCTCCGCCCGAATGCTTCTGTTGACTCGCGGCCGTCAGTCTCTCCGTTCTGGTTGGAAATGATCAGTTTCTTTTTAAAGCTGGTGCGATAGCAGCGTAGTAGTGTGAGGTCAGAGGTCGGGAGGGGGGGGGCAGCCGGTGTTTAGCTGCAGCGCTTCACCTCTGCATGGCGGAGGAATGCGGCCAGAGGTCAAAGGTCACTCAGATAGCCATCAGACTGAGCGCCGGGTCCTGAAAGGAGGTCATTCTTTTCTATTTGTAGCTCTCTGATGCTGCTCTGACAGAAGTGCTGCTAAAAACGGAATCGGAGGGAGGAGGAGCGAGGAACACAAAGGAGAATAACAGAATCCGGACCCCTGTAGACCTGGTTCTGGACCTGGACCACGTCCATGAAAACCAGCAGGCTGCTCTCTGAATGAAATCACTTCAGTTGCAAAGTTTAGTCAAGATTGTTTTCTGGGGAGGATCCGTCCCTCCATCGGACCTGTAGAGGTCCAGGTTCTGGGGAGGATCCGTCCCTCCATCGGACCTGTAGAGGTCCAGGTTTTGGGGAGGATCCGTCCCTCCATTGGATCTGTAGAGGTCTAGGTTCTGGGGAGGATCCGTCCCTCCATCGGACCTGTAGAGGTCCAGGTTCTGGGGAGGATCCGTCCCTCCATCGGACCTGTAGAGGTCCAGGTTTTGGGGAGGATCCGTCCCTCCATTGGACCTGCTGAGGTCCAGGTTCTGGGGAGGATCCATCCCTCCATCGGACCTGCTGAGGTCCAGGTTCTGGGGAGGATCCGTCCCTCCATCGGACCTGTAGAGGTCCAGGTTCTGGGGAGAATCCGTCCCTCCATTGGACCTGTAGAGGTCCAGGTTCTGGGTTGGATCCGTCCCTCCATTGGACCTGCTGAGGTCCAGGTTCTGGGGAGGATCCGTCCCACCATCAGACCTGTAGAGGTCCAGGTTCTGGGGAGGATCCGTCCCTCCGTAAGACCTGTAGAGGTCCAGGTTCTGGGGAGGATCCGTCCCTCCATTGGACCTGCTGAGGTCCAGGTTCTGGGGAGGATCCGTCCCACCATCAGACCTGTAGAGGTCCAGGTTCTGGGGAGGATCCGTCCCTCCGTAAGACCTGTAGAGGTCCAGGTTTTGGGGAGGATCCGTCCCTCCATCGGACCTGCTGAGGTCCAGGTTTTGGGGAGGATCCGTCCCTCCATTGGACCTGTAGAGGTCCAGGTTTTGGGGAGGATCCGTCCCTCCATTGGACCTGCTGAGGTCCAGGTTCTGGGGAGGATCCGTCCCACCATCAGACCTGTAGAGGTCCAGGTTCTGGGGAGGATCCGTCCCTCCGTAAGACCTGTAGAGGTCCAGGTTTTGGGGAGGATCCGTCCCTCCATCGGACCTGTAGAGGTCCAGGTTCTGGGGAGGATCCGTCAGACCTGTTTCCTCTGGTCTTCAGTCCAGTTCTTGGGTCATGTGACCTACATCAGCCTTCTCTGGCTTCCTGACAACCATGTTTCCATGGAAACCATTTGTGATGCGTCCAACAGAAGATGATCAGCTGAAGATCCAGATGGATCTCTCGGGTCCTGGTTCAGGTCTTTGCTGGTTTTCACATGAAACTAAAGGAACAGGACCAGATGATGAAGATCCTGATGATCCGGTTTAAACCGGTTCTTCCAGAGGCTGGGAAAAATATCAATACACTGAAATATTGCGATATTTTCATTTTCAGATTTCAGATTAATATTCAAAAACGCGACATTGATCTAATTAACCAACAAAGTCCTGCGAGATTTTGTTGTTAAATTAGATCAATATTTAGTTTTTAAGTATCGACATGAAACCTGTATATGAAAATATGGCGATATTTTAGCGTATCGATATTTTTCCCGCCCTCGGTTCTTCTCTAAGTTGGTAAACTGGTTTCCACGGTGAATACTAGTGACGATGGAGGACTTTAGACTGAATGAGGACCAGCAGATGTGATGCTGACGCTACCGTAGGCGGATGATGTCACCACTCGTTAGCTTCTACGGCTAACACCTGCGGTTTGAGCTAATTTAACCCTTTATGTCCTGGAAATACAAACTTTCAGGTTTAAAATGATTAAAACAAAAGAATGAAATAGAAACTGGAAATTTGGGGGGAAATTATTCGACCCATGAGCATGTCGATGGTTCAGTTAAGTGTCATGTTGTGTGACGGGAGGACCTCCAGCTCTCAGAATCCCCCCCCCCCAGGCCCCACGGTCGCTGACAGCAGGACTGAAGTGATGATGAGGACGGTGAGCGCTGCTGCGTGAGCTGCAGGATTAGTGCTGCATTCAGCGCTCGGCAGCAGCCAGCGTTTTCTCCACGCCAGACAAAAGCCGTCTGTCCTGCTCTCCATTATGTCCTCCATCTTCATGGAGGCCGCATGCTGACATCAGCCCGTCTGCTTCCAGCTCACACGTGACCCCCCACCGCTGCTGCTGTCGCACCGCTTTGAAGGAGATTCCTCAAAATTAACCAAACTCCACTCCAGGACCAGGCGGGTTCAGGATCAGCTCCCGTTACTTCCATCAGGAAAATCCTGAATTCACGATGCTGGAATCTGAGTCTGGAAAACTGCTGATTCATGTCCATGACTGATTACACCTCCCTGTTTCCGTACATCCATCCGTACATCTGTACATCCATCTGTACATCCATCCATCCATCCATCTGTACATCCATCCATCCATCCATCCGTCCGTACATCCATCCATCCATCCATCCATCCATCCATCCATCTGTACATTCATCCATCCATCCATCCATCCATCTGTACATTCATCTATCCATCCATCCATCTGTACATCCATCTATCCATCCGTACATCCATCCGTCCGTCCGTCCGTTCATCCATCCATCCATCCATCCATCCATCCATCCATCTGTACATCCATCTGTACATCCATCCATCCATCCATCCGTACATCCATCCATCCATCCGTCCATCCATCCATCCATCCATCCGTACATCCATCCTTCCATCCATCCATCTGTCCATCCATCCATCTGTACATCCATCCATCCATCCGTACATCCATCCATCTGTACATCCATCCATCCGTACATCCATCCATCCATCCGTCCATCCATCCATCCATCCGTACATCCATCCTTCCATCCATCCATCTGTCCATCCATCCATCTGTACATCCATCCATCCATCTATCCATCCATCCATCCATCTGTACATCCATCCATCCATCTGTACATCCATCCATCCATCCATCCATCTGTACATCCATCCATCCATTCATCCATCCATCCATCCATCTGTACATCCATCCATCCATCCATCCATCTGTACATTCATCTATCCATCCATCCATCTGTACATCCATCTATCCATCCGTACATCCATCCATCCGTCCGTCCGTTCATCCATCTATTCATCCATCCATCCATCCATCCATCCATCCATCTGTACATCCATCTGTACATCCATCCATCCATCCATCCATCCATCCATCCATCCGTACATCCATCCATCCATCCATCCATCTGTACATCCATCCATCCATCCATGTACATCCATCCATCTGTACATCCATCCATCCATACATCCATCCATCTGTACATCCATCCATCCATACATCCATCCATCCATCCGTCCATCCATCCATCCTTCCATCCATCCATCTGTCCATCCATCTATCCATCCATCCATCTGTACATCCATCCATCCATCTGTCCATCCATCCATCCATCTGTACATCCATCCATCCATCCATACATCCATCCATCTGTACATCCATCCATCCATCCATCCATCCATCCATCTGTACATCCATCCATCCATCCATCCATCTGTACATCCATCCATCTATTCATCCATCCATCCATCCATCTGTACATCCATCCATCCATCTGTACATCCATCCATCCATCCGTACATCCATCCATCTGTACATCCATCCATCCATCCATCCATCCATCCATCCATCCATCTGTACATCCATCCATCCATCCATCCATCCATCATCTGTACATCCATCCATCCATCCATCCGTCTGTACATCCGTCCATTCATTCAATCAATCATTGATGGAGGTGTAGAACTGCATCCAGCCTGTAATTGGGACCAGATCTGTTATTGATCCAGGATTTGGTCTGATTCAGGTCTGAGCTGGTGGTCCTCTGTTCAGGTTTCTGATCCTCTTACATCAGGACTGGGACCAGGATGCAGTTTTCTGGGATCTCTACGTTTCCTCCTAAGTTTCTGTTGTTGGAGTGAAGTTCTGACCCGTCTGGATCCGGTTTGTGAAGCAGCTGGATCTGGTTTGTAGAGCAGCTGAAATCTGGTTTGTAGAGCAGCTGGATCTGGTTTGTAGAGCAGCTGAAATCTGGTTTGTAGAGCAGCTGGATCCGGTTTGTAGAGCAGCTGGATCTGGTTTGTAGAGCAGCTGAAATCTGGTTTGTAGAGCAGCTGGATCCGGTTTGTAGAGCAGCTGGATCTGGTTTGTAGAGCAGCTGGATGTGAACACGGTAACGTGTTCAGCAGAAGTTAAAGAAGTGGATCATCCTGGTCCGTCTCTGACAGGCTGGGTAAACATCAACCAGACGTCTTCTTCTGCTTTCCATTTCCATGTAGAAGGTTTAAGTCTCATACAGCAGCCGGTCTCTGTAGCATGACTCAGCTTTTCTCCTCCATCTTGGTTTTCTTCTCTCTGACTTTCTGTTGATCCTTCAATCATTCTGCATAGTGGCTGCAAGTTATGATGATGTTGCCCCGGAGAGGCGGGACTTCTCAGAATGATGGAGAGATTCTGCAGCTCTGTGGTCCTGCAGCTCTGTAGTCCTGCAGCTCTGTAGTCCTGCAGCTCTGTGGTCCTGCAGCTCTGTGGTCCTGCAGCTCTGTAGTCCTGCAGCTCTGCGGTCCTGCAGCTCTGTGGTCCTGCAGCTCTGTGGTCCTGCAGCTCTGTAGTCCTGCAGCTCTGCGGTCCTGCAGCTCTGTGGTCCTGCAGCTCTGTGGTCCTGCAGCTCTGTGGTCCTGCAGCTCTGTAGTCCTGCAGCTTTGTGGTCCTGCAGCTCTGTGGTCCTGCAGCTCTGTAGTCCTGCAGCTCTGTGGTCCTGCAGCTTTGTGGTCCTGCAGCTTTGTGGTCCTGCAGCTCTGTGGTCCTGCAGCTCTGTAGTCCTGCAGCTCTGTGGTCCTGCAGCTCTGTGGTCCTGCAGCTTTGTGGTCCTGCAGCTCTGCGGTCCTGCAGCTCTGTGGTCCTGCAGCTCTGTGGTCCTGCAGCTTTGTGGTCCTGCAGCTCTGCGGTCCTGCAGCTCTGTGGTCCTGCAGCTCTGTGGTCCTGCAGCTCTGTGGTCCTGCAGCTCTGTGGTCCTGCAGCTCTGCGGTCCTGCAGCTCTGTGGTCCTGCAGCTCTGCGGTCCTGCAGCTCTGTGGTCCTGCAGCTCTGTGGTCCTGCAGCTCTGTAGTCCTGCAGCTCTGCGGTCCTGCAGCTCTGTGGTCCTGCAGCTCTGTGGTCCTGCAGCTTTGTGGTCCTGCAGCTCTGTGGTCCTGCAGCTCTGTAGTCCTGCAGCTCTGTGGTCCTGCAGCTCTGTGGTCCTGCAGCTCTGTAGTCCTGCAGCTCTGCGGTCCTGCAGCTCTGTGGTCCTGCAGCTCTGTAGTCCTGCAGCTCTGTGGTCCTGCAGCTTTGTGGTCCTGCAGCTCTGTGGTCCTGCAGCTCTGTCGTCCTGCAGCTCTGTGGTCCTGCAGCTCTGTGGTCCTGCAGCTCTGTGGTCCTGCAGCTCTGTGGTCCTGCAGCTCTGTCGTCCTTCAACTCTCCCAGTTGGAAAAATGTGGAACCTTCTGTGAAACTTTGACAAAAATAATCAGCCAATTAAAAGCAAACAGGCAAATCTTCTTTGTGGATTAGGAGGTATTAAAGTGCTGGTTTTAGTGGGAGATCTGGGACTGCGGGTGGTGTTGTGTCGGCGATGGCGTGTCCGCGGGTGCTGCAGGCTCACGGAGAAGCCGGCGCAGACCGGAGGCCTCTGGGCTGCAGGCGCTCGGTCAGCTGGTACGGTTTGAGGTTGAACATTATCAAGGAGACGAGCGAGGCTGCTTCAGCGCTCAGTCAGGTATGACCCGGACGTTAGCGTGCTGCTTCCACGCATAACACGCGTGTATATCAGCGCGTTGCCTCAGACCGGAGCCGCTGCACATTCCTGTTCATGCGCGGCTCAGAGCTGTTGCTGCTGTCGTCTTTGTCTGAAACTGCAGATGTTTTCATATGTTTGCGTCCTCCGGAGGTCCTGATTGGTCAACGTAAAGTTCAGAGTGGAGTCGGCGTGAGAGGAGGCCGCTGGTGACCGGGAATCACATCCATGTTTACTTCCTTTCACTCCTGAGCTTAGATGTATCAGGATTAACTAGAAAATGACTTCAAACGAGCTTCAGCGTCTCAGAGCTCGTTGTTTCCTGAACAAAACTACGATCAGGATCAGTTTCTTCATAACTAAGAAGAATGCGTGAGATTTATAAGCTTTTGTGCTGGGGGAGCTCACTCTGGGTCCAGTATTCATCCAGTCCTGCATGAGTGGCTGCAGCTGCTCTACGAACCACCGAGACGCTCTGAGCCGGACGTTCTGACGATTCAGGAATTGTCTCTGTTCGTCTCATCCTCGTCTCTCAGCTCAACACGTCTTCATTTAGGTTTATTTTTACCGTCAATCCCGGGTTCAGTCATGCAAACTGATGAGTAGGGTTGGGCAGCGTTTGACTTTTAACGATTCCGGTTCCTAACGATTCTCGATTGCGATTCTTTTAAAGGAACAGTACACCCAAAGAATGATGGGCCTTCATTTTCTACTCACCCCGATGCTGAACAACACTCCAAGCACTTTTTTGATATCTCAAATGCAGCTGGAGATCTGGGGAGCTTCTTGTTATCTGCCGACATTCAAATAATGGAGGTCCCCAGCGCCCGAGCCAAAAAGGTCCGTAAGTCCACAAAACTTGTCAATATTCCTCCGTACTGCTCATTCAATGTAATCCAAGTGTCCTGAGTGGGTAGCGTCCTTAATTTACACGAAATTATGTCATTTAGTAGATTTTTAGAGCATAAACAGTACTACATCGCATCTCCTGCGAGCACCCCGATGCGCGTTTTTACGAAACTACGGAAGCCGCGGCAGACGAGATCACGCGTTCTCTTTTTCTTTCTTTCTTTGTTTTAAATCAACATCAACCCCTCTTGGACCCTCTTGTGTTTGTCTGCAGCTCTGTCGCTCTTAGCACAATGTAAACAGCTAATTTCTTCTTCTACGCTTGTATTATCAGCAGAGTAGGCTCTGAACGCCGAGGCTTCCATAGTGTCGCGAACATGCTTTGGTGCGCTTGCAGGAAAAAGGATGTAGCACTCTTTAGACTATAAAAATGTACTAAATGATGGTTTCCAGTAAATTCTGGACGCTACCCACTCAGGACACTTGGATTACTTTGGACGAGCAGTATGGAGGAATATGGACACGTTTTTGTCGACTTTTATGGACCTTTTTGGCTCGGACCCCGGTGAACTCCATTATATGAAAGTTGGGGGGAAACGAGAAGCTTCCTGATCGCCGGCTGCATTTGAGAGATTAAAAAAGTGCTGCAGAGTCTTTCTCACCATGAGGGGGGTGGAAGATAAAGTTACATCATTCTGTGGGTGGAATGTTCCTTTAAGCGACGGGCCAAAAATGTCAACATTTTTATTTTCGTGGATGGGTACATCAAATAATGACAGCTAATTATCCATTCGTTCCAGCCGGGAGACGTAGTCCCTTTTAGGGTGTCCTGGGTCTTCCCCGGGGTCTCGTCCGGGATGGGACGTGCCGGGAACCCCTCCCAGGAAGGCGTCCAGGAGGCATCAGGAGATGCCTGAGCCTCCTCACCCCGTCTCTAAGGGTCCCGGCCACCCTGCGGAGGAAACCCATTTCAGCCGCTTGTCCCCGCGATCTCGTTCTTTCGGTCCACAGCTGGTGACCATAGGTGAGGGTGGGAACTGTGGACCGAGACCTTCTCCTTTTATGGTGTTCGGTGGACTGGTTCCCGTCGGTACCTGATTCTCGATGCCCAACCCATCGGATGATCGTCCAGGAATGGACGCCTCCGCATGTCCATCCAGGATCAGACTCCGCAACGCTTCCAGACACATCAGGCGCCCGCAGAGACTTTTTTTAGGGGTGGCCAAGGGTTATTAAAGCATGACTTTTGTTTCTTTCAACCTGGAATTTATTTCTGGAATTCATACGTGCATTTTTTCACCAGTAACATGTCTGCATCACTCTGACTTCTTTGGACGCGATTTAGATTCGTCATAAATGTGCGTATATCCATAAGGCGTTACCTGCAGCAACCTTCCTTAATTTCAGCAATCCACATTCCCTGTTCCTGAGTGGATCTTCCGGGCTTCCAGCGGCGGCGTTTCCTCAGGTCGGGGTTTTCTGAGTCCTGGACCTCCTCCTTTCGTCTCTGCATCCGTCGTCCTGGTGTTTCTCAGCTCTCGCTGGTCTAGTGCTACTTTCAGGCGGAACAATAACGGGAGACCTGGAGACTCCTCACCGAGGAGTGCTCCACGGTCCTCCTCCTGCTCCTCACGAGGAGCGTCTGATTATCACTGTCGGAGAGTCGTGACCCCGAACTAACGTAGGTTTGCCCTCAACGATCGTCTCCTGCACCGAGAGAAGGGCCGGTGTGGACTTTAACCGCTCCCTGATCGGCATGTCGTCCTCCGTGCTGAAATCCCTGTTGGAATTTGACTAAATCAGTTTCACGTAAGGTCAGATTGGCAGCTCCTCCGGAGTTCGATGACCCCCCCTCTCCCTCCCCCATCACAGAAAACTGTGTCGATGCTTTTCTGAGGCTGAGAATAAACCATGAAACTCGATTTCTGAAGCAGCTGGGACCAAAAGTCCCCGAAGTTTTCTGAGGAGAGGAGATTAAATTAACTGCCGTTTCATGACAGCCAACCGCTGATGGTAATCCAACGTGATTAAAGGCTGCAAAAATGCCTGTAAATGGGCCTGGGGGGTGGGACAGGAAAGGGGGGTTTCTTTAGAAATTTCTCACCATTTGTCAAAGACAAAAGCAGACAGATTTAATGGCCGAATATTTCTAGAAAATTATTGTTTATGAGAAACTTCAGATGGACAGATGTTTGGGTGGGGGGCGTGTGTGGTAGCGCCCCCTCTGTGATGCAGCCTGATGTTTAAAAAGCTGGTTTTAGAAAGAGAGATTAGGAGACATGGAAAGCGTGGACAGAGATGATGGACGTCTCACATTCCCACATGTGGACTGAGTGGATTAAATCAGGGGGGTTCGTTAGTCGCCCTGGGGGTTTTGACCAGAACTATGTCTCATATTTCCCTGTTTTAATTTTTCCATCCATGACTGAGTGTTCATCACGTTCATCTAATAGATGGTCAGGACTTTCACCCTGAATCCGTCTTTGTCCTCAGAACTCATCAGAACCGGGTCTTTGGCGGGATGGTTGGTGGCGTGATGGTAACCCCACCCCCCCCCCCCCTCCCCCCAAAGAGTTTACTGGTGTTACGTTGACAAATCCCCCCCCCCCCAAAAAAAAAAGAGTTTACTGGTGCAACGTTGACAAATGTCCCCCCTTCAGTGGGGGATCATCAGTGGTTTCCAGCAGAGAATCATGTCTGCCTGGATCCATCAGTGGTTTCCAGCAGAGAATCATGTCTGCCTGGATCCATCAGTGGTTTCCAGCAGTGAATCATGTCTTCCTGGATCCATCAGTGGTTTCCAGCAGAGAATCATGTCTGCCTGGATCCATCAGTGGTTTCCAGCAGAGAATCATGTCTGCCTGGATCCATCAGTGGTTTCCAGCAGAGAATCACGTCTTCCTGGATCCATCAGTGGTTTCCAGCAGAGAATCACGTCTTCCTGGATCCATCAGTGGTTTCAGCAGAGAATCATGTCTTCCTGGATCCATCAGTGGTTTCCAGCAGAGAATCATGTCTGCCTGGATCCATCAGTGGTTTCCAGCAGAGAATCACGTCTTCCTGGATCCATCAGTGGTTTCCAGCAGTGAATCATGTCTTCCTGGATCCATCAGTGGTTTCCAGCAGTGAATCATGTCTTCCTGGATCCATCAGTGGTTTCAGCAGAGGATCATGTCTTCCTGGATCCATCAGTGGTTTCCAGCAGAGAATCATGTCTTCCTGGATCCATCAGTGGTTTCAGCAGAGAATCATGTCTTCCTGGATCCATCAGTGGTTTCAGCAGAGAATCACGTCTTCCTGGATCCATCAGTGGTTTCAGCAGAGAATCATGTCTTCCTGGATCCATCAGTGGTTTCAGCAGAGGATCATGTCTGCCTGGATCCATCAGTGGTTTCAGCAGAGAATCATGTCTTCCTGGATCCATCAGTGGTTTCAGCAGAGAATCACGTCTTCCTGGATCCATCAGTGGTTTCAGCAGAGAATCATGTCTTCCTGGATCCATCAGTGGTTTCAGCAGAGAATCATGTCTTCCTGGATCCATCAGTGGTTTCAGCAGAGGATCATGTCTGCCTGGATCCATCAGTGGTTTCAGCAGAGGATCATGTCTGCCTGGATCCATCAGTGGTTTCAGCAGAGAATCACGTCTTCCTGGATCCATCAGTGGTTTCAGCAGAGAATCATGTCTGCCTGGATCCATCAGTGGTTTCCAGCAGAGGATCATGTCTTCCTGGATCCATCAGTGGTTTCAGCAGAGAATCATGTCTTCCTGGATCCATCAGTGGTTTCCAGCAGAGAATCATGTCTGCCTGGATCCATCAGTGGTTTCCAGCAGAGAATCACGTCTTCCTGGATCCATCAGTGGTTTCCAGCAGTGAATCACGTCTTCCTGGATCCATCAGTGGTTTCCAGCAGAGAATCACGTCTTCCTGGATCCATCAGTAGTTTCCAGCAGAGAATCACGTCTTCCTGGATCCATCAGTGGTTTCCAGCAGAGAATCACGTCTTCCTGGATCCATCAGTGGTTTCCAGCAGAGAATCACGTCTGCCTGGATCCATCAGTGGTTTCCAGCAGAGAATCACGTCTGCCTGGATCCATCAGTGGTTTCCAGCAGAGAATCACGTCTTCCTGGATCCATCAGTGGTTTCAGCAGAGGATCATGTCTTCCTGGATCCATCAGTGGTTTCCAGCAGAGAATCACGTCTTCCTGGATCCATCAGTGGTTTTCAGCAGAGAATCACGTCTTCCTGGATCCATCAGTGGTTTCCAGCAGAGAATCACGTCTTCCTGGATCCATCAGTGGTTTCCAGCAGAGAATCATGTCTGCCTGGATCCATCAGTGGTTTCCAGCAGAGAATCACGTCTTCCTGGATCCATCAGTGGTTTCCAGCAGAGAATCACGTCTTCCTGGATCCATCAGTGGTTTCCAGCAGAGAATCATGTCTTCCTGGATCCATCAGTGGTTTCCAGCAGAGAATCATGTCTTCCTGGATCCATCAGTGGTTTCAGCAGAGGATCATGTCTGCCTGGATCCATCAGTGGTTTCAGCAGAGAATCACGTCTTCCTGGATCCATCAGTGGTTTCAGCAGAGGATCATGTCTTCCTGGATCCATCAGTGGTTTCCAGCAGAGAATCACGTCTTCCTGGATCCATCAGTGGTTTCCAGCAGAGAATCATGTCTTCCTGGATCCATCAGTGGTTTCAGCAGAGAATCATGTCTTCCTGGATCCATCAGTGGTTTCAGCAGAGGATCATGTCTGCCTGGATCCATCAGTGGTTTCAGCAGAGAATCATGTCTTCCTGGATCCATCAGTGGTTTCAGCAGAGAATCATGTCTTCCTGGATCCATCAGTGGTTTCAGCAGAGGATCATGTCTGCCTGGATCCATCAGTGGTTTCAGCAGAGAATCATGTCTTCCTGGATCCATCAGTGGTTTCAGCAGAGAATCATGTCTTCCTGGATCCATCAGTGGTTTCAGCAGAGGATCATGTCTTCCTGGATCCATCAGTGGTTTCCAGCAGAGAATCATGTCTGCCTGGATCCATCAGTGGTTTCCAGCAGAGAATCACGTCTGCCTGGGTCCATCAGTGGTTTCCAGCAGAGGATCATGTCTTCCTGGATCCATCAGTGGTTTCCAGCAGAGAATCGTGTCTTCCTGGATCCATCAGTGGTTTCCAGCAGAGAATCATGTCTTCCTGGATCCATCAGTGGTTTCCAGCAGAGAATCACGTCTTCCTGGATCCATCAGTGGTTTCCAGCAGAGGATCATGTCTTCCTGGATCCATCAGTGGTTTCCAGCAGAGAATCACGTCTGCCTGGATCCATCAGTGGTTTCCAGCAGAGAATCATGTCTGCCTGGATCCATCAGTGGTTTCCAGCAGAGAATCATGTCTTCCTGGATCCATCAGTGGTTTCCAGCAGAGGATCATGTCTTCCTGGATCCATCAGTGGTTTCCAGCAGAGAATCATGTCTTCCTGGATCCATCAGTGGTTTCCAGCAGAGGATCATGTCTTCCTGGATCCATCAGTGGTTTCCAGCAGAGAATCACGTCTGCCTGGATCCATCAGTGGTTTCCAGCAGAGAATCATGTCTGCCTGGATCCATCAGTGGTTTCCAGCAGAGAATCATGTCTTCCTGGATCCATCAGTGGTTTCCAGCAGAGGATCATGTCTTCCTGGATCCATCAGTGGTTTCCAGCAGAGGATCATGTCTGCCTGGATCCATCAGTGGTTTCCAGCAGAGAATCATGTCTTCCTGGATCCATCAGTGGTTTCCAGCAGAGAATCACGTCTTCCTGGATCCATCAGTGGTTTCCAGCAGAGGATCATGTCTTCCTGGATCCATCAGTGGTTTCCAGCAGAGAATCATGTCTTCCTGGATCCATCAGTGGTTTCCAGCAGAGAATCATGTCTTCCTGGATCCATCAGTGGTTTTCAGCAGAGAATCACGTCTTCCTGGATCCATCAGTGGTTTCCAGCAGAGAATCACGTCTTCCTGGATCCATCAGTGGTTTCCAGCAGAGGATCATGTCTTCCTGGATCCATCAGTGGTTTCCAGCAGAGAATCACGTCTTCCTGGATCCATCAGTGGTTTCCAGCAGAGAATCACGTCTTCCTGGATCCATCAGTGGTTTCCAGCAGAGAATCACGTCTTCCTGGATCCATCAGTGGTTTCCAGCAGAGAATCATGTCTTCCTGGATCCATCAGTGGTTTCCAGCAGAGAATCATGTCTGCCTGGATCCATCAGTGGTTTCCAGCAGAGAATCACGTCTGCCTGGATCCATCAGTGGTTTCCAGCAGAGAATCACGTCTTCCTGGATCCATCAGTGGTTTCCAGCAGAGGATCATGTCTTCCTGGATCCATCAGTGGTTTCCAGCAGAGAATCAAGTCTGCTTTAATGCAGATCACCAGCATCCAGCCTCGTCCCCGGCACACAGAGATTCCTCCTGATTCTCTGATGATGTTCTACTCTGTAGATGGAGGTTCTTCAAATCTGAGGAACATTTTTCTGGACTTTTATCTACAGTTTGTCTCAGATTGGTGAACCTCTGTCCATCTCTCCATCTCAGAGACTCCCAGTCATGTTACTGGTCTGTTCCCAGTTAAACCAGTCAGTTGTCATATGCAACATAAACCTGATGTTACTATTGAAAGGAAACAGTACTGCATACCCACTTATGCCATAAACCTGCTCAGATCAGAGGTGTATAACTGCACTTATGGAAACGCTGCTCGATTATGGAAAACATCACGATTATTTTTGAGTCACATGATTTATTTAGCATTTCTTTCTCTTTCAAACACTCCATTTATGATTTATGCAAACTGTTCAAACTCATAACAAATATAGGCTACAAATATGAACCTATGTAGCTGTTTTGCAGTGGATAAAACATTACATGAATAAAATAGATATTTATATAAGTTTTAGTGCAATGCTAGAATATTCCACATCGGACATTTTTTGTTAACGACACCCAAGTTGTCGTGGTGGAACGAACTTTTCAACTTGATTATAAGAGTTTGGAGATCGTTTGACATAAACATTGAATCCGCACGCGCTGATTAGATAGGATAAGATTAATCTGTTCCCGTTCGGACCAGAACCGGACTCAGAACCGGACTCAGGCCCGGATATCAGGGCAGGACTTCGGGAGGGGTTTCATCTTCCCTCCGTGTTTCTGCAACGTCACCGTTTCCAGAATGCGTCACTCGTCCTGATCGATTACCCACGGTGCATTTCATGAGCTTGGTACATGCACCCCTCCTGGTCCTCAGGGCCCAGAGAGAAGCCGGTGTTCATGCAGCTGGGGGGGGGGGGGGGGGGGCTGCTTCTCATCAGCTGCTGGTGAGCGTGGGCGGGTTCAGAGTCCATCAGGAACAGCGGTCCATTGTGGGAAAATAACGCTGAATCCCGGCATGTGCATGGGCCGTTCAGGAATGGGGGGGGGGGCGTTTTCTGTCAGGAAGCTGCCACGTCGTCTCATCTGCAGCTCTGACCTCCACCGCTGGAAGCAGCAGTAACTCAAACATCTCTGACACCAGCCGACCGGAGGCCGGACTGACCAGGCTGCCTGCAGGGATGACCAGGGGCACCAACCAAAATCCCACTTCATCTTCAAAGACCCACAACGCAACTTTCAGCCGTTTTCTCAGTGACCCCCCTATTGACAGCTGAACGAGCATCCATCTTTCATCGTACCTGTAAGGGACGGAAAAAAATACTTTCATATGCCGATAACACGTCTATATTTAAAAACAAGGTATTGATCTATTTTGATAATGAAATCTTGCAAGATTTCATTATTTTGTTTTTGCTTTTTGAGAATTCTGTTATGATTTTACACAAATACAGTTGATAAAACAATTAAAGGCAATTTATCCAGTTATAATGGAAAACTTGAATGCTTTCACACTTTTAAACATATTTAAGGCAAAAACATGACACTTTTATAGTAACAAAAAAAATGCCAGTAATAAGAAATACATATTTCAGAACTATGCACAATATAATTGGCCCCCTGTCAGTATCGGCCTCAAAACTGAGTATCGGACGTCGGTCACCCCACCATTTTCTAATCGATATTTAACCAATCAGCCCGCTGTTTCTAAAGTAAAAAAAACCCAAAACTTCTTCTTTTTCGTCTTCAAAAACTCCATCCATCTATTTTAATAACGAAATCTTGCGATATTTCATCATTCTGTGCCGAAATCTCAAAAGAATTCACAAAAATTTCCTGATATTTTTTAATATGCTGATATTAAATCGACATTTAAAAAGTGGTATAGATCTATTTTACTAACCAAATATCACAATATTTCATCATTCTGGTGAAAAATCTCGTGAAAATTCACAAAATTTTGAGAGAATTTGTAAGTAAAATAGATTGATACTGCGTTTTTAAATATCGATTTGATATTGGCATGTGAAAACATTGCGATATTTCAGTGGATCGATATTTTTTTAACTTTAATATCGGTATCTATATCAGCCACATGAGTTTTAAGATATCGGCATATCAGATATCGCCCAAAATTCTAATATCGTGCACCCCTATTCAGAACAATATTAACTTACAGACGGTGGTCCACGTCGTAGGCTGTTAGTAAGACGGGTACGTCCAGGTCCGACACGTCGTCATGGAGATGAAACTCGGTCCTGAATTCTGCTGCTTTGGAACCGCGTCCATCCAGAACAGAGCGGATCCGTCCGGCTGGAAGTCAGTCGATGAAAAGCATTCGGTCCCGTTGATTTTTGGATTGCGTTTGACATCAGCGCTGCAGCCTCACCTGCAGCAGGTGACATCAGCCATCAGCTGACGTCTGGATGACCTGAAATCTGAACTCTGCATGAAGATGCGGTGACATCAGAACCAGTCACAAACGCAGATTTTTAAAGTGGAAAAGTTGCGTTTTGGGTTTAACAAGTATAGAGTTTCAGAGAGTAATTTGGGGGGGGGGGGGTTCTGCTGAAGCCTGGTTCTGCTGGAACCGGGTCCGGACCCCTCCTCTGTGTGAGATCCAGGTTCGGACCAGTCCTGTGTGTGTAGGTGTGAATGGAGGAGGAGGTGAGGCGCCTCGGTGGGACGCATGACCTACTTTCCATCAGGGCGGTGTCTCATCCTCCTCTTCATCTTCCTCTTTGTGTCTGCCTGCTTCCATCCTGCTGTCCATCTTCCTCCTCCATCATCATCATCTCTCCATCTTCATCCCGTCTTCACTCAGATGGAAACTGCTTCCATTTGCACCTTTCTGCTGCAAAGTTGCTCGTATGTGTCGGCCGCCTGCACTGATCTGATACAGCAAAGAGCTCCTGCTGGGAGGAGCCCCCCGCCCCCCTCCCCCCACAGACAGACAGAAACGACCTAATTGCTCATAGCAAGCAGGATTTTATCTCAGAGCCAGAAACTTTTCTCAGAGATTTTGCTCCATATTGACATGACAGCATCATGCTGTTGCTGCAGAGAACATCCCGTTCCACCGCATCCATGATGAAAACCTCCCGTTCCACCGCATCCATGATGAAAACCTCCCGTTCCACCGCATCCATGATGAGAATCTCCCGTTCCACCTCATCATGATGAGAATCTCCCGTTCCACCTCATCCATGATGAGAACCTCCCGTTCCACCACATCCATGATGAGAACCTCCCCGTTCCACCACATCCATGATGAGAATCTCCCGTTCCACCGCATCATGATGAGAACCTCCCGTTCCACCACATCCATGATGAGAACCTCCCGTTCCACCACATCCATGATGAGAACCTCCCCGTTCCACCACATCCATGATGAGAATCTTCCGTTCCACCACATCCATGATGAGAACCTCCCGTTCCACCACATCCATGATGAGAATCTCTCGTTCCACCTCATCGTGATGAGAATCTCCCGTTCCACCACATCCATGATGAGAACCTCCCGTTCCACCACATCCGTGATGAGAACCTCCCGTTCCACCACATCATGATGAGAACCTCCCGTTCCACCACATCCATGATGAGAACCTCCCGTTCCACCACATCCATGATGAGAACCTCCCGTTCCACCGCATCATGATGAGAACCTCCCGTTCCACCACATCCATGATGAGAACCTCCCGTTCCACCACATCCATGATGAGAATCTTCCGTTCCACCACATCCATGATGAGAACCTCCCGTTCCACCACATCTATGATGAGAACCTCCCGTTCCACCACATTCATGATGAGAACCTCCCGTTCCACCACATCCATGATGAGAACCTCCCGTTCCACCACATCCATGATGAGAATCTTCCGTTCCACCACATCCATGATGAGAACCTCCCGTTCCACCACATCCATGATGAGAACCTCCCCGTTCCACCACATCCATGATGAGAACCTCCCGTTCCACCACATCCATGATGAGAACCTCCCGTTCCACCACATCCATGATGAGAATCTTCCGTTCCACCACATCCATGATGAGAACCTCCCGTTCCACCACATCCATGATGAGAACCTCCCGTTCCACCACATCTATGATGAGAACCTCCCCGTTCCACCACATCCATGATGAGAACCTCCCGTTCCACCACATCTATGATGAGAACCTCCCGTTCCACCACATCCATGATGAGAACCTCCCGTTCCACCACATTCATGATGAGAACCTCCCATTCCACCACATCCATGATGAGAACCTCCCGTTCCACCACATCCATGAGAACAAGCTCCCCGTTCCACCACATCCATGAGAACCTCCCGTTCCACCACGTCATGATGAGAACCTCCCGTTCCACCACATCCATGATGAGAACCTCCCGTTCCACCACATCCATGATGAGAACCTCCCGTTGCACCACATCCATGATGAGAATCTTCCGTTCCACCACATCCATGATGAGAATCTTCCGTTCCACCACATCCATGAGAACAAGCTCCCGTTCCACCACATCCATGATGAGAATCTTCCGTTCCACCACATCCATGATGAGAACCTCCCGTTCCACCACATCCATGATGAGAACCTCCCGTTCCACCACATCCATGATGAGAACCTCCCGTTCCACCACATCCATGATGAGAATCTTCCGTTCCACCACATCCATGATGAGAACCTCCCGTTTCACCACATCCATGATGAGAATCTTCCGTTCCACCACATCCATGATGAGAACCTCCCATTCCACCACATCCATGATGAGAACCTCCCATTCCACCACATCATGATGAGAACCTCCCGTTCCACCACATCCATGATGAGAAGCTCCCGTTCCACCACATCCATGATGAGAACCTCCCGTTCCACCACATCCATGATGAGAACCTCCCGTTCCACCGCATCCATGATGAGAACCTCCCGTTCCACCGCATCCGTGATAAGAACCTCCCGTTCCACCACATCCATGATGAGAACCCTCCCGTTCCACCGCATCCATGATGAGAACCTCCCCGTTCCACCGCATCCGTGATGAGAACCTCCCGTTCCACCACATCCATGATGAGAACCTCCCGTTCCACCGCATCCATGATGAGAACCTCCCGTTCCACCACATCCCAAAGCTGCTCTGTTGGACTGAGATCTCGTGACTGTGGAGAAGATTTGAGTACAATGAAATCTTTGTCATGTTCCAGAAACCAGTCTGAGATGATGTCATCTTTGTGACATGGCGCGTTCTCCTGCTGGATGATGTCATCTTTATGACATGGCGCGTTCTCCTGCTGGATGATGTCATCTTTATGACATGGCGCGTTCTCCTGCTGGATGATGTCATCTTTATGACATGGCGCGTTCTCCTGCTGGATGATGTCATCTTTATGACATGGCGTGTTCTCCTGCTGGATGATGTCATCTTTATGACATGGCGCGTTCTCCTGCTGGATGATGTCATCTTTATGACATGGCGCGTTCTCCTGCTGGATGATGTCATCTTTATGACATGGCGTGTTCTCCTGCTGGATGATGTCATCTTTATGACATGGCGCGTTCTCCTGCTGGATGATGTCATCTTTATGACATGGCGTGTTCTCCTGCTGGATGATGTCATCTTTATGACATGGCGCGTTCTCCTGCTGGATGATGTCATCTTTATGACATGGCGTGTTCTCCTGCTGGATGATGTCATCTTTATGACATGGCGTGTTCTCCTGTTGGATGATGTCGTCTTTATGACATGGCGCGTTATCCTGCTGGAAGCAGCATCAGAGGATGCTACACTGTGGTCACAAAGGGATGGACATGGTCAGCAACAATACTCAGGTAGGCTGTGGTGGTTAAACCGCCACGTTGGTACTTAGAAAATATCTCCCACACCATCACACCACCACCACCAAGCTGAACCATTGATACAAGGCAGGATGGATCCATGCTTTCATGTTGTTGACACCAAATTCTGAGCCTACATCTGAATCTGGGAGCAGAAATGGAGACTCATCAGACAAGGCAACATTTCTCCATCTTCTATTGTCCAATGTTGGTGAGTCTGTGTGAATCGTAGCCTCAGTTTCCTGTTCTTAGCTGACAGGAGCGGCACCCGGTGTGGTCTTCTGCTGCTGTAGCCCATCTGCTTCCAGGTTGGATGTGTTGTGCATTCAGAGATGCTCTTCTGCAGCGTTCGGTTGGAACAAGTGCTTATTTGAGTTCCTGTTGCCTTTCTATCAGCTGGAACCAGTCTGGCCATTCTCCTCTGACCTCTGACCTCTGGCATCAACAAGGCATTTACACCCACAGAACTGTTGCTCACTGGATTTTTCCTCTTTCTGGGACCATTCTCTGTAAACCCTAGAGATGGTTGTGCAGGAAAATCCCAGTAGATCAGCAGTTTCTGAAATACTCAGACCAGCAACCATGCCACGTTCAAAGTCACGTAAATCACCATTCTTCCTCATTCTGATGGAGGGCAGAGGGGTAACGGTGTGGGGTGAAACCGGGGTTTCCTGTGGCTGCGTGTGACAGTGAATGCAGCATCAGCGGGAGCCTGCAGCCTGAAAGAAGAGAAGAAGAGCCGAGGCGATGCTGAGATGTTTGTTGTAGGAAGTGTGTGTTTGTGTGTGTGTTGGGATCTGGGACTGGGGGGGGGGGCGTCTAGACATTTAATTTCACACTCTTTGAAGTTGTTGCCCACCGGCTGAACGAGGCCATGAACTCAACATGATGAGACGACAAGCAGGAAGGGGAGGAAGACTCTGGTCTCATTTCCCCCGTGAGATCGGTGCGCAGCGGGGGGCGTGCGGGGGGGGGTGGGGGGTGGGTGGGGGGGGGCAGGGCTGGTCCGTGTTACAGCAGATGTGTGTTCAGCGCTTTGTTTTCGGATCTATCAGAAACGGAAAAATATGAGTTCACCGCTGTCAGAGCAAATGATCGCTCCAGTCTGCTGGCGCAGGGTCCCACGCATCATGGAAAACCTGGAAAACCTGGAAAATGATTGAACATTTTTCCAGTCATGGAAAACACATGAAAAATGAGAAAAAGGGTAAAATGTCCTGGAAAAGTTTTTTTTCTCCCTCTGCTTCTTTGCGGTTTTGTCACGGCTTTGTCACGGCTTTGTCGCTGCTTCATTGCTTCTTCGTCACTGCTTCGTTGCTTCTTCGTCGCTGCTTCGTCGCTGCTTCGTCACTGCTTCGTCGCTTCTTCGTCGCTGCTTCGTCGCTGCTTCGTCACTGCTTTGTCGCTGCTTCGTCGCTGCTTCGTCGCTGCTTCGTCGCTGCTTCGTCGCTGCTTCGTCGCTGCTTCGTCACTGCTTCGTCGCTGCTTCGTCACTGCTTCGTCGCTTCTTCGTCGCTGCTTCGTCGCTGCTTCGTCACTGCTTTGTCGCTGCTTCGTCACTGCTTCGTCGCTGCTTCGTCGCTGCTTCGTCGCTGCTTCGTCGCTGCTTCGTCGCTGCTTCGTCATTGCTTCGTCGCTGCTTCATCGCTGCTTCGTCGCTGCTTCGTCACTGCTTCGTCACTGCTTCGTCGCTGCTTCGTCGCTGCTTCGTCACTGCTTCGTCGCTGCTTTGTCACTGCTTTGTTGCTGCTTCATCACTGCTTCGTCTGCCTTTAAAAATAAAACCATCTTAAAAATAAATAAAAAAATAAAACACATTTGGTACATTTCACATTTGTGTTTTCTATTTTCATATGACTTTATATTTCCCTTATTTTAATATAAATATTCATGAATATTAGTAGAGATTCAGAGGAAACCTGACTGACTCACCTGTCTTTGAACCAGGTGCAACTTCAAGAGGTCGCACTGTCCAAAGACCAGCTTCAATATCAGCAGTTTGTCTTGAACATAAAATGATTCATACCCTCACATTAAAGAAAAGGCTAAATTCTCACTACTAATGCAAATAATAAGAAACTAATAATAAATAAAAATGTACAAAATTATAGTTTAGTGAAATGAAATAATTAAATCATTTTAAAAAACAAACAAACAAAACTGTCTTGGACACATCAGAGCATCTTTCCCATGAACATGGACCAACATACCTGTCAGCAGGTGCAGACGTCTGATTGGACGTTACAGAAACACCTGATTGCAGTGATTGAATCAAAGTGTTGCTCAACAACATTTTAGCTTCAGAGCCCCATCATGCTTGTTTACATGTTTTATTTTGTGTTTGTCTTTGATGTTTATTTCAAACCTGAATTTAAAATCATTGTCATGATTTTCGTAGTATTTTTATTCATTATTATTTTTGTCAATTTCATCTTATTTCACTGGCAGCTGATTTTTTTCCTTCTTTAATTCGAGAGGATGAATAATTTAAAGGACGACTGTCGATCATTTTGCTCTGTATTTGTTTGCAGTTTAGTGATTGCAGTTATTGATTACCGTCCTAACTATGGCTTTATTCTTAATCTGCCATGTTGGTGCGTTTTAATGTAACGTGTTATTTCAGTGATTGGAAACATGTTTTTATTTAAATATTTATCGATTACATTATTTTGGTTCCCCCCTTAAAATTGTAGTTTTTGGCTGCAACTCACTGGCACATTTTTGTTTTTGGCCCTTGGAGGGAAAAAGTTTGCCCCCCCTGGTTTAGATGCTGGTTGTTGGAGGGGATTTCAATCGGCAGATAATGAAATCAGCTGCTTCCTGACTGTTTCATGTTGTGGGAGTGCCGGGGCGTCTGGCTTCAGCTCTGCAGGCTGGAACAGACACGGCGCAGCTCTTTGTTGTAATTGTTGTCAGGAAGCCTGTTTAAAATCCAGCTGTCAATCACACACACACACACCCTGCCACCCCCTCCATGTATTATCTGCAGATAAAACCCCTCCAGCGGAGCGCTGCAGATTCATTTGAATGTGTGAATTCCAATTAGGATTATCTTGTTCAGTGAGGAGGGGGCGCTGATGAGGCCGGATCCGGCCGGGTGATGCTCCGCGTAGATGAAACTCATTAGCAGCTCATCTCGGCCGAGCGCCGTGGTTAACTGTTCACTTCCGGATATCCGTTAGTCTGTTTGATGGCGGCTGCAGCTGCACGTGGTGACATGCTGCAGCCTGGCAGGAACGTGCGTGGAGCGATGCACGAGGCAACAATAGAGTTCATTAACGTCTCACCAGATGTTTGAATTCACTCATATCCTCCTTATTAATCAGTTAGTTGTGTTTGTGGTCATCATGGATGGAAAACAGCGCAGAGGTCAAACGGACCAAAGTCTGACGCTGACCGAGGATTTCCAGGGTTCTGATGTGCGTTTGGGTCCAGAAAGCTACAGAAAGGTCGTTTTTTCCTACTTTAGCAGCAACATGTCAGCAGGAGTCTGCTAAAAAGATTTATTCCTCCAAGAAGAGTTTTATAACAATAATAATCATACAGTTAAATATGATTATAAGGTTCATCTTTTTATTATTAATATATATATATGTGGGAGTGTGTGTGTGTGTATATGTATATATATATATATATATATATATATGTGTGTGTGTGTGTGAAGAGTTCATTTGCAAAACCAGTTAACCACCATTTAGAAAAAAAATTTAATTAACTGCATCTGCAAATAAACTTTTCATTTACTTTCTGAATATTTTCACCAAATCACACTCACATGATGTAGAGGATTTTAATGATGTTAAATGGAGATAGGAGGTTTGTACCCGACAGCGACGAAAAGCAGTTAACTCAGTTTTTTAAAATAGTGTATGTATATGTATATATGTGTGTGTGTGTGTATATGTGTATATGTACTGTATATATATATATATATAAGAAATATGGCTCTGATTTTTTATTATATTTTATAAAGCTTCTCTTGATGCTCTGATTTTTATTTAGTAAATAATTGTTTATAACTAATTAGCATGAAATTGCTGGACCTTTTATCATCTTATGATCTTTAATTTACCTCCAGCGCAGCAACAAAACGTGGCAACAAAATTGGTTTTGCACAATATTTTTGGCCCAATATTGATACGACCAATAAAACTATTGATATCGGCCCGATATCGGGCTGTTTCTGAGCCGATATAGAGATTCAGTTTTAAAGCAAATGTTGGTCAGTATTTTTTATTTATCTTTTAAATGTATGTTTTTCATCTGATAGGGACAAAGCGTACAAATAATAAACAAAAACTACTGAATACTGAATACTTAGCCCAAAGTCTAGTTTCCAGTATCACATCGCCAATAAAAGTTATCAATAATTAACCGATATATAACAGATGATGTTTGTTTGTTTGTTTGTTCTTTTTTTAATCATGATAAACAACATTAGGCCACGCCCACCGTGCAGCATCATGACGTCTCCGGCAGCTACTGGAAGGATTTTTCTAACTGTGCACAGGGAATGGATATTGCATCATTTCCAGCTTTAGTATTGGTATCGGTATCGGTCATGAGAAGTGGAACGTTATCGGCTGTCGGTATCGGTTGAAAGTTTTCATGTCATGCATCGCTAACGGCGGCGTTTCCGGCCGGTGTAAGCTGATAATCAGGAACTTTCTGGTCCTGGAGGTGTTCTGATCCGTGAAGACGACTTTCTCGTCTGGTCTGGTCACTGCCCCCCCCCCACCCCCACCCCCCAGCTAAGAGTCCCACTTCCACTCGCTCATGTTAACGAGTGAAAACATACTCGTGTCGCCACCGCTGCATCACCAGCCGCAGTGAGCGAAGCCTCGCTGTAATTGGCTGTCATTAGCGAGGGAGGGGAGGAGCTACATCTGCTCGCTGGGAAGATTGAAGCCGCCCAAATGGACGCCCCCCCCCCCCCCCAGCGACTGCTGGAGATTAGCTGTGTTAATGTGCTGCAGCACCGGGGTGAATTCTAACGCTCTCTGACTGGAAAGTGTGTTATTCTGGGACACAAACACCCCCCCCCCCCTCCTTCCATTAGAGCCTCACTGGTCCCGGCGGGCCGGTATCTGAGGCCGGACTCTGGCCTGGCAGCCGTTAGGACGCGGTCTTCACCTCCAGCAGCAGGTCCTGCTCTGCATCATGTTTTTGTCCTTCTGGACCAAAATTAGGGCTGTTTTCATTCTCGGAGCAACATTGTGCAAGGATAATCCGTTTATGCACAAAGCGGGGGGAGATTGAGGAGGAATATTACGAAAGTGAAATAATTTCAGCCCACTTGACCCACAACACCACGCCGTTAGTTTCTCATGGCTTCATCTGAGACGGGCTTACGACGAGCGGGTCAGAGGTGCCTTATGTAAGCAGGAATAATCTCCTCCTCTACCTCTGCTATCAGAACATTCAGCTGATAAATGCAGGGCGGATCGATGCAGATATCGATAATACCGATACCAATGTTTGTCGATATTTAACGATACTGCTGTGATGATATGGAGACCTCAGTACAAGGCTTGAAAACTGTCAGAATCTTCATAAACGTGGAGGATGAGGAGGTTTCTGACGGATCCGGTTCACAGCGATGACATATTCCCTGAACCGGTTCTGTGACTGAAGCCCGACTCTGACGGGATCAGTCGCACACTGCAACGTTTACTGGTCTGAAACCAGTTAAAAAACGCTGAAATGGAGAAGAACCAGACTGTAATCAGGTGAAATTCTCCGTCCATGCAGTAAGATAATTACACTTTCAGATTTCTTAAAGGAACATTCCCCCCACAGAATGATGTAACTTCATCTTCCACCCCCCTCATGGTGAGAAAAGACTCTGCAGCACCTTTTTAATATCTCAAATGCAGCCGGTGATCAGGAAGGCTTCTCGTTTCCCCCCAACTTTCATATAATGGAGTTCACCGGGGTCCGAGCCAAAAAGGTCCTTAAAGTCCACAAAAACTTGTCAGTATTCCTCCATACTGCTCGTCCAATGTAATCCAAGTGTCCTGAGTGGGTAGCGTCCAGAATTTACTGGAAACAACGTCATTTAGTAGATTTTTAGAGCCTAAACAGTACTACATCAGTACTACATCAGTACTACATCGCATCTCCCGCGAGCACACCGATGCACGTTCATGAAACTACGGAAGCTGCGGCAGACGAGATCACACGTTCTCTTTCTCTTTCTTTCTTTGTTTTAAATCAACATCAACCCCTCTTGGACCCTCTTGTGTTTGTCTGCAGCTCTGTCGCTCTTAGCACAATGTAAACAGCTAATTTCTTCTTCTACGCTTGCATTATTGGCAGAGTAGGCTCTGAACGCCGAGGCTTCCGTAGTTTTGTGAATGCGCATGTGTGCGCTTCATGAAAGTACGATGTTCTACTGTGTAGTCTCTAAAAATCTACTAAATGATGTTGTTTCCAGTAAATTCTGGATGCTACCCACTCAGGACACTTGGATCACATTGGACGAGCAGTTTGGAGGAATATTGACACGTTTTTGTGGACTTTTATGGACCTTTTTGGCTCGGACCCCGGTGAACTCCATTATATGAAAGTTGGGGGGAAATGAGAAGCCTTCCTGATCACCGGCTGCATCTGAGATATTAAAAAAGTGCTGCAGAGTCTTTTTCACCATGAGGGGAAGTGGAAGATAAAGTTACATCATTCTGTGGGTGGAATATTCCTTTAAACTCTCATTTTAAATCCCTCATTTAGTGAAAAATCCCTCAGAATTGTCTGGTGATACTTCTTCTCCGTGTTTCTCATTTTAAAGGAACATTGTGTAATCGGGAGCAGCTCCCTCGTACTTTTCATGCTGCATTCGCGTGAAACCGGGCAGACCGACGACATCCGCTGCATGTAAAGTTATCACCGGCCTCTATGTGAAGACGTGGTCCATCAGTTACAGCGACATCAGTCCACATCTGATTTGTTGTCATGGCGATGTCGTATTGTTTTCCCTGACCCATGTTTTACCGTCTTTCGCTCGGCTTCATTGATTAAAATGACATCTGGTTTGTTACCGACGGCCGTCTGCCCGACTGCACGTGAACGCAGCATCAGTGAGACGCTGGTTTCTCCCACTGCAGCGCGGTGACTTTTCAAAGGCATTACCTCGAACTGAGCTGAAAACTCCGGTGTGTCCGGTGAGTTTCTGTGTTTTCCTGCTGTCACGCTTCTCCCGAACGCAAAAACATGGCGATACGACATGGCAGCCCCCACCGAGCCGCCCCGCTCGATGTGTAAATGAATGATACGAACGGTGAATTTAGAACTTAGAGGAGCACTTCAGTTTGTTGATGGGAGTGATAACTGATTAATGAAAAAACACTTTTGAACCAAATAATCAGTTTTTGTGAATAAATAACAGGAGAACTTACACAATATCCCTTTAAGGAAAGAAAATCTTAAAACAAGATCATTTTTTAAGTTGAGAATTGCTAGAAAGCTTTTCTGCGGCGGTGAAGGCTTCTTCCACCAGGGGTCATGTTGGTTTGGACGATGCGGGACTTGAACTCATGATGCTCTGAGTTGGAGATAACCTGCGATACCGGCTGAGCCGCCGTTTCCGCCGGTTCAGGTCCCTCTGTGCTCGCAGTTCTCCAGTTTACGGCTCGTTCTTGTTTTTAGATCTTTTTTCTAGGGATGCACCATATAATCGGCCCCCTATCGATATCGGCCTATATCTGTTTTTAAAACTGAGTATCAGACATCGACCACCCCACTGATATTTAACCGATCAGCTGTTTCTAAAGAAAATGAAAACTTCTTCAAAAACTTCTTTTTTACAGACTTTAAAACTTCTATATAGTTTCTTTTAGGACGTTCTGTGTGAACAGTTTATTTGTGTAAATAACCAAATATCCCCCGTTATTGGATATCGTTTGTTTTTTCTCAGGGAGAAGAGAATCCAGGTGGTTCTAGGATATCACGCACATATCCTGTTAGTTTTGTTTGACCAGCTGTCGTTAAGTTTAACTTGTTAACACAAGTCGAAGTATTTTTCTAATTTTGCAGAAGGAATGAATATTAGATCATTTATTTTTCAGCTTTAATATCGGTATAGATATCAGTTATCAACTACATAAGTTTGAAAATATCAACATATCAGATATCGGCCAAAATTCCAATATCTTGCATCCCTAATTTGGAATGTTGTAGCATTGCACTAAAGCTGAACAAAGTTTATTTTGGGATATCTTAAATATAAATAAGAATATTTTCTTTTGCTTCAAATATAGAGAAACTGCAGAACAGCTGGATTCATGTTTTTCCACGTTTTTTTTTGCATTTATTTAATGTTCATAGCATATTTATTTGTTTCATACACTGCAAAACAGCTTTACAGGTTCATGTTCGTAGCCTATATTTGTTTTCAGTTTGAACATTTTGCAAAAAATTATCAATGAAATGTTTGAAAGAGAAAGAAATGCAAATAAATGTATCATGTAACTTAAAAAATAACCTTTTAATAATCGTGATAATGAAGTTTTCCATGATCGAGCAGCCGTTTATCCTGGAACTGTGGGAGCATTTCCATTCCTGTGCGTGTGTGTGTGTGTGTGTGTGTGTGTGTGTGTGTGTGTGTGCATGTGCGTGCACGTGTGTGTGTGATCCTGCAGTCTCTTTGTTGTTGCTCATTAATATTCAGCGCTGATAATGAGCTTCAGCTCTGCACACGTGTGTTACGGCGTGTTTCCATCTCCAGTGAGGCGTATTGTCATCATCGGACCCTCGGGGGGGGGGGGGCGCAGACCCTCGGTTCATGTTCCGTAAACGCTGCAGAACGTTTCTGTGTCGGGCGCTTCAGTTTGGGATTTAGCCGTAGCCCCGCCCCCCTCCTTTCCTCCTCTTCATCGGGAGCTTTTCCATATAAAGGGAGACGGGTAAAGTTAATGTTGCATTCAAGTACATCATGTAAACCTGATGAAGGAAACATATCGGTGTGACTGGACCACTGTGCTGACCTCGTCGGGCTCCACCCACCATACCCGTTCATCCTGGGATGAGTTCAGGCGTCAGTGTTTCTCATTTTCCAGGATTTTATCTTTGAAATCTGATAAATGGAAACACGAAAACCTGATTACGACGTTCGGGTCAGATGCATTTCTGGCTACGATGTGTACAAACCTCACGAAGATCAAGGAAATAAATACAAAAGTATCAAAACATTTATTTACCACTGACATCACAGCAAGACACAATATAAAATAAAATCAAAATAAAATAGTTTGACTCCACTCATGTACATTACATTAAACCTTTCAAATGTTTCTCTGTAGTACTACTACAACAAATACTCCCTATCCAGGCTGATAACTGACTGAAGCTGAAGACTGAAATAGAACATGTTCCCACATTTGTGTGCTGGATGTGGCCTTTGCGAGCGTCATCACAAGTTTCAGCCGTGCTGGTTCAGTCATTTAAGTCTTTCAGATGAAAACCCAAAATTTTGGGTCATTTTCAGAAAAACTTTCAGTGAGCCGAATTTTCGTAGTACCCCTAACATATATATACACACGCGTGTGTG
>JALJCO010007847.1:0-11759 GCA_023101725.1 Atherinomorus stipes
CCGTGCCTGAGTGACTTGAGTGAGGATGAATTCATGTCTGGGACTCAGACACTATTAGAAACCTGCAAAAAGTTTGGCCTCTGTTGCTTTTTGCAACCGCAGGAGACGCGGTGTGACTTGCAACACTCAGGCCGCTTGTGAGCACCCGTAAAGCGGACAAGTTTCTGCGCGAGAGCCGGTGAAAAAGCAGAGCTCATAACTTTCTTTCTGAACATCCGATCTTGAAAATTCCAAATGTAGCTGGTAGCTAGTGTCCAAAATAAGAAGGGCAAAAGGGTTTGAAGCAGCTCCGGGGTCGTTCCTGGGTAGCAGGAGCGAAACTTCCCCAATCGCAATATCTCGGCGAGAAACGCTTAATGGGGCGAAAGCAGAGCTCATAACTTTCTTTCTGAACATCCGATCTTGAAAATTCCAAATGTAGCTGGTAGCTAGTGTCCAAAATAAGAAGGGCAAAAGGGTTTGAAGCAGCTCCGGGGTCGTTCCTGGGTAGCAGGAGCGAAACTTCCCCAATCGCAATATCTCGGCGAGAAACGCTTAATGGGGCGTTTTCAACACAGGAGCGTGTTAACCGTGCCTGAGTGACTTGAGTGAGGATGAATTCATGTCTGGGACTCAGACACTATTAGAAACCTGCAAAAAGTTTGGCCTCTGTTGCTTTTTGAAACGGAGGGAGAGGGGTGACTTGCAACACTCAGGCCGCTTGTGAGCACCCGTAAAGCGGACAAGTTTCTGCGCGAGAGCCGGTGAAAAAGCAGAGCTCATAACTTTCTTTCTGAACATCCGATCTTGAAAATTCCAAATGTAGCTGGTAGCTAGTGTCCAAAATAAGAAGGGCAAAAGGGTTTGAAGCAGCTCCGGGGTCGTTCCTGCAGCAGGAGCGAAACTTCCCCAATCGCAATATCTCGGCGAGAAACGCTTAATGGGGCGTTTTCAACACAGGAGCGTGTTAACCGTGCCTGAGTGACTTGAGTGAGGATGAATTCATGTCTGGGACTCAGACACTATTAGAAACCTGCAAAAAGTTTGGCCTCTGTTGCTTTTTGCAACCGCAGGAGACGCGGTGTGACTTGCAACACTCAGGCCGCTTGTGAGCACCCGTAAAGCGGACAAGTTTCTGCGCGAGAGCCGGTGAAAAAGCAGAGCTCATAACTTTAATGTAGCTGGTAGCTAGTGTCCAAAATAAGAAGGGCAAAAGGGTTTGAAGCAGCTCCGGGGTCGTTCCTGGGTAGCAGGAGCGAAACTTCCCCAATCGCAATATCTCGGCGAGAAACGCTTAATGGGGCGTTTTCAACACAGGAGCGTGTTAACCGTGCCTGAGTGACTTGAGTGAGGATGAATTCATGTCTGGGACTCAGACACTATTAGAAACCTGCAAAAAGTTTGGCCTCTGTTGCTTTTTGCAACCGCAGGAGACGCGGTGTGACTTGCAACACTCAGGCCGCTTGTGAGCACCCGTAAAGCGGACAAGTTTCTGCGCGAGAGCCGGTGAAAAAGCAGAGCTCATAACTTTCTTTCTGAACATCCGATCTTGAAAATTCCAAATGTAGCTGGTAGCTAGTGTCCAAAATAAGAAGGGCAAAAGGGTTTGAAGCAGCTCCGGGGTCGTTCCTGGTAGCAGGAGCGAAACTTCCCCAATCGCAATATCTCGGCGAGAAACGCTTAATGGGGCGTTTTCAACACAGGAGCGTGTTAACCGTGCCTGAGTGACTTGAGTGAGGATGAATTCATGTCTGGGACTCAGACACTATTAGAAACCTGCAAAAAGTTTGGCCTCTGTTGCTTTTTGCAACCGCAGGAGACGCGGTGTGACTTGCAACACTCAGGCCGCTTGTGAGCACCCGTAAAGCGGACAAGTTTCTGCGCGAGAGCCGGTGAAAAAGCAGAGCTCATAACTTTCTTTCTGAACATCTAAAGCGGACAAGTTTCTGCGCGAGAGCCGGTGAAAAAGCAGAGCTCATAACTTTCTTTCTGAACATCCGATTCCTGAAAATTCCAAAATGTAGCTGAGAAGCAAGTGTCCAAAATAAGAAGTGGCAAAAGGGTTTGAAGCAGCGCCGGGGTCGTTCCTGGGCAGGCATGAGCGAAATCTCCCCAATCGCTACATCTCGGCGAGAAACGCTTAACGGGGCGTTTTCAACACAGGCAGAGCTTGTCAGCACCGTGCCTGAGTGACTTGAGGGAGGATGAATTCATGTCTGGGACTCAGACACTATTAGAAAACCTGCAAAAAAAAGTTTGGCCTCTGTTGCTTAAACGTAGAGACGCGGTGTGACTTGCAACACTCAGGCCGCTTGTGAGCACTCCGCAGGTTTGACAAGTGTCTGCGCGAGAGCCGGTGAAAAAGCAGAGCTCATAACTTTCTTTCTGAACATCCGATCTTGAAAATTCCAAATGTAGCTGGTAGCTAGTGTCCAAAATTAAGAAGGGCAAAAGGGTTTGAAGCAGCTCAGGAATTCCGTTCATAGGAAGCAGGAGCGAAACTTCCCCAATCGCAATATCTCGGCGAGGAAAGCGCTTAACGGGACGTTTTCAACACAGGAGCGTGTTAACCGTGCCTGAGTGACTTGAGTGAGGATGAATTCATGTCTGGGACTCAGACACCTTAGAAACCTACCAAAAGTTTGGCCTCTGTTGCTTTTTGCAACCGCAGGAGACGCGGTGTGACTTGCTAACACTCAAGCAGCAAGCGAGCACCCGTAAAGCGTACAAGTTTCTGCGCAGAAAACCGGTGAAAAAGCAGAGCTCATAACTCAAAAGGGTTTGAAGCAGCTCCGGGGTCGTTCCTGGGTAGCAGGAGCGAAACTTCCCCAATCGCAATATCTCGGCGAGAAACGCTTAATGGGGCGTTTTCAACACAGTGCTGGTCACGAAATGTAATTGGAAAAAAAATCTTGAGTTAATTAGTTCACTTTCGCCAAGTGGTGCTAGTTAGATACGCCAGATTACAGCAACTAAGCTAAGCTAAGCTAAAGTCAATGCTGCCAGATTCAGAGAATGACTGGGTCGGTTAGAAAATGGTTCTGCCCACTTGTCCAATTCAGGGGGCTGTGGGGGAGCCTCAATTTCACCCAGAGGTGGCATATGCCTTTAAAAACAAACGCACAAAAGATAAAACAAGTAAACAAGCATGATGGGGCTCCAAAGCTAAAATTTTGTTGAGCAACACTTTGAGGCAATCACTGCTGTTTTCTGTAACGTCCAATCAGACGTCTGCACCTGTTAACAGGTATTTTGGACCACTGTTCATGGGAAAGCTGCTCTAATGTGTTTTGAGATAGTTTTTTTTAGTTTTTCATTATTATTTTCAACCATGATTCAAAAGCAATATTTTGTTTCACTAAATTATAATTTTGTACATTTTATTTATCATTCGTTTCCTTAGTTTACTGTAATTTGAATTACTATTGTGAATTTAGCCTTTTCTTTAATAGTATGTATAATTTTGAGGACGACAGTATGTATGTGTATGTGTATTATTTTTCTGTCTCTTGTTTATTGTTCTATTACCATCATTGTATTTAATGTTATCACTTTAAATTTGCACGTTTTAATTGTTTTTGGTGGAGGCTTCAGATAAACCAGACTGTTTTTTTTGCCTCTTCCAGCACTGTATTGTCTTTTAACTGTTTTTTTTCTCACTGTGTTTTCAATGTGTTCTTTTATGAAAATAAACTTTAAACTTGAAATAAAAACTGAACTTAAACATCTACAATTAGCCAATGGTCTTGGATCACTGGAGTTTTAAATAAAGGTTTAAATTTGCAGCAAAACTAATTTAATCAACATGAAAATGTATGTGTTTGTGCATTTTCTGTATTTACTCTGAGGCAACAGCGTGGTCAATAATCAGTGCAAAGTTTATTTTCTTGTCTTTTAGGAAATCCCAGTAATTATTAACCAGTTCAGGTCTGAAAAGGCTCTATTCCTGCTTTGATGTGTTGATTTCTATTTTGGCAACATGTGGGCAAGGTGTGCTGGATTTGCTCTTCTGGTTTGGATTCCTGGCTTGCTGGCTGGTGAGTATGTGAAATTCAGCTCCAACAGTCATGTTGTTAAACATAGAAAAAAGATATTTATGTGTTTATCTAACCCAGTGTGTCAGATAAAGTCTCTGGCAGCACAGAGAGAGGACTGAAAGTTAAGCAACGTCTGAATATAGTTGATACACTGGAACAAAACAGAGCTTTTTGGATGGACCCACTTTTCAACAATAATCTTTACAATATGAAAGAAAATCATTTGTGAAAAACAACAAAAGTATTAAATGTCTAAAGTTTCCATAACATTTCTTGAACATTTAAGATGATCCTCGGACTGTGCTCCTCTGGACAGAGATTAAAAGTTGTATCCTACAGTATGCAGACATAAGATCTATAAAATAATGAATCACACAAAACTTATGACCAAATCCTGAGTAGGAAAAATACAGATAAATCTTTTTTTAAATTCTATCTGTTAAAGTTCTGACTGTTAAGAATCCCTAAACTACCATAAACTTCCAGCTAGCACCGCGGACCACCTCACATTTAAAATTGGCTGGTTTGCTTATAGAAATGTGAGCATCAGCTGGCTATTATACGACATTTATTTCAGAAAACACATCAGGAGGAGGAATTTCTGCAGTTAGAGCAAACAAAATGGTATTCAGAGCAGGAAAGGATCCTGGTGAGACAAATAATCTTGTGTACCTGAAATCTCGAACCAGTCCTGGAGCAGGACAACAAAGCCAGACCAGCATCTTGGTGGGTTGCAGCGTTTTGTTTCCAAGATTTGTATTACATTCTGTTGCATCATCAGTTTATTTCTTTGTAAAATACAACTCAGTCAATCAGAAATGTTTCGAAACAGGCTTGAGTAACAATCTTCTGTAATTATCTCTACTGTATTTTATAAAATACAACAGAGATAGATAATGTTACATCCATTATCTGCTTTTACTTAGCAGGATAGTTCACGTGGCATTTCCACAAAATTCATTAAACTCCCTCTTGAACAAATACAGCATGTGATTCCTATTTTTTATTTTTTTGTATTAATATGTTTATCATTTATTATAACATATAAACATGTGGTTCAATAATTTTGCTTCAGGTTGATGCATTCAGTTCTTTTATGTTGTCAAACATACAGACTTGGTAATATTCCTGCTCTTTTTCACAAACTCACTCCAGATCTGTCAGATTGTGAGGACATCTCTTGTTCTCTTCAGGTCACCTCACAGATTTTCTTTTGCATTTAGGTTCTGAACTCAGGCTGGATTCTTTCAAAACTTTAACTTTCTTCTGGTGAAGGCATCCTCAGCTGATTTTCTGGTTTTCTCTGACAGTTTGTTTTCTATCACAAAAACTGAGCTTTTTTTTTTTATCAAGGACGTGTGCTTCTTTATCTTCTGTATCTGCTGTGTCTTCGCAAATATGTCCCTTTTTATGTGCCGTACAGATGCAGGACATCCCATTTTGTGGAACACATGTGAAAAGACATTATGACCAACGATGTTGTCACTTCAAGGAAACTTAAACTCTTCCTTTCATGGCCTACGTCACTGTGACGTCGCCGCTGTAGCTGGAGGCAAAAACAGAGGAAAGCGCACAGCGAAGACTGTAGAAACCAGCATCCTCAAGTGTTATTACAACTTTTGTTGTGTGTTTGGGTTCCAGAATAGGAGGAACAACATCTGTGGCAGTAAATTAAAGTTTTTTAGGACACCAGTGGACACTAGTCCTCAGAAAAAACGAAGACAATTATGGTTCAATGCAACAAGATAAAAGACTGAATAGTTTTTAAATAGTACTGCTGAATGACGCAACGAGACCCTAGTCTGCAATATAAAACTGAAAACGTCAAATATGTTTTGCTTTTCCCTAAAAGCAATACAACAAATCATCATAATAACACATCAGAACGAGTATAACAGCTGCTGCATTGCAAGTATTTCTGTTAGCTTAAACTTACCACCATGCAGGTGCAGTTTGCTCTTAAAATAATAATGTTTTCCTGATTGACGGTGATCCAGGTCTCATGTCATTCTTCTTGCTTTTACCTGGCTCAACAAAACTTTGGACTGCAGCACACAAAGATCCAAACGTGTCGTGACCATTTCTGACATAGTTGTAAGCATCCAGCTGTTTCTTTGCAAAGCTTCTCTTTGCTGGACACACAGATATCCCGCCACTCCACCGTCTGCAGTACAGAAGATCCTCGTGCCTCTCCTGTAAGGTGTCTGGATCAGCCAGCCTGCTTCCATCTGCTAGCGTTAATTTACTATAGCAGCTGTCACGGTCCATAAAGTGTCTGGACATATTCCAACAGTTCCAGGACTGAAACACTGGTTTGAAAACTCTCCATTTACAAAAAAGCCACCAAAACCTGCTAGCTGCTGCTTGTTTACATAGCAACTAGAGCTGGTTTTGCCTCCAGGCTAAGCCCCGCCCACCAAAAAAACGTCACCATGTTTGTAAACTTTGAAGGGGTCTATAAAATCAGCCTTACTATCATCTCAATATTTAACCCTCCCGCTCCCATGGCTGAGTCCAGGTCGGCAGGGACCCCAGGTGAGTTTTAGCCCTCTCCCGCTCCCATGGCTGAGTCCAGGTCGTTAGGGACCCCAGGTTAGTTATAGCCCCTCCCGCTCCCATGGCTGAGTCCAGGTCGGCAGGGACCCTAGGTTAGTTTTAGCCCCCTCCAGCTACCATGGCTGAGTCCAGGTCGGCAGGGACCCCAAGTAGTTTTAGCACCCTCCCGCTCCCATGGCTGAGTCCAGGTCTGCAGGGACCCCAAGTTAGTTCTAGCCCCCTCCCGCTCCCATGGCTGAGTCCAGGTCTGCAGGGTCCCCAGGTTAGTTTTAGCCCCTCCAGCTACCATGGCTGAGTCCAGGTCGGCAGGGACCCCGGGTTAGTTCTAGCCCCCTCCCGCTCCCATGGCTGAGTCGAGGTCGCCAGGGACCCCAGGTTAGTTTTAGCCCCCTCCCGCTCCCATGGCTAAGTCCAGGTCGGCAGGACTAACCAGGTTAGTTTTAGCCCCTCCAGCTACCATGGCTGAGTCCAGGTCGGCAGGGACCCCAGGTTAGTTTTAGCCCCTCCAGCTACCATGGCTAAGTCCAGGTCGACAGGGACCCTAGGTTAGTTCTAGCCCCCTCCAGCTACCATGGCTGAGTCCAGGTCGCCAGGGACCCCAGGTTAGTTTTAGCCCCCTCCCGCTCCCATGGCTAAGTCCAGGTCTGCAGGGTCCCCAGGTTAGTTTTAGCCCCCTCCTGCTCCCATGGCTGAGTCCAGGTCTGCAGGGACCCCAAGTTAGTTCTAGCCCCCTCCCGCTCCCATGGCTGAGTCCAGGTCTGCAGGGTCCCCAGGTTAGTTTTAGCCCCTCCAGCTACCATGGCTGAGTCCAGGTCCTTAGTTCTAGCCCCCTCCCGCTCCCATGGCTGAGTCGAGGTCGCCAGGGACCCCAGGTTAGTTTTAGCCCCCTCCCGCTCCCATGGCTAAGTCCAGGTCGGCAGGGTCCCCAGGTTAGTTTTAGCCCCTCCAGCTACCATGGCTGAGTCCAGGTCGGCAGGGACCCCAGGTTAGTTTTAGCCCCCTCCCGCTCCCATGGCTAAGTCCAGGTCTGCAGGGTCCCCAGGTTAGTTTTAGCCCCCTCCTGCTCCCATGGCTGAGTCCAGGTCGCCTGCGGACCCGTCGGTCCTTTGAAGCTGGACATGAAAAAAATCCAATACAAAGCGGACCCAGATCGACTCCGACGGTCCCAGGACTGGCAGAGTTCTGGCCTGGCGCAGTGTGGACAGAAAAACAACTCTCACTCTCACTCTCTCTCTCTCTGTGTGTGTCTTTATCTCAAGATCCAATCTCTACACGCAGACACGAACACACACCAACTGAGAACTGAGAGTGGGTGTCACGGAGGAGGGGGGGGGGGGGGGCGTGTTCATGTTGAAAGCAATGCAGACAGGAGAAACCAAGATTGTGCTGGGGGGCGTGGTTTGGAAACTCTGAGGCACGGTTGGATTCTGAAGGGGGGTTGCGGAAAGGAATCGCTGACAGAGGAATGTAGTCACAAGGTTTTGTGTGGGGGGTGGGGGGAATGGTTGTTTTCACATTTGACTCGCATAATGAAAAGCCATGTTCAGACTTTAAGCAACCGTCGAGTCATCACCGTGGATGGGGCTCGATGCCACTAAGGTCAGGTTGCGGAAGGCCGTGCCCAGACCTTACACGACCTTCGAGTCATCACCGTGGATGGGGCTCGATGCCACGAAGTTTGTGTGAGGGAAGGCCGTGCCTAGACTTTACACGACCATCGAGACAGACAGAGGAGAAACAAAGATTGGGCTGGGGGCGTGGTTTTGAAACTCAGACACAAACTCTAAATCTCTGAGGCTTGGATGAACTGAGAGTGGGTGTCACGGAGGGGGGGGGGGGGTGCGGTCATGTTGAAAGCATTGCAGACTGAGGAGAAACATTGATTGCGCTGGGGGCTTGGATTTGAAATAAAAATCCAGAAAGTGGTCCCCACAATGTTGCAAATATCTGGTACACACACACACACACAGTCAGACACCCCGCCCCCTGAAGGGAAAAACACAAAGTACTCCACAGAAACACTGAAATAAAGAAAAAAAAAAGACATAGGAATGCACTACACATCCCCAACCCAAGGCCGCAAAAGACCCATTGATAACATCTAATGTGCCACCCCCCAACACACACACCTCACACATACATACTCAAGCCAGAGAGCAGAGCACAAGGGTTAAATAAATTACTTGATGTTGAATGTGTGTTTGATTTCATTACAGATGTCCTAACTGAAGAATGAGTTGTTGAGCGATAGGGCTGTGTTAAACGATTATTTTTTAAACGATTAATCTATCGATTATTTTTTCGATGCATCGATTAATCTAACGATTCACTTTTTAGCTCGATTCGACTCGATTCGATTATCGATTATCTCCTCATAAATTGACAGACAGCAATTTATATATGCTGATATAGATATATAAAATGTAAAAAAGAGCATGAATAAAAAGCCAGTGGGAGCCAGCAGCCTGTCATGGAGTTTTTCATGAACCAACAGAATGTAAAATTTATGTTGAAAACACAGCGGACTGAAAAACAGGCTTTTTTTAATTCTTTCATTTACATGAAAATAATAATAAAAAAGTCATTATTGAAATAATATGATCATGTAAACTTGGAGGATTTAAGCTAAGACAGATATTATTTTCCAACAAAAGATAATGAAGATAAGTAAACATTCAGAGTTGAACATCTATATTGAACATGGGTCTAGCTTCCAGAAAAAGTGCATCTTCATCTTCATTCTGTTCATGCTTAATACGGGTGCAAATCACTTGGCACCCAAAAATTCTTTATTTATCCCAGAAGTGATTACACAATACTATTACCAACAGATGAAACACGAACATGAGGTTGAGAACGTGACTTTAATTATATTCAGTCAGAGACGAGACAGCTTCCGGCATCAGCTGCAGTTCCACCCACGGCCAGCAGATGGAGCTCGTGCTTCATGCTGACCGTCTCAAACAGGCCTGACGTGTCTGAAGACATGGCGTCCATCTCACGGAAATGTCTCATGTCTCATTAGGCTTCGGATTCGCCATCCCTAATATATAGTTATACCTTCGATAAACGAGTGTGGGCCTTCACTGCCTTACACTTTGGAAACTTGGAAGAGCCACTCGCGGAGATCGCGCCGCCATCTTTGTTTTAGTCTGAAGTCGCATGGCGCCGCCATCTTTGTTTTGGTCTGACGACGCATTGGTACGCATATTTTGCGTCGACGTATTTTTTGCGTCGACGTAATCGGTTACGTCGACGAATCGTCCCAGCCCTATTGAGCGAACTTAAAAAAGTAAGGCAACCAGCTGCACAGCCTTTTTAAGTAAACGCGACTAACAGGCTTGTGTTGAGTGAACCTACTTCAACAGGGTAAATCGAGATGAAATATTAAGTTAATCTGAACAGTAGTTTTAAGTTTGCCTTACTCACACAGTTAAGTTGAGCCAACTTGTGTTCCTAAGTTGGCTCAACTATTACATATATATATTTTGAACTTAACAACATTAGTTTTCTCAACTTAAAGATGAGAGTAGACCTGACTAACCATTCTAAGTTTATTGAACTAAAGATTCTTCTTTGATTTACCCATTTAATTTAAGTTCATTCAACACATAAGTCCTTTAGTTGAGTAAACTCAAAAAAGCTGTGCAGCTGGTTGCCTTACTTTCTTAAGTTCAGTCAACTTTTCCTTTCTTACAGTGTAGGAGTGTCCAAAGACCTGGGTAATTTCACTGATGAGTTACACATTCTACAGCATCATCTTCATATAACGGTGTGTTCAGACCAAGCGCGATTTGGGCGTCAAGGGCGTCAGGTTTACATGCAAAGTCAATGGCCGACGCGCGTCGAGGAGGCGTCGAAAAACCTGCGGCGCGTTTCGCACATCGGGCGCGTCGAGGCGCGTTACGCTTGTTCGCGCGTCGAGTTTTGAGATTTTGAGCGTTTGACTCGCGTTACGCGCGTCAAGGGCGTCAGACGCCGGAGTTGGAAAATCTGAACTTTGGCGTCTTGACGCGGGGCGTCGACCAATCAGAGCGAGTCATGACACAGACACACAAATTCTGACAGGAGAGGGAACACCCAGAAGAACCAGGGGAATCTCCTCTCTATCTGAAGACAGAGGAGGATAAACTGTGATCTGTGTCCGGTCCCGGTTTCTGAACGGTGGTTTGATGACCTGCTGTCCTGATGGGATGTACTGGGCTGATAATGCTGCCCCGCATCGGGACAGCGGGACGTTAAACTGGGCCGGATCAGAAAGCTGAATGTGCCGCTCGCCAGCTGCTCCTGGAGTAAATGATGAAAATCATCACAGTCAGAACACCTGGAATCATTTTGTGGACCGGACACTGAGCAGAGATGTCCGACGATGACGTTCCCTGCTTTATTTATCACATAAAGCCGAGCCGCTCTCTCCTGCACCTGCCATGGTGCAGACAGAGCAGTGAAAGGGAAAAGAGAAAGGAGAGGCTCCTCCCACGGCGCGGCGAGCGCGGCTTGGCTGGGCATCTCTCGCAGCGCGTCAGGGCGTCAAGACGCTGGAAATCAAGCGTCTGACTTTTTAGTGACCAAGCGTCCATCTTTGGGCGCCAGGCGCGATTTTGACGCCCAAATCGCGCTTGGTCTGAACACACCGTAACTGCCTCCAGGATGTTTATTTGATTGTTCAGAGGTAGAAAATGATTGTTTTTTTCTCATTGTTCTTCCTTGTAGCTCCTGTCACAGTGACATTGAACCCTCCAAGTCCAAAAAAGATTTTCACTAATCAACAGGCAGAGTTGAAGTGTGTCGTTGCTGGTCAGGACGAGCCCAGTGTGTCTGCAACTAACATCATCTGGTACATTGATGGACAGCAGGTTGAAGACAACATCAGCACAGAAAGTAAAGAAAAAACTAAAATCACCACGCTGACTCGTAGCTTCTCTGATTGGAAGACGGTCAGCAATGTCAGCTGCTCTGCAGTTAGAAAATATATGATTCCAGTTACTCAACATCTGAATGTCAACAGAGGTATGTCCCTCAATGAAAACATCCAACAGTCTGATGTGGCATTTGCTTTTGTCCTTTTTCTGAATTATAACACTAATGATAATAAAGTGTAACAACTTTGTGATTCCTTCTGTAAAATCCTGACTTCAACACAGTACATGAATTTGCAGTATGCATGCTGATAAACTGAATACCTCT
>JALJCO010007851.1:0-10421 GCA_023101725.1 Atherinomorus stipes
GAAAGTCGGGTCATCCAGACAGTTAAACCACACCAACAAAAGAATTTATGTTGTGATAGCTGAACACTGTTCCCAAAAATAAACATTTTCACACGGAATACACAGAAAACTATACAAGTTTTGTTTATATAGGAAACATATTGTGTGCATAAAGGCTGTATGTATGTAAACATTATCAATTTAATTTATATAAATTTATTTATTAAATGTTAATCCATTACTGTAATTTATTGTTTAAATAACCATGTATAGCATTTATACTGGCTCCTACTACTAATGGATATATATTAGGGATGCACCGATTGTGAAAGTCTGGGCCGACACCGATACCGATGTTTAACATAACAACTTGGCCGATGGCCGATGTTTTCCATTTTTATTTCTTACTTCCTTTGTGCCACAGAAATTTACAAGTCTTTCAGCTCTTCATCAGTCTATTCTTGAATGAGCACAAATTCAATCAGACCAATTTATGAAACAGGAACAACCTTTAATGTCACTTTGTGGTTGACATTAGTTATAACAAGCTCTTTTCTGAAAACTTTTCAAAAACCTGGGACTGATAATCACTAAAAAGATGCTTCAGTATATTGCCAAACAAAATTGAGTGGTTTTAGCCCAATAAACAAAAACATACTCAATGAGAAGATTATTTTCATGGCCCAATAAAAAATATTTGTGGAGCATGAACTGCAAACTGCGTAACGCTGATCTTTTTCTGAAACGGTAAAATATTGCCACACGACCGCCGCCATCTTCGTTTCTCTACTGAGGAAAGTGCGTAGATGCCTTCAACCAGTATCTCCCCCCACCCGCCCAAAAATGAGGGGGAAAAAAGAGTTTTCTTAAGAACAGTGTTGATGACACATGTAAATCATTATATATATATATATATATATATATATATATATATATATATATATATATATATATAAAAAATATATATATTTTATATATATATATATATATATATATTATAATAAATATATGTCCATGGCCTTTGGGAAAGTCCTTCTATTGGCCGATGGCAGTTAACAAGGCAAACATCGTCCGATACCGATGTCCAGCCGATGCATCGGTGCATCCCTAATATATATTAAATAAATGATCATTCATTCATTCATACGCTCTGACATCTTCTGGCAAAAACACAACCAGATAAAAACTGATCCTCTACTGGACGTGATGTCATGACTGATTCAGTCTCAGGAGATGATGATGAGGGGATGAAGATGAGACACTCACGTGCCTGCAGTGTTGCTTTTTTAATGCGTGATGATGTCTGAGGTCAGACAGTCCACCGCGCGCCACAGAAAACACTCGCCAACATATTTAGCAGTTTCCCTCATCATCCTCACTGACGCTGTCCAGCAAAGGACGGTCCTGTTCTCACTCAGGTGTTTTCTTTAGCAGCGTTTTTGAGAACATGCTGGAGTATCAGGTGTGGACATTTTAAAATGCGCGGGTGCTGTGAGAAGCGCGCGTGACAGCAGCACACGCAGGCGTGCAGGCAGATACAGGACTGGAGGATCCTGCGTAGATCCCGCTGGTTTTTGCTGGCTTTAAAATTTCCTGTTTTTATTTAGCTTATTACTAAATTTAATGTTTGTGTGACAGACATGAGTGTTTGACCTTTATGGAAATACGGAACAAATGGCGTCCCATATTGGTTCAATACGAGATGCAACGTTTTGTTGTCAATTAAAGGACGATTCCGTATTTTAAGGGACGGGTGGCAACCCTACATATGAATCCATGATAAATTCCCTGGTTTGTATGTTTCACTGAACGTACAAACAAGAACTGTAAAAAGAAAATATATTAATTTCTTATTTGGATTTTTTTCAGTGCAATGTGATGAGAAATAGTTTAAATATTTAAATAAAGCACAGTAATGTCTTTTTTTACACTGGAAATTCAAGAAGTAGGGGGTGGTTAATCTGCCTGATTAGATTACGATTATTGAGGTCCCGATTCGATTACCAGCTGATTTTCGAATATTTAAGATTTTCCATTGGCGATAATTGATTTTACAATTGACAACAGTAACCAAAAATATGCCACAAAGTTATGGCAGCATTAAAATAAAAGTCAGCTGCTGAGTTACTTAACTGTTTTATTGAGTAACAACTCAAAGCACAACCTGTGGTGTAGTTGTAACTTCATAATTATTTCTTTAACTTGGCAAAACTTATTGCAGCTTTACTACCTTCTACACTGTAGAGCACAGAAATGAAATGATCACAATGTTTTGTGACTGATCACGTTATTCTAAACAACAAATGAATGGAAGGTTTTTTTCCTTCAGAGGTAGAACCAACTTACTGTAGCTTTAGCTTATACGCTGTAAAAAACACAGTGACAGAATGCAACGCTAACTTGTGAGAAATCCAGTTGTACAAAACATTCACTGCTCAGGAATGACCAGATTCTTATGGAGGAAGAGCAGCTGGTCCACAATGTCCCCCACAGTGGAGGACATTCCCTCTGCTGCAATGCTCGTACCTGGGATACATAAATATCGTTTGGCCAGCTAGGCTAGGAGAGGATACACATGATCGTTGGTGCTCCACCACTCAAGGGGGTCATCGGTGAGAGGAAGTGAAGGGGCCTCCAGAAACATGCGAACCTCCTCCTCAGCCCTGGTTTGTGCAGACTTGGGCTCCACTGTGGTGACAGCATTAAATGTTTGGCCCAGCAGTGCAGTCAGAGAAGATTGTCTTGAGGTGGAGGCTGTAGGGGGGGGGCATCCTCAACCAGCTTCAGGGCTTCGTCACGAACCTTCTCAACTGCGTCATCCTCCTCACCATCATGCCCCTCAGCCTTCATGTCATCACCTTCCCCCTCAGGGACTTCATCCTCCTGCCTCACCACCTAACACAGGGAAGCAGCAAAATAAAACAGGTTAAAGAATTCACATTTCAAAATCATTAAACAAATACAGCATCATTCAGTGGCCGACATTTCAGTTTTATATTCCAAGTCTGCATGTTACACTCAAAACTTTACCAACGAAACTAAGGCTTTAAATTTTTCAGTTTTTAATTGTCCATATTTTTTATAAGAAGCACTCTAACAATCAGATAATTAATCATTCTATAAATCACTGTTAACATCCTGTGTGTAAAGGCTTGTTTTATTCTAATGTTTAACTGTTATCATTTAAGCACTTTGCGTTGCTGTTTACATGAAAAGTGCTTTTGTAAATAAATTTGATACTTGTATCAAAAGAGAGACTACCTCAAGGGATGATGCAGCCTCTGTCGTCACTCTGCTGTGTGTCCCCACTTTTTCATCCTCAGAAAGGACTTTAAAGTTTTAAAGCGAGGATCCAGGCACGGTGCTGTATGGAATGTCTGCCTCTCTTTTGTAGATGTGTATCTCTTCCTCAAATCTTCCCGGATGGTATGCTTGATTTCTCGGGTCATCCTCTGGTGCAGGGGTGAAGTCGGCCAGTAGCTGGGCATGTAGAGGGGCGATGATGGAGAGAGTAGGCATGCTCTCCTCAGACATTATGGTGGTCACCAATTTCATGGGCTTGAGGGCCTTCAGTAGGTGTTCAGCGCCAGACACATCTGCTTCACTCAGTGTGCAGATATCATGTGCACCTTTTCTCACCTGTAAGGATGATGGGAATTTAAAGCAGGAGTTGAGAGTTAAGATAAAGAAATCAAAATTTTATGCTTTGAGGTTTATCCATTCACGCAAACACGATGACTGTCATTTAGACTAAGGGCCAATTCCAATTCCTGTCTTAACCCGCAATCTGCAAAAATGCGCACTCCTGCAAAGTGCACCGATGAGGCCATGTGAATGTCCAGAGTGAGAATCACTGTTCCTGTTTATGGTAGGGCTGAACGATATGGACAAAATTTCATATCTTGATATTCATGCCAGACATCTCAATATCAATACGATACGATATGACTACAGGTTCGTTGAAAACCAAACACTTTGGTGGAAAATGCAGTTTTGTTTGTGACTTCCAGAGCTTTACATGCAGGACAAGCGCAGGGGAAATCTATATCTATATATATATTCTATATAGTTGCTTTTTCAATATTAATATCTTGAATATTCATATCTCGATATAGATACCGGCATATCTTTCAGCCCTAGTTTATGGTCTGTCAGCTTTGTCTCTCTGTTCAGAAACGGTTGAATCAGAAAGCAGCTTATCATTATACGTAGTTCTATCATTCTACGTAATTCATTTGCTCCAATAAGAGCACACTGTTAAGCAAACAGCCTCCCCCCTACTCTCTCCTAACGGTCTATGCACCATCCGCTTCGCTCCCCCCCTCCCCTCCCTGTCTGATTCATTTGCGAGTGGGAGAGAGACTGCAATAAGTAATCAGGTCTGGGTTAAAGGAGTCATCACCCGGAAATCCCACTTTTTCATGTTAAAACATGTGTATTGGGGTAGGAATTAAGTAAAAAAGTGCCAGAAACTCCTGAAAGTGAAAGTGGCTTCGTTTTTCAGCTTGAGCTCTCTCTTCATCCCAGAATCAGCCACAAGAGCGCGCACTCCACAGCACGCGATTTGGACCCGCCTCTGGCGTTGACGTCAACCACCTCGGCCTGCTAAGCTAGCCTCTTTAGCGCCACCTAAAAGCAGCTGATTACCTGCCACGGAGGAGTTATGACCAGCTGTTATGACGTGAACTAGAGAGGCTGCGAGCGAGCTGCTAAGCTAGTGTCTTAGTTATGAACTCTGCTTTTCAACGGCTCCTACACAGAAGCATGTCCGCCTTACAGATGCTCGTGGTCGGCCTGAGTGTTGCAAGTCACACTGCGTCTTCTGCTGTGGCAAAAGCCAGCAGAGGCCCAGCTTTGTGGATGCCTGTAATAGTGTCTGAGCCCCAGACATGAATCCATCCTCATTCAAGGCGCAAAGGCATGGTTAACTGGCTCCCTGTATTGAAAATGCCCGTATAAGCGTTTCTCGCCGGGATATTGCGTTTGGGGGATTTTCGCTGCTGCTTTCCAGGAAAGACCCAGAGCTGCTTCCAACCCTCGTGCCCTTCATATTTTTGACACTAGCTACCATCTACACTTGGAATGTCCAAGATCGGATGTTCAGAAATAAAGTTATGAGCTCTGCTTTTTCACCGGCTCCTGCGCAGAAGCTTGTCCGCCTTACAGCTGCTCGTGGTCGGCCTGAGTGGACAGAAGGGACAGCACTAGGGAGCAGTGGATTATATTTATCAGTGAGGATGTGCAGTCGGTAAGTGTTGCTGCTTGTGTAACTTATTATCTTTTGTTTCAGAGACCAGTAAACGGTGGTTGACGAGCGGACAAGCTGCTAATGTAGCTACAGAAGCTAACACTGTTTGGTTAACTTCACGTCAGACGTCCGCTCCTTATATTCATCAGAGTCCAGCCCTTTTACTCCGCGGATCCTCTCGATCAACCGTACCGTTAAGTTTTTATCAAGTTTTTCTCTGTTGGGACATCATTTCCTTCACCTGCTCTGTCCTGATAAAACTTTGTTTTGGCTTTGACGCTTGCCTCGTGAACGCGCTTACAGACAGCTCTGACTCTCGTACGTCTTCTCGCGACAAACAAAAGTTGGGGATAAAAAGAGGTTAAAATGAGCTCATTAAATTTTCGTCCACCCAACTATAATTAAAAATTCATTTGAAGATAATTTAAGAAGGACTGTGTATGTAAAACACTAGGTTATGACACCTTTAACAAACAAATGGATTTAAAAGAAAACTTCTACAGCTATACTAAGGGAGGCGACCACAACCTTGTCATTACCTGTAAGTTTATTTATTTTCTAAATGCTGTCTTGTCTGATAAACATAGCTCACTGTCTGAAGTGCCCATCTTGCTAGCATTTAGCCTTTAACAAAGTCTGACCACTACAGCAGCTTGACCTAGTTTCTCTAAATAAGGTTATAGCTAAATAAGGTGGAGCCAATCAAAATGAAGTCAACGTGGTCTCCAGGTAAAGCTCCATATCATAACCGGACCCAACTGTGTTACTGAGGAAGTGAGGTCTGGCGTTTCGAAACAATAGTCCGCTGTAAAAAATGCCATTTTTTTTCTTTGGAGATTTGACTTCTGCAGCAATGCCAACAACATGAACTAGTTTTTACTGCTATGTCATCACTCCTTTGACATTTATAATCGAGGTATTGTATATGCAGGCATACAAAAAGTGTGACTTTTGAGAAGTTCTGAGGGGGAAAGGTGGGAATTTTTCTGCTGTGTGGTCATGAAATCCAGCTTGATCTTTCTTTCCCATTTTAATGTTCCTGCAGAACTGCAGCAGTTTTTGGACATTACAAAGTGGGTCCCCTGTAAATGGATCCAAGCGGGACCCAGAGCCTTGCCACATAAAAGAGGAACCAGCGAAACTGCTGCCAAATCAACATGTGATGGAAGCTGGAATGACATTGGGCTACATGGGTCAGATGTAAACAGTAATATGAAGTGTAACACTGTCAAAAAATCCCTAAGCTGCTCTGAATATGGAGAAGAGTTTAAGAGTTAAGAAACACTTAATAGAAACATCTTTGAGCTGTTCTAAGAAACATTTTGAAGAAACACAAAAAGTAATGCTTCACCTGAAGAAAATCACAGTTAGATGTGACATTTGTGGTGAAATTTGTAATCATAAAGTAGATCTTAGGAAACATATGAGAATCCACACAGGAAAACTATTCAGCTGTGATGAATGTGGACAAAGATTTAGTCAAAAGGCACACTTAAACGAACACATGAGAATCCACACAGGAGAGAAGCCATACAGCTGTGATGAATGTGGACAAAGATTCAGTCGAAAGACGCACTTAAACACCCATTTAAGAGTCCACACAGGAGAAAAACCATACAGCTGTGGTGAATGTGGACAAAGATTTAGTGAAAAGGGAAACTTGAACAAACACGTGAGAATCCACACAGGAGAGAAACCATTCAGTTGTGATGATTGTGGACAAAGATTTAGTCTAAAGGCACACTTAAACCACCACATGAGAATCCACACAGGAGAGAAACCATACAGCTGTGGTGAATGTGGACAAATATTTAGTGAACGCGGAAGCTTGAACCGACACATGAGAATCCACACAGGAGAGAAACCATTCAGCTGTGATGAATGTGGACAAAGTTTTAGTGAAAGCGGAAGCTTAAACCGACACATGAGAATCCACACAGGAGAGAAACCATACAGCTGTGGTAAATGTAGACAAAGATTCAGTCGAAAGACACGCTTAAACACCCACTTAAGAGTCCACACAGGAGAAAAACCATACAGCTGTGGTGAATGTGGACAAAGATTTAGTGAAAAGGGAAACTTAAACAAACACATGAGAATCCACACAGGAGAGAAACCATTCAGCTGTGATGAATGTGGACAAAGATTAAGTAATAAGGGAAGCTTAAACCGACACATGAGAATCCACACAGGAGCTAAACCATTTCCCTGTGAGGTTTGTAGTGAATTATTTAGATGGCGTAGTAGTTTAAAGGGACACATGCTTGTCCACACAGAATGGAGACAACAAAGTTAATGATTTTGCTGGAAGACTCTAAACAATGTGTCTAGTGTAGATAGGCATGTGTTAGAACTTCAGGGGTGATTTTCCATGAAGGTCACTCAGGAAAGAATCACCTGGAAAACTCAGACAAATTTACCCCTTTCTCATGCAATAAAGCCAATGTCAGTTCACACATCATACACATTTCCTCTCATTTAAACTACTTTGATCTCCCACATACACATAATCTCTCATGTGAACTATGAGATCTATGAGCTCATGCACACATGGGTTTTGCAAACATAACTGGTATCACTCATTGAATTGGTCATTTGGGAGTGGGTAGCTTAGTGGTAATGTTGCTTTGGTGCAGAGGACCTGGGTTCAAATCTGCGTCACGATACTCAGGTGAACCACTGTGGACCCCTGAGCAAGGCCTTTAACCCTCCACAAACAACTGCTCCCCGCGTGCTATAAGTAGCAGCCCACTGCTCTCTGATACCTCAGAGATGGGTGAAATGCAAAGCCCTAATCCCCCTTGGGAATCATACCAGTAAATAAGAATAAATAAATAAAATGGGTATAGGATGTATTGATCATCTTGCTGTTTTCATTTATAATCGTAAGAATTTTCTTTTTGTCAGACATCTTGAATCAGATCTTACCTTTCTGACACTTTCAGCTGTCACTTAAGTCTTCCTCAGAGCTTTCAGGACTTTCTGGTATGACATGTCTTTTAATACAACTGACCGGGAAATCCTGATGTGACATGTCTCAATCTTTTGATCGGGCACGGAAACTTATGAAATACCCGTACCTGGGGCCTGTATGACGAAGCTCGATTAACATACCCGGGATTTCTCTCTGTTACCTGGGTTGACTAAAAGGCCTCCTTCCACTGAAAACCCGTTTAACTTGCTCCTTCTGAAATACGGAGGGTTTCCCCTTGTTTACTTACACATGCTGACTTGCTAGCGTTGTGTTCCCCCCAGTCGGCTGTGCTTTCTCATCAGAGAAACAATACGAAGAAAAGAGCGAATCGGGAACAGCCTTGCATTTCTACGTCACATTGCAAATAGCGTATCCCACGAGGGGTTTATATCCATCCATTGGAAGGCAGGTAACCCTCCACTACACACTAGAAGTGAAGACAGCACGACTGTAGCTTTGAAGTTGAGAAGCTAATTAGCTAACTGTTTGTTAGCATGGCGGAACAAACTTGTTTGTCGGCTCTATTTCCTATTTGTAACAAAATAAGAGCGGAGGGCGGAGCTTCCTTCATACACTCATAGGTGGCAGCCAATCAGACGGAAATTCATGAGAAGGACCCGGAAAAGCCTGCAGTTGGACCACAAGCCTCTCTTCTAGTATACAAACACAGCTGGATACAAAGCAACCAGAAGGTTTTTTTAAACAGAAACGGTGCAGAATGCATTCAATAATAATGGAGAACACAGAAATATTAATGAAATGACCATGGAAGTACAACTTTAACCAGACATCCGGGGTCTTGATAAACGGTACTATGAAGCTGGTAATCCACTCGGTAACTCAACCCAGGGTTTTTCAATCTTAATCAGTGCATACATAAAATAAAATTGGTGGCGCTTGAAGCGTCTGACCAATCACAGACAAGGAGAAACAGAAGTTTCCTCGATAAGAGAAAATCCTGCTTCGTCATACAGGCCCCTGGTCACGTCTGTCTTGTCTGGGTATAAGGTGTCTTGGATCAATGGATGTTTTAGTCACATGTACGTTTGAATTTGATACCTTTTTAAATTTGAGATGTTGATGATGTGTGAATGTGGGATTTGATTTATGTATATTTTCAAGTAATTATAATCATGATCATGTCAGAGGGGTGTGTAAGACTTACAAATGTATTTTGTCCTTCATAGCCCCTCATAGAGGATGTTAAGAGTCCATGAGGGCTTACGATGTAAAGCAGGTCACATAAATAAGAAAGCCAATGAACATCACAACATTTTTAAATGACTTAAAAAAAACCTTAAAATCAATCCTTAAAGGATCAGGATTGTACTGGTGTCATGTGTTTTTCCCTCTGGTCCTCATCAAAACACATTCTGGGGTAATTGTAGATTACCCCAGAACGTGTGGACTTTACGGGACAATCAGAGAAACCAGATTACATCACAGAAACTGGATCTACTAGAAATAAAAGCATGCATTAATACCTTCCTGCTAGCTAGAGAGAGAGGAATGGCTGGACTATTGTGATGTTTAAGATGATAAAATTCTGTCTTTGTGACATTTCTAATGTGTGAAATAAAATCCAGCTCAGTCTTTAAGATAAATTTGACCTGACTTGAATCCCTGTCTGCTCATCCTGGCTTTTTTTAGTTTTTGTGTCTGCGTCCTCCACTCTTACTTCACCTAACTTCATGACTTATAAATCAAATATAATCATTTTATATTTTGCTTTTTTATCTACTACTGTATGAAATGTAACTGTTTTCTGTTTCTAATGTAACCGTTTTTCTGTCAATATTTTTACAAGTGCTTGATAGAAAATATGCAGCATTTAGTTTGACATTAGACCTTATTTTCTTAGAAATATTATGTAACACCTTCATGAAGAGTCACCAGGTTTGAATCAAGAACACGGAGGTGAGAAGAGAAAGTGAGAAGGACTGAGCAGAGTATTGTTAAAAGAATTGTTCAGGAAAAGAAAAATTCAGTCAAGAATAGGATGTGACTTGCTTGCTGTGCAGCTGTGTGCTCTGTATTGTTCTGATTAACACATAATCTGAAAGTCCTTTGTCCAGAGTGTCCTTGCTGATGTTTTCAGTCATTGTATGAACTTTATTTGTGACCAAAAAACCAATAAAACTATAGACCTTGAAATAGGGGTCTAGAAAAGGCAACAGTTTCCAATTTATTTGTGGGGGGTCCTGTTTAATGGGCTCCACT
>JALJCO010007853.1:0-76979 GCA_023101725.1 Atherinomorus stipes
TATATATTGAGTATTTAAAAATTCATTCTGTATAAGGATCCTAGCATGACTCTTTTAGTGATACTATTGACAGTTTAGTTTAAGCACCAATGAGAGAGAAAAGTGCACACTATTGCTAATTCTCTTGGATATTTGTAATGTGCAGCCAAATCCAATTAATAAGCTGTTTGATCATTTTTGCTTGGTATAAATGTTACAGTACGTGTTTCCATATTGGGACACTAAAATCCCCGACTCATGATTTGACTGTAAAAGCTTAATGCTTGTTCGAAAGATACTCTGCCCTTCCCAGAGCCATTAGTTTCATGGATAAGTGTAGCCCCTTCTTCCCATTCCTGCTCTGTTTCACTTACTGTAACCACAGCAGGATGAGATTACACGATGAGCTGGCAGGCAGCATCCCCTCACTCTCACTCCACCCAGCTCTTGCTCTCGCGTGGTCAGGCTGGTAGTATGAGATCATGGCCCCGACTGCATTTGGCAAGCTGTTGAGAGAGATAGATGGATTGACGACTGGTGTTGGGTGTCTTTAATCTAAGTACAGGGTATGTGTCACACACTGGAGAGCTGCACCCTTGCTGCATCTGCTGCTCCTCACAGTGAGCTCATTCCTCGGGGAATAAATGGTGAGCTAGCACAATATGCAACTTTCAGAAGTTCTGATAGTCATGGTACAGGGGATTTGTCATTGCTATGGTGGCCAAGGTGATTCCATATCAACAATATATACACACACTAAAGCTCCTGCTCGTGACAAGCCACTATCAATCTGTCAGTATGACTTCATTGGGACGGTTTTGAGTTTTATGGTTTCAGTTAAGGTGAGGTAGCGGTAAATTTTTAAGCATACGTATGTGCACACACCTGTGTTCCAAGGATGACCACACCACACAGATGAGATCACATGATCCAGGAGCTCTCAGTTCACAAGTAATGGTCATGGCTCTCCTTCTGCACAGCCTATAATCAAACTGAGCAAAACAGGTGTTTGTAAGCCAAGGGGAGGGTGACCAGGTTAGAAACACACATGTGCACACAAACCTGACCCACACTTTAGAGATTCAGCATGTCTCTTTAGAGGATAGAATGACACACATAGCAGGTCATTGCGGATGAGGTCATGACACTAACATGAGTGCTGTTAATACAAGTAAAGTACTACTCTTCACTTTCTAACAAAACCCAAAAGGAGGACTGAGTTAAATATATCAGCAGGGCTGAAATGATTTAAATTTAGAAGTTAATCCTTCTACTATTTGTGCAGGACAAAGTCATTTGGATGTTTGTTTTCAAATTGGCATGTCTGCAATTGCCATGGGATTGCATCAGGGTATTTGCTCAGCACCAAATTGAACGGATTGAGTGGATTGTTTGAAATGTGAGATTTCTTAGTGCAGTGTATATAATATCAACAAAAACAAGACGATTATATATGTGCTCTGATTTCAGTGAATCTTGTGGTCATACAGTTTATAAGAAATAGTAAGAGACAGCAGTTACTACATGTAGACCTCAACACTTTCAAACAGTGTCAACTATGTTTGTTGATATTCTTAATACAAAACAGTATATCACCTTGAGGTTAAATAAATAGTTGGCTCTGGAATGGAACAATTAAATAAGACTGGGCTTTTGGTCTGCCTCTTTTTGTAAACTTAAATAGAGAGATTGAATCAGACAGAGTTTAAGAGTCTTGTCATCTAACGTGATTTGGTAAAAGCATAGCAGAGGGCAGAAGAACAGGGAAGAGAGTAGAAATGAAAACGGAAAACAAGCCAAATATAGTGCAGAATGTGTTAAATAAAGACTTTCAAGTCTTTTTTCATGATCCATTAAAGAAAATGGAATTTAATGAATGTAAGATTTCCCCCTCACCCCCTGTCTGCCTCTGAATTCTACTCATGTTTTCTGGTTTACCCTGGCTGCCAGTCTGGCTGAGGTGGGGCAATGCTAAGTGGTTTGCTAAATATGGGGAGCAGACTGTAACCTCGCTGAGGCTGACACATTACAGACATAGCTGAGCTTATCCTTCCAGGAGCACATGTCCTCTGAGCCATGCCAGGAATCCCCTCTCATAACCCTCAGTTCAGCGGCAAGCCGGAAGGCATGGCCATAGAAGTCAAGGCAGGAGGAGGAGAAATGTTCCAACACTGCTGTCTGGGCAGATATAGACAGACATTCAGACATTCAAATACAATGTGGAGAAGCTGCCAGCCATGTGCTCATCTTAGCATAGAAATATTTTGCTTCCCTGGCATGCAGAGAAAGAAGATGGTCATAAAGATAGTACTAATTCAAGGAAAGATAGGAGAAAAAGAGTGAAACAGATACATAACAAGGAGAGTCTGAATTCCAAAATCCATTACCCTGATTTTTATGACTATTTTAAACAAAACACAGGAGTTACAGAATAGTTACACCCGTTCTTAAAGATAAAGGTTGTTTCATTCCAGAGCAATTTTGCAGCAAGCATGACACAAACTGATCATGTAAAGCAGATGTGCGATGGAGGGTGCAGAGATGGCCAGTAGAAAATAGTCCACAGTGAACAGCATAACTGCTTATCTTCTTTAACTCGCATGCATAAGAAGACTTTAGAAAAACTAAGCTAGCTGAAATTGTTCACTTTAAAGGGGAAGTTCAGGATTTTTGACATAGGTCCTCATTTTCGAGTGAGCCAGGATCCTACTTATCACTGGAGACAGTTTCAACACATTTCATTTTGTTGTTCTAGTTCCAGGAGGTTGGCGATGCTAATGCTAGTGTAAGTCAATAGGAATCTGCTAGCCTGTCATTAAAAACAGTCTTAACCACTCCACAGAACATCTGAGGCAAATCATGTATAACTTAAGACTATCTGTGTATTGCCGTGTTATTAGAATAATGTTACAAATAAAACTAACCTGCATTTTGTTGCATTTTGATTGTTGCTGCTGAGACACTTTACAAAGTTTTACTTCCTGTAGCAGAGTGATGTCATCTGCTGCTATGTGCATGAAGAAATTTGATTACACAAATACAGTCAAAGCCGGCCACGTCTGAAAGGCATGAGGATATGTTGAATTTTGAAGCTGATTTCGAACTTTTTTCATCAAACTGCCACCATACCTGTGAACTGGAATACACTGACAAAGGGAGTAACACTACCACCCGGAAGCAAAGTATATAATTCCGCAGCTGGTAAGAAACTAGTTCCTCAATATGTAATGCAGAATTTGTCATACAAAGCTAGTTTTAATTGTTTACTTAACGCTGCATTTACACAGATAGGCTTGCTGATTTGCCTCGGATGTTCTATGGAGTGGATAAGATTGGTTTTAATGACAGGCTAGCAGATTCCTATTGACTCACACTAGCATTAGCATTAGCAACTTTTCTGGAACTAGAATAATGGGATGAAATATGTTGAATCTGTCTTCAGTGATAAGTACCCTGGCTCACTTGTAAATGAGGCCCGATGTCAAAATCCTGAACTTCCTTTTAACTGAGACAGTAAAAGAGCAAATGGTTGGGAAAGTGAGGAGGGTAAACATGACGAGATTAAAACATAACAGAAGAGCGGTATCAGTGAGAAGACTGTAAAGGAGGATCCCTGATGAAAGCCTTGTTTGCTTGTGCTATGTCGTCACTCCATTACAGTTCAGGGCTAGAAGGGGAATGATGATGCAGCAGCTCACCATGATAGCCTCCTGCTCATGCACAAACAAGCTGGATTTCTTTGAAAGTGTCCATGCCTGAGTGTGTGTGTAAATGGGTAATGATAGATTACTAATGCTTTCAAACTGTCCACACACAGACATACAAAAACACACACACTCACCCAAATGCACAACATGAAAAGCACAAGATTTGTTATTTCACCTTGCTGACACCTCAGTTAAAGGCTTATAGATGAAACTGACCACAACATGTTTTCATTTTGCATGCCTGTGGTACTCATGTTTTCTCAGGAGTTGAAAACGTGCTCCTTGAACCACCACACAGTTGCATAATAACACCAAGTTTGGACGGAGTGATCATATTCTTGGCAACATATCTTATCTAATGGTGTTGCTACTCCATAAACAGCCTCTGAACACTGGCTGACAGATCAAAACATTTTGTTCATACACTTTGCTTTTAATGCCAGCAGCAAAGAGGAACAATGAGTCTTAGTGCAGTTGATCATAACAGATCATGAGTGGGTTTTTCTTCTTCTAAGTTAATGCAGATAAACACTAAGAACAATTTAAGTTGGAGTCTTTTAATGCAGAAGAAGACATTTGCAGGTCTGTATGCTGTAGTTTTACATGCTGCATTTTAATTTGAAATCCCTCCCAGAGGATAACTTGAAAGTGCAATCAAATTTTGCAAGGGTATGAAAGGAGAGAGATGTTTTTCAAGGACTTTTCAAGAGAGTGATGCAATTGCCCCTCATCCTTACAGTAGGGATTTTTTTCATAGCAACATACCGCACTTAACCCAGTAACACAGTGTACTGAGGGTGCATGGCAACAGAGTTTCCCTCTTATCCCTCCTCCCCTCTCACTATTCCTCAGCCTCTGCATTTCTTTGCTCAATGATGAAACAGATACCTTTACATCTAAACAAGATGTTTGTGTGAGTGCACTGTCATTGATGAAAAACAAAAATAAGCTTTTTGTTTTGCCGGTGTCACTTAATCTGTGGGTATCGAGGGGCAGGCAGAGGGAAAACAGAAAAGGGGGGAAGGGGTTGAGCTCTAGGGCCCACGTAGCAGCCAATCAGAGGGCAGGATTTGCCATGGGCAGGCGTAAACATGAGGTGTTGCTGTTGGTAACAGAAACCTGATTGGCTGTTGGGAGTTCTTGCTCAATCGGATAGGTGTCTCTGTGTGTATTTTGATCACTATACAGTGAATGTGTTTATCTGCTGTTATGTTCTTAAATAACCTTGTTATTTTCCTCCCCTTCTGTTTTCACTTACAAATGAGGACTTTATGGTCCGCTATTACGGCAACATCATTGTTGTATGTCATGTCTGAACTGTTATGCACCCCCTGTGAGCCCAAATCTGCTGAACTTTGGTTACCTTTGGTAACTGCCCTGCAAAAGAGAAGGCTGTATTGGGTTATCTGGGAGGCACGAGTACACAAAAAACACTAATATTACAAAACAAGGAGGGATATGTGATGTCAGCTTGTGAGGACAGGTTGGTGACACAACTGAGAGATGCCGCTGCCCCTCCATGCTGACGCAAGGACTGTTTTTCACTTTGAGTACACGTTTGATTATCCAACATAAACACACGTACACTATCTGGCAAGTTATAGTAGCATTCCTCCTGCACGTTTCTCCATTTGCAAATTTACACGACCAGATCAAGAAATATTCTAAGTCGTCAAGGTCAACAAAATAACATGTAATCCTAGAGGTCAGCCGCAGGCAGGCGGCTCGCAGTCACACTCTGTTTACCACAGAGTTGCTGCACACAATGCAGCACATGTCACATTTGTTTACATGCAGTTCCTTCCTGAAAGGGGAGGCTCCACACATGCGGCATTCCAGTGTTGCTTTGGAAACAGGGCTCCCACGGCAACCAATAGTAAAGCAGGGATTATGCCATGTGCGTTTGTGTGTGTGAATTAATCAAACAGTTTCATCCTATCTGGCAGCATGTTGACAGGGGGAGATTTTTTAATCAGCTCACTCCAGAAAAAAAGAGCCCTGCATGGCAATAATGCCAGGATCAAACAAACATGCTGCTAAGCCAATTAAACTTCTCCAAAAGAGGGGTTATGAGGAGAGTGCACGTGCCTGTTTTTTTATTTGGTGGTAATGATTGTGATTATTGTGATATGATTGTTTTTTAAGGGTTGTTTCAGATTTTATGATTTTTATCTCTAGACCAAATAGTTATTCGTAGGTTGTATCTGAGCAGCTGCAGCATTAAAAGAGGAATCCCCAGTGTGCCCCCCTCTTTGTTTATGCACATGTACCGGTGTGCATATGTTCATGTGTATCTTATACGGCTGTTATTGTTTTGACAGAGGTTGATTGCTGGTTCTGACACCTGTTTTAGGTTCCTTTACTGCAAAGATCATTTTGGTTTCCCGTTAGCTCTCACTTTATCAGTGTGGACACAAGAAACGGAAGCCAGTTATTAAGTGTTGTAAACTGAGATCAAGGTGCAGAAGAACTGGTGTGCACAATCTGGAAAAGAAAGGCTCGTAGATGCAATAACTTTTATTCATATATGATGATAATTAGCTATAATTTGCATTAATATGTCAAATGAATTTTGATGTTTTTGTCAATCAAATATCTCAAATATTTGTTGTAATTGTGCAGAACACTACTGATCTGCAAACATCTTTTATGTATTCACAAAGCTGTAAAGATAACAGAGTGTATTCTGTGTTTTTATGCGTGTTTTGTGTGTGTGCGTGTGTTTGAGTTTGTGAGTGAAAACTGATCTAAAGTAGAGCCATGTGTTACCTGCTACACAGGAAGCAGCTGCAGCAAGTAAACAAAAGCTGCTCAATGGTGTATATCTAGAAGTGTGTGTGTGTGCGTGTGTGTATGCATATCTGTATGCAAGTGTGTGTGTTTTTTGATCATTCCCTTAAAACAGAGCTTCTTTGTCATTTCTGTCTATCCTCTTTTCTGTCTTAAATCCACTGGTCCTCCAGCTCAGTGTGCCCCTGGGGAAGAGGAGAGGTAAACTAATCAGTAATCCACTGAGTCTCTGCCTTTTTTTTTTCTTTTTTAAATCGGCAGCAAGCCTCTATGCATGTGAGTGCAATCAGGTTCTCCTAATCACTGGAAAACAGGGGTCTTGAAAATGAGTGTTAGTTTATCCAATGCAGCAGAAGGAAAAGTAATCTTTGATCAGTCTCTTCACTGAGACATGAAACTCTGTGTGTTGCTTGAGGCCACTTCAAGGGTGTCAAGGGAGCCTGATAGGAGGGACTAAACCTAATTATAGATGCTAGTATCATTATTATTGTTATATTATTACTTAACTTTAAAATTACTTATTGATTTACTCTTTACCCCATCTCTTTACCTTATTGAAACCCAATATAGCACCCATTATTTACTACCATGCCTATAATTTCCTATGACTACTCAGATTATGGTTTTATTTTGGTTAAGATTTTAATATTAACGCCCATATTGTTTTGTTTTTGTTTTCCCTATTTTGTCTTGCATTTCATTATTGTATATTTAATCTGGACTATGAGTCAAAGTTGCTTTTGCCCTGTTGCAGCATACACAATGTACACTCTCTTGCTTGTTTTTGTTTTTTTTTACTACTTTTGTTCATGTACAATTTTTTTGTTTTGTTTTTCTCTTACTTTTTTGTACAAAATGTTGTGCATAAGTGCACAGCAAGAAAATGTATATATATATATATCTATATATATACTATATATCTATAGATACATATATAATATATACACATAAAGAGATAAAAGAGATGGATATATGATAGATCAATAGATAGATGGATAGATACAGAAAACATATTTTTCTTCAGATAAACCTCTTCTTTCTTTCTTTAATCCATGAACCTAAAAGACCTCTTTGTCCTGGTCCTACAGTAGAATGTCAAACAGATAGTTGATGAAACAAAGAAAGGGGCTAGACAACAGCACCATCCCCTACAGACTCCTCAACTCTACCCAGCAACAATTGCACATTTAACCAATCTGTATCTGTTGCAAACATGCAGACATGTATGTGTGCTCACAGATATGGACTCAACCACAGTCAAAGAATCTCATCCAGTATCTGAGTCAAAGAGAATGTACAGTAGGATTATGAGTTTGCATGAATGTGTGTGATTGTGTGTCTACCCTTTGAGCACATGCCTGCATGTATGCAAAGAGGTGGAATTAGGAAGTCCTGCTTATGAAGTTTGTCTTTGTTGAATAATCAGTTCTTGTACAGTATTCTTGTGCAGCGTGGTCGTGGATCACTACCATGCAGATATATTATACATGGGTTATTCTGTGAAAGCACGTTTTATCCGCAGCCAAAGAGCTATGCAACTCAGTGACGTCTGAATTGGAAACTGACAAGGATGGTCTTTGTTGTCTCTGTGGGCGAACCAAAAGAACTAAGCATTTGAGCTTCCCCCTTTAGTTACGTCCAACCATATGATTAAAGTCACTCTGTGAAGAATTCCATGCCTGGTTTAAAGTCATCATAGCATCTGATTCTTTCATTTGAATTATTTTAATACACTGCAATTAACAATACTCCCTTGCTCCTAACACTGAACTTTGCAGTTACATTCTATTCCCCTCCTCCTTTCTTTGTCAAGTTAAATGTGCCGCACAAGTGTGAATCTTGTGTGTCTGCATGCATGTACAACCTGCAGCATGCAGCATTTGTGCCATTCTACTGTGTGGCCTGTCCAGCCCTTTCAGCTTTCCCTCTTAACAAAGCCAGACATGAGTCGTCTTTCATTCAAATGCAGCCTTCTTTGTTGCAACAGATTCAGAAGCAGTGAATGTCTCTTCAAACAGACACATGCAAACACACATAAATGCACGCACACAAGTCCCTGAGGGTTTGTTTCTTTTGATCTGGATCTTACTCAACCATAGACAGTGCAGCAGGTGTGAGGCACCCGTCAGGTGTGTGTGTTTACAAGACCAATCGCGTGTGTATGTGTCATCAGCCATATGGCCCTTAAGTTGCTAACTACACACCTAACCCTCCTCATTCACCCACTCAAGTAAATCAGTCTCCATATATAAACACAAGCTCACTTTCATGTTGTCTCTGAAACAGCTGTGATATACTGAAAACACTGGTGAATGCACAACCAAGAGCAAATCAGAGCAACTGCTATGCTGATGTACCACCAATCAGGCACCAGAGGCTGAATGCCATTACCAGCTGAGCCAATCCGGGGTACGGACTCAGGAATAACCAATTGCAGCAGGAGCCAGAAAGTGAAGCAGTTGGAGATAGAGATTATCCAATCAGAGGCTGAATTTGTATCCATTGATGTGTTGTTTTTGAAGCTCAGCTAAGAACTTTTCTTTTATGGTCAAGCATGGAAAATCTTAATGCCCTTGGTCTGTGATGCAAACTTTATAGCTAGTACTACACAGAGCAATCCAACTTAGACAAGATTTGTGGGTTACAAAACAAATCCTTCAATGTTTTTTTTTAAAGGATGTGGAAAATCTGAAAACAGACATGGGTTTCTAGCAGATGTTGCAAGATGATGAAATCACAGAACTAAGCAGCGTAAACACTGAGCATGTTTTTCTGTTTTGGATGAATCGCATTTCCAAAAACTCATGACACCTGATTCTAATGTCGCTCTGCACCTCTGCACCTCTCCACTGTGTGCATGCATACATCTCTACATGTTTCTGTTAAGTGTCAGTGTGCTGATCCCAGGTCACCCTAAACCTATTTCTTCATGGATGATAAGTGAGAGGCATGACATTGACACGCGTGCTGCCAACTGTTGCTGAGACACAAAGCGAACATAAAAACATTTAACAGACTGTGAACACCCCCCCTATCTCTTCATGACCGTGGCACACTCCAATATCATGAGCCACACACACACACCCGCACACCCACCCACACCCACACACACACACACGCACACAGCCTGGCTCTATTGTCCTTGATGAATGAGTGTAACACATGCACGTGTGTGTGTGTGTGTGTGTGTGAGTGTGTATATGTGTGAGGACAGCTGGCTCTCTGGCTCCATCAGTAGCAGCTGCCCCAGCTTCAGGCCCTTAGGGTGGAACAGTGTAGATTAGAGGCAGGGTGGAGTGTGTACGTGTGCTTTTGGGTGTGTGTTGCCCAGCCTTTGGCCTTACTGAATGAATGGGCTGCCCCTCTCCTTTGTCTCTCCCCCCTGACTCATTCTTTTTTTTTCTTCGTGTCTCTCTCTAAAAAAAAGAGAGATTTTTCCCCTTAAATGCAAAAATTAAGATGTAATGCAATTAGTGGGAAAAGAGGGTGATACAGACAGATGAACAGGAGGAAAAAGATAGGCAGTCAAAGCAGCCAGCAACAACCACTCGAAGGGCCGGACAGTAGGATGGAGACAGTGATAGACATGGAGAGTTTTGGGCCCCCACATGGTGTTGAGTGGAGGCCAGCGATGGTGGCTTAGTGACAGCTGTTACCCCTGCCTGGATATCTGAGCCAGGCCCTTTCAAACATGTAAGACTGCGATGAAGAATAGAAGGGGCCACTTCTCTGCAGACAGAAAATAAGGAGCCTTTGAAATGGATGGGTGTGGATTTTTGCCAAGACATAAAGAGTGGCACACTTCACCCAAATGCCTGCTCATAAAAAGAACATTCTGGGTGGACTGATAGGAGGGAGGGAGTCGCCACCTAAAAAGCCATTTATAGGCCTGTTTTCATCCATGCTGATTTATTAAAACAAAAAGGCATTTCCAGAATAGACCTGCAGTCTGTTGACACAGAGAAGTTATTCAGAGCGCCTCAACAACATGATATTTACTCAGGGCGATTGGAGACGTATGCAAATCTGCTCATTCTGCTGTGAACCAGCATAAACCTTGAAAACACTGGGAAAAGTACACAAATCAGGTGGTTAAAAGCCTTAAAGAGCACTGAGTCATATGTTTGCAAAATCCAGGTAATGGAGATAAATTAGGATAAATGAAGGCTAAGCAGAAGGATGGTATATGACACATAGCACATAACATTTTAAAATGTTCCTAATGACACAGGGACCTCCAGAGAAGATTCAAAGCAAGTTGTATGATGAGTATGTTTATGTCAGCTGTTTTCATAAACTGCTAATGCAAACCTGACTCCAAGCCGACTCTTGGATCTAGTATCTCTTTACAACCTCCTCACTTCTGTTTTCCTCCTCCTATCTTTCAACCTCCACACACGCTACAAACCCATTGACCTCTGTTGTCAAGACAACGTGTCAGACCGATCCAGAGTGACAGCTCTATTCACGCTGTCATTGTCTCCAATCACAGCCAGCGAGCGATCCCTAATTAGAATGAGGGATGCTCCAGAAATTAGAATGACGGTTGATGCAATTATGAATCCTTTTGTCTGCTCTTTGTTTATTGCACACATTGTTATTAGCCGTGATTAAAAAGTCTTTTGTTGCCAAATGTAACTTTGCCAAGAAAAGTAAACAGACAACACAGTGTTCTGCGTGTATCAGAATATTTTTTGTGCAGGAGCAGTTGATTCATCATGGCCTAGCAAGCTCAGAATAATATCGGTCAGTGTTTAATGTTTTCTTACCTGCAGAAACTGGACAATCAGGTAAAAGGAAATGACAATGCAAGAGTGCAGTTGTTGAACCAAAAGTAAGATCTAAATTTAAAATCTTAATCTCATTCTGTTATCATCTTGATATAGTCTTTACAGGGATTAACCCTAAAGAAAGAAACATGAATATGGTATCACACATCATGCTGGCTACATTCTGCATGCCACAGTGCAAAGCAAAACAAAACATATAAAAACAATGGTGACACATGTAAACTGTAAAAAGCAAAGTTTGCAAAGGTCTAACATCTACTACAAGTAATTCTCAGAAAACTTATAAGCAAAGCAAGCACAGGTTAATTCCACCATCTACTTTCAGGAAGTCTCATGCAGCCTTCTGCCTATCTGGCAGATATGTGTGGTAACTATTCAGCAGGTAATTTCAAAGCAAACAGGAAGAAGAAAACATTCATGTGAAAAGAAAGAAAGCTCACTACTCGAAAATGCAAGAAAAAAATGTTGCTGGGGCATATTTATTGGATGAAAACAATATGAATGCTCCTTCTTTTACAATAGTTTAGCACAGCAAATTCTGACCTTTGGATTAAATTCCCTTGGAGTTAAAAATCTAGCAAGTCTGAGAGTACATGCATGATCAGCAAATTAACTATCAGAAACAACTCTGCGTCTGTAGATGAATGTTTACCCTGTTTTTAGAAGTAATTTCTAACACTTTCTGATGTTAAAATAAGACTGTAGAGTTTTAAACATGAAATTTTTTAAACTGTTAGTTTCACTTCATTAAAGCAACCCTTACCGATGTTGCATTCTTACACTATTTTTCTAACAGGGTAAAATGCTATGAATGAGGTAATGGAACTCTAAAATACAAGACAGACCCACCATTAATCAAAATAAAATATTATTCCAATCTCTAAATATTCAATGAAAACTCCAACCAATCCTTGAAGTGGGGTGCACCTCTAGGATTGTCCAACGGACCTGCCTGTCAGACCTTTGATTCTGCATTGGGAGGTGGAGGGAATGAAGGGGTGTGTCTTAGGAGTGAGGCGGGACTGTTTATATTCAAATAATCTTGCTGTGCTTTCTGAAATGCAAGATCGGTAAAGGTTGCTTTAAAAGAGTACTACACCTTTACACCAATTTCAATTTTGACCATCAATTTTAACCCGGCTGGTTGAAGAAACATCTTTTTATACAATTATTTCAAACACATCAATGACTGACCACATCCACTTCTCTAAGGTCCATACTCAGTTTTAGGATAAATGTTTTCCAGTGATAAGCAATTGTGGCAAGGTATGCAACGGAGGGCCTGGGTGGGATTAGATCCCCCAGACTCCTGGGTGAGAGTCACACATGCTTACCAGTCTAGGAAGCATACCTTGCAACATTCTGGTGTTATCGGCAGGATTTATGCGACGTCGGTAAATAGTCCATGGATTAGAAATTAGTGGCAGCTTGCGTGAAACATGAGGATTTGCATGTGGGAAGAGGGGGAGAGATGTGACAATGTGGAGTCCTGTCACTATGCCTCTGATAGATCATGCACCCTGGCTACTTGGCCACAGCGATGTCCCTTGGCTGACTGGTAAGCATGGGTGACTCTCACCAGGGAGTCTGTGGGATCGAATCTCATCTAGGCTCTCTGTTGCGCACCTTGCCACACAATGCTCATATGATGTTTTGTAGCAAAAGATTAACCTATCAGGTTGACTGTTTTAGTTGCAGTTATAAGAAAGAACAAATTTCGCCAGGTAACGGTGCCGAGCCACTCAAAAAACTGGGTATGTTATAAATATGAATTTGTGGGTGGAGCCTAATTATGTGCATGATTCTGTTCGTTTAACCCCAACACCAAACACACCACTCTGAAGACATGAAAAGTTCATTTGCAAAAACAGTTAACCACCATTTAGAAAAAACGGAGTCAACTGCTTTTCATTGCTGTCGGGTACAAACCTCCTATCTCCATTTAACATCATTAAAACCCTCTACATCATGTGATTGTGATTTGGTTAAAATATTGAAAAAGTAAAGGAAGAGTTTGTTTGCAGAAGCAGTTACCTCCGTTTTTTTCTAAATGGTGGTTAACTGTTTTTGCTAATGAACTCTTCACATGGTAAAATCACTCTTTTTGAGGGCGCATTCACAAAGCTTTTTTGATTCGAATCAGAGTCTGTTTGCTCGGAAAGTCCGCTTCGTTTAGGGGAGTTGTGAATGCGCAAACGGACTCTGATCCGGAACAAACAAGCGGACTCGGTCCGCCTGCAAACGCAGGTCTCGTTGGTTCAAGTGAACCAAAGACAGGAAGTGGACTAGAGATTGCATGGCATTGTGGGTCAAACGTTGGACAACGTAGGTAAACTCTACGACAACAAACGTGTGGGACTGCAGTACTTACATAGATGGCTCGTGGTTGGAGGTGGAGTTACGGGGCAGTAAAAGCTTTAATCGATATTTGATCTGATGAAAGCATTTCCCAGCTTCTCGTACAAAAATAATGTCGCTTTGAGGAGGGAACAGAAGTTGTGAGAACCTTCTTGTTTGTGCATCTTGTCCTCCCCTACGGTGAATCCGAAAGCAGCGCCACCTGAGATTCTCATTCTTGGCCCGTTTGGCAATAGTGCAACGTGAACGCAATCTTGGTCCGGAAGACCACCCCTGCCCCCAACCAAACCAAGTCCCCAAACGGGCCGAGACTCGCGGACTATGCTTTCTGAATGCGCCCTGAGTCAAAATCAACTCTCAAATGTTTAACCCTGAAAGTTCAACTTTTCAAATTTGCTCTGTGCATTTTCATTGTTAATGCAACAAAATAGCTCAAACTTCTTGTACTAATTACACTAAATCTATTAAATAGTCTCCATGTACAGTATACCTGACAAGATCACTAAAACCACTGTTTGAGAGTTTCACTTTATGTAACTTGTAAGCCCACTCCTTCCTGGTTTCTTCTTCTGGGGACCCTCCCCTCCCCTATAAATTCCTTTGGCACCCTAACTCTTCTTTTCCTGTTGGAGAAATTCCTTCCATTGTTATGAACTTTTATTTCCATCATCAAAACAATATGTGTGTTCAACCTGATAATGTGTTGATTGACATGATGTTTTGGAGTGATATTTAGGGGTTTACTATTCCTAGCTTAAATACAACAAAAATAACAATAGTTTCTGTTTAATTTGCATAGGAACCTGAGTAATCATTTTAAATAGTGTTTCTCTCTTTTTTTCATTGTTACTGTCAGAAAATAAACACTTTCTCTCCAAGAAATCATACTGATCTATCTAGGAAAGCAAGTCCCAGCAAACCTTTGCCAGCTTTTCCTTTTGCTCCTGAATCCACCAGTATTTCTTTTATTTACCACCAAATCATAACTAACTGGAGGGAGAATTTACAGCTCCACTGAATCACAATAGAAATACTGTCCTATCAAAGTGTTGTTTTAAAGGGACAAATTAGATTAGAAAAGAACTGCAAAAAAAAAATACATGGGCACACAAACACACCTGCTCGTGTCAAATATAAGACACACTTCTGCTGTTGTAATGACACACATGGATGCTGAGTCTTGAATGTGTGTAAACACAAGCAGAGTTTGCTTTCAGGAGCATTTTCCCCTGTCCTATCTTGACTGTTTGTACATGCAACACATGTTAGTGCATGATAACAACCCATCTGCCTTGCTATCTTACTTTCTACCTGCATATACCTGCCGAATCCCCCGGTTTACAGCAGGCATCATCAGCCTTCCTGTCTGCAGTCCCTGAAGCCCTGATTTATCCACATCCTTATATTTGTGCCAACACAACGAGTTAAAGCACCTGGAGAGACAACTTGTCTACTTTCCATCATGCCACCATCAGTGTAGAGCAGAAGGATCAAGGTGTCTAACTCAGAGTACGTCGGTTAATTTAGGGGTGCTGTGAAGTAATGAGTATTTATGAAGGTGTGTGGGCTTGTGACAGCACTTTTCTATACTGATTGTAAATTTTTACTGAAGAAACAAACAGCTGATTGTATGTTTTGCATACTTAAATTCATGCAAGATAAAATCTGATATTTATCAAATCATTCTCTAAGTCCTGCAAGTTCTGAGCCATGTTGTGTGCTTGTGTGCAAACCTAATAAAAGCAAAAATCAAACTTTATGTCTTGAAAAAAGAAGCAAGATCTTAGTTTTCAAGACACTGTCAACCCGTAGATGGTTGCAGTTGTGATATTTTTAAAGGTAGAGTCCGAAGTTCTTCCAGCGTTTCTGTTTGCAAACAACAGTTTGCAAACTTAGCGCTCCTCCCTCTCAGGCTAATGGCCGCCTCGTTCTAGCTAGCCTATTCAACTTTAAGCTTCTCCTTCAGAGCTCAGAAGCGGGTACAAACTAAACTATTATTAACCCTGGTTTTCCAAACTGCATTATCTGAAGCTCTTACCTTTCCTTCGGTGCATACACGGTGTTTCCTTTTTTTCTTTTTTTTTCCTTTGAGAGTTCGAGTGACTGGCGTCTGCTCCAATCATGAGCTTATTTCCACACAGCATCATGCTCTTAGCTCTATCATTGGCTGCCGATATAAACAGAAATCTCGACCCAGAACGTCCCGACCAGACCAAAACAATACAAAAGAGCGAATTCCAGGCAGGGGGAGAGAGAGTTGCGTTCAAGCACACCACGGCACGGGAGTAGAGGCCCAAAGGCGGGGTTTGAGACGGATTTTACTCGCTCAAGTCTAACGTTTATTTTTTACGGGGGGAACTTCGGACTATACCTTTAAGTGTTATTTTATTCAAGTTGAGTGACTTTCGTCCATGCTACATTGGTTTTAAATGGCTACTCACACATCGTTAGTGCTCTAGGGTAATAAAAGGAGCTCTTAAGCTTGCATGCATCACAAAATGAGGCAAGCTGCATGGACCACACATACATACAAATGCAAAAACACAAAGCTAAGAGGTTTACAGCTGCTTGAGTCATGCAGCTACTGAAGTCTGTAGCAACAGAGACAGGTGTGTGTTTGTTTAGTGCAAAATCTAAGTTTTGGAGCAAATCCAGCTGTGCATATACTGTGCTATAAAATCAATACACTGTGTAAACAGGCCTTATGCTCATGCAAAAGTGCTGCGAAACTGAAGGTCACAGTAAAATAGTATGACAATGAGTTAAGAGGATTTTGAAAAGAAATTATTGATCACAAACATTAGATCACATTCATCCCCTCTGGCTACCCCTAAACACTCAATTCATTTTCACAGGACTTCTTACAAGTTCAAAGAAAGACTTGTTAAATCCAGCTTTTTTTGTGAGCATGTTAAAAGCTACAGAGGACCAAAGTATTGTTCAGAAATTGCAATTAAAAACATTAGAGGCATAACACGTGACAAGAAGCATAAAACTTGAACCATAAAGTGCACAAGGATAGGAATTATATTATACATCCCTTATGTTAAAAAGGTAAATACAGCAACAAAATATTTTGGAGCATTTATAATGTGAACTGTATATCTGCTCAACCAAATACCTTTCAAATTCAGCTTTACCTTTGCATCTGTGCACCACAGTTCACGAATACATGTGCGACTGACAGTTTGCACGACAACATCATTATGGCCAGACCACAAGAGTTGCACGGTCAGGTATACGGTGTTTTGTTTGCTCAGCCATATCTAAGACACACTCAGTATTTCTCAGATAGGGTTCAGGTTAGGGTGTGCTACCAGACTCCAGACCAGCACACTCTCACACCCAAGTAACAGTACACTTAACCTGTCCACTCTAGATCCTGAGCCCCGTGGCGGAAACTGAGACAGAGGGGAGAAAAGGTGAAAGATCAGCTTCTCACTACTCTGAGACATGAGGCTCTCCAGGAGGCACCACAATCTGAAACTGAGGGGGGGGGGGGGGGGGGGGGGGAGTTCCAGCACTCTTCCCCTTTTAGATGGGTTAGCAGGTCCTGTTTCGGGGAAGAAGTCAAGCATTTAGGAGAAGAGAGAAGGTGAGATGTTAAATGTCTGTGTGAAGCTTGGTCTTTCACAGATTTTGTGTGTGTGTTTTCAGCAGATGCCAGGAAAGGCATCTTGAGGTGTGTTTCAGAGATCAGAGGAGAAGCTGGAAAGTCCAAGCTGACTCACCATGCTGTCACCTTCACAAATACAGCAACCCAGAAGAAAGAAAAAAAAAAAAAAAAAAAAAAAAAAAAGAAAGAAAGAAAGAAAGAAAGAAAGAAAGAAAGAAAGAAAGAAAGAAAGAAAGAAAGAAAGAAAGAAAGAAAGAAAGAAAGAAAGAAATGGAGGAATAGCTTGATAGACTTGCTGAGGTATTATTAGCTGCATGTTTGCTGCCAGCTTTCACCGTTCTCCCGGCTGCTGCTGGGAGCAGCCACCCATGCTTTTTTTTTTTTTTCTTTTCTTTTCTCTTTGTTAAGCAGAAACGTGTAAGATGTTTGAGGGCTTTGATGTCTGAAAGACAGAGAAAAAAGGATCTTAAGATGAACAAGCCCTTTGATCATGTGTCAGGGAATTTTAGTCTTTGTTGAAGTGATGAGTGAGTTGAAATAACTTCAGTGATATAATGTCATGTAAGTCCACACCAGTGGAATACAGTGCTTTTGTCCGTGAATAACTTTTGGGTATAGATTAGTTAATGCGTTTGAGCTTTGGGATATTGTCCGAGATTCAAAAGACAACAAAGAGACAGAAAATAATCCACCAAATGACACATTTACTTGTAGATTAATCACCTTCAAGGGGCAAAAATACTTAACCTCCACAAATGTCTTTCCATCCCACAAAGAAAAATAATCTCCAGGTAAAGTTTTTGGATCATAATCACACATTAATCATCCCCTTTGAGCGGAACAGAGTTTAAGAGACACCATAGCAGCTTATGTTATTTTTAGTGTTGCCTCAGCTTTAACCTAAGAAACTTAACATCCTAATATAAACACATTTAAACCAGGCAACCCACTGAAGTGGGATTTTTATTGCTCTGGCTAATGCAAAGCCACTTTGATGTGATCATCTGCAATGAACTCAAACACCATCTAATGTGAGCCAGACATCCCCTTTCTCAGCAGAGCAGAACTTGCCTACATCCTGTTCTCTTTCACTGGCCAGCTCTGCGAATGAATGGTTTGCTGCAGCCAAGCACAAAATAGCTGATCTAAAGCACAGAAACATGACTGTATGGCTCCATCAAACTACAAGGCCATTAAAGTTTAAAAATCATCTTTTTGGTTTTGTTATTTGGGACCAAAAACAAATACCTGGCTCTTTATTTTTTCTGATACATTATCTTTGAATACCGCAAATGTCAGCCCAGCAAAACTTAGTGATAAGACTGCATTAGTGAGATAGTCATGGTGCAGAAGAGTCCGATTTCTAAGACTTGCACACTCATGAACAATATTCTGCAGCATTGTTTGGATAGAACTGCAAGACTTTTATTGCAAGTAAAAACTCAACCAATTATGATTATTAATCTGGTTGTCTATATGACTAATTAGCTCAGTTGCAATCTGTGATCCATGAATGCCAGAATGTGCAAGTCCTATTCATATTTTCCACCATTTATTGTATTATTAAACTACTAATCTGGATCATTTGTGAGTGAAAAGAGAAACCAACTGACAACTACCTATTTTCATCCCCTCTAAGAAGTGTTTGAAGCTAAATGCACAGTCTAGATCTTTTTGTACCCATACATCAAAAGCCATTGTGATGTTGAATTTGTGAGACTCTAAGTGCAAATATCATCATATAGCAAGATGTTTCAAGACACTAAACATTGGCAGCAGGTAAAAATGTAGTCATGGTGCAGCTGTAAAACTTTACGGTGCAGCCACCATAAAGTTTTGCACTGTGGACCAATACAACCACTGCATCTTCAGATTTGATGTTGAATCAGCTGGGAACGTCGTTAAATGGGGTATCAGCTGCAAATATCAGGGATAGAATATGTGCATTTTCTTACAGGAAAGAGTTAAAAAAAAACACAGACCTTTAACAAACTGAATAAATATCAAATATTGCACAAAACGACACATTTACAGTCCCAGGAGTCAGATAACATTTTTCTGTTTAAAACAAGATAAAAAGAAAACAAACAGTTTTGTTCCATTTAAATATTAAACAAACAAAGAGACAATTGACCTGTGGGGCAGGTAAATCCTGTGTTTACGAATAAAGAATGACACATCCCAAGTCATTTTAAACTCATGCAAACTGAACAGGATGCTCGTTTGAAGTGGTTGCCAGAGACCAAGCTGTAAACCGGGCCGGAGAAAAGCTGAGTCCAGCTGAGCACATAAGTGAAGTCTGCTGAACCAGCTGCAAAGTGCACGATCTGCTGAGCAAAAGAGGCGGGAAGACAATGTTGCACAGAGTTCACACAGTTGCTCGGCAGTTAATGTCTCCTCATTTGAACTTTATGTACTCCTGAACAAATACTGGATAAGAAGTCTATTTTGCATGCCCTCCCAGAAGGATATTTATTTTAGAGAAGCAGTGGGGATAATTTGGAAGTAAATACAGCTAATGTTCCAATGAAAAACCTCCTGTGTAAACGGAAGCAGACTCACTGCCCAGCAATGCTCCAAAGAGGATATGGTTGATTTCGTAGTAGTGCTTAGGTTTTTTGCTTTCTAAGTACTCCACATTTTCCTGCTTTAGTGAGAAAACAAAAGAGACTACATGTTCCGGTCTTTCTAATAAAAAACCTCAGAAACTTATTTGTATGTTGTGTTTAGCATGGCTGAGTAGCTTTCTTGATAAAGATTTAAATATTAATTTCAGCTCTGTGAAAATGATGCCTTTCCTCATTTTATGCACTATTTCTGTTTCTGTTGGAAGCCTACAAAGACATAAACCTTTCAAGTATTTGAACAGCATCACGAATTTGATGTTTTGTCTTTTTTTGACCTTACCCCATTGTTTCATATGGCTGCATTTGATCATTGCATGCATTAAGTCCACTCATTGCATTTCAAAACGGGTGTCACAAGCACCCACCACCTCTCTGTCTTCCCCTCAAGGACACAGTTTTCACCAGGGTTGGCTCTGACAGTGATATACACTACTGCTCAAAAGTTTGGGATCACCTTCCCATTATATCCAATGGGAAACTGATCCCAGACTTTTTTGTTTACGTATTGTTAATCAACCTTTTCGTTATACTTTACTTGTGAACTCTCTGATAGTCGCCCAAGTGGCAGCATTAATCTCATGGCCTGGAAAGGCATTACAAAAGAGAAAACCCATTCCTCTGTGAAGTCCATGGGTTTGGACTTTAGTTAAAGCCTGCAGAGGATTCTCGACACAAAAAATAAAATAAAAAAAAAAAATCCTATGTTTATATGTTATTCCTATTTAATTTAGATAAAAAGTGATCTTGTCATAGTTAAACTATCAATTTTTCAGTACATTTTTAAACACTATCCAATAGCAGAATAACATCATTCAGTCAATAATGTACAAATATGAAAAAAATATTACATTTGATAGGTGGAACATGTAATAAATCACACTAAAACAGAGCAATCAAGAGACTCAGAATCTTTTGACAGCATAAGAAGAGGCGCCTTTGCCAGGAAACCTCAGAGAAGACCTCTGATTCATAGCTGCAAGACTGTGTCGACAACAAGGCTGACACCTCAAAGAGAGGTGAAAGAGCACATCATCAGTGAGCCAAATCTAACCGTTTTCTTCCGTAAACAAACTCATATGAAGCATAAAAAGTCTGCAAATCAATAATTCTCTAAAGAACCTTATTCGTAAGCATCATGCCTGCTGTCTTCCTTCCTCAGACCCATCAGCTCACACCCTTTTGTGCAGTGGTCCCTGGAGAACCTACTGTGTGGCAGCAGTCAGAGGTAAAATTTCATAAACACAGACACAAATGGGATATTCAAATTTACACATCACCCACTATTTGTCTTCCTCACATGTCCAAACACATGCAGCTAATCACCAGGCATGGATAGGGGGACAAATGGGTTCAGAAACAGTGAATGGATATATAAGTTTAAGTTCTAGAAAAGGGCACTTTTACAGTCTGTGTCGTCCCCCCCCCCTCTCTCTCTTTATCAGCCTTTTAGACGGCAGCAGCTGCCCTGCACTCATAAAATCTTCAAATCCACACTGGACAGGTAGTGCCACATGTGTGGAATTAAAAGCCTCTTGGAGATCCCAGTCTCGGGTTACCAGCTGCACGCGACAGCTGCCTGAAAAAGGATCTGGTTTCTTGTGGTTTTTGTACAGTTGGTGATAGATGTGCAGCAAAATGCTGGAATTGTTATCCCCTTACTCTTACACAGCACACCACACCCCACCTCCACAGCCCTACCAGTGATTAAAGGGCAGTTTGACTGTCAGGGACAGGAGGGACATTATCTTAGCTCCATGAACTCAGTGGCACTCTCTGCAGAGTTACAGCATAAACACTACAGATACTTTTGTGCTACATATTTGCAATGCATGGTCAGCTGTTCAAATGTATTTCTATCACAGTGGATTAAAAATTACCCCCCCCCCCCCCAAAAAAAAAAAAAAAAAAAAAAACAAGAACCGTAGACAAGAAATGCAAATGCAGCATTGAAGTTTTGTTGTCCTGACGACGTATGGTGCTGTGCTGAAGCTGTTCTAATCTGATATGAGCACAATAACCATCCACAATTTTATCTCCTCTCCTCATAAGACAGACTGTCTGCAGAGACTAGGAGTGCCTGGCCTTTTCCTTAACAGCAGGGCAGATGCATGGAGAATAGGCTCTTGTCTAAGCGAACTGTGCTGGTGGTGAGATAATAGCTGATTCATATGGGGAGATGACGAGCTCCAAGGGTTTATGTAAGGAGAACTCAGATATGAGATGCTCCTCTCTGACTGCTGTACTGTACTATCTATCTGTGCAGTTACATTCTGTATCTCCTGCTTACTGTTTACGGAGATGACAGATACTGCTGAAAGAAGATGATGTCACATTTCCATGTTTTTCTTTCATTTCCACTTATGAATTGAATACTATTCTCTTTATCTGAGGGTTTAGTATTGTCAAGAGATAAGCAAATGCTTGTCTCCAGGATAGTGACTTAGATAAGAGACGAATGATTCAAACACACACAGACTGGTGTCTTTAATGTGTGTGAAGATCAGGGTCATCTGGAGGAAGAGCGTTATTTCATGAATCAGTAAAAAAAAAAAAAAAAAAAAAAAAGCCTCAGGTTGACTTTTATCCTACAAATGTTCTGTGTAGTCATCATTCAGGAATGTTCTCTTTTGAGTGTGAATCATTCCTTATCAGCCAATGAGGAGGTAAAATGTAAATATAAGCATGTAGTGTCAGACTTTTTCACTCCGAGCTCTGTAAATCATGACTTTACATTCACAAAGAATGTGCAATGCAATGCATTGATGATAAACTGTCTTTCTTTGGTTAGTTTCTTCCACCTTCCAACTGGACTTTTGCACTTAAAAGCAGCTAACTGAGCTTCAGTGATGATTAGAAGTTAATCAAATGTTGAATTTTCTGTTATTTATTTTAAAGACATCATTTAACTGGGGAAAAGCTCAATATTCATGCAAAAAGACAGTTGAATTGCAATTTGGAAAGCTGTTTTATATGAAGACAATATCACGGTATTAGATAGTTCTCCACAAAAAGTCATCAGAAACTGTAAGAAAGTTGAAAAAGGTCTTCATTGGGTTGTGGTTTTCCATCTTGTCTTTGCAGATATAACATCTATTGACAATCAGTTAAGCAGATATAGTGGACAACACAGCAAACACTCTTTTTCATTCCAACATGTCACATACTGACCTTATGTTAGGAAACCACAGAGCTGGTACCCTCAAAGCAGCTTGGGAAATTTTGGTCATGCAGAATTTCCCAAGCTGCTTATGTGGAATGCTGGTAGAAGATCGGAAATGCTGGTGAAATTTAAAAATATATTCTAGTGTGTATTTCAAAGCGTAACCATGAGGTTTTCTCATCATTAACCCATTAATTAAAAACCTAACTACTTTCATTCAATAATAAAAAAAAAAGCTGGTGAAGTAGAAAGTTAAGAGTCAGAATGAATACAAAAAATACCATTAAAAAGGAAGTGACAAACAGCAAGACTACAGCCAGATTTGAAAACGAGTCCTTGATACAGAAGCCAGATGTGTGTGCATATTGTTTGCTTGTGTTTGCACATCTCCTCTGTGTGAAGTTACTTTTACTTTGCTTTGTATGATTATCCAGTCTTATCATACCGTAGTTGTGGTTTTCAGCTGTGGTATTTTTGTTCAGTATGGACTGCGTTGGAATGAATTTTCTCTCAGAATGATTGTAAAGTTGCATGAAAAGTAGGTTTGACATATTACATGATGTTCCTCTTCTAACATCTGCAGTTAAAGGTTGAATATGGAATACGGACAGAACAGCGACATCACGTGTGTCTAGGTTGTAGTTGCAACGGCAGAAAAACAACTCCAGCCGCTGGGATGCCAGGCTCGCTGCCGATACGCAAGTGACCAACAGTTTGCAGCATGTCCAACAAGTAACGCAGAGGAGTTTATAACTGACAGCTAACGTTAGCCATGTTAGCAAACAAGCTAGCTTACCGATTCAGCAGGAAAGTCGCCAATTCCGTGTTTTACTCCGTGGAAGACGTTTATGTGGGTCCATTTAGTGAAGTCTTCACCTAAATTGACTCCAGGTTTTGCTCTTCTCAGGTCACTCCTCCTTAGAAACAGATAACAATATCTCCAGGGCTTTGAAGCAGCTGCTTCACTGGTCGTCTCTACGGTTTTCCCCTGTACGAGCCTGACTATGACCGAAATATTGTTTCCACACAGAGATCGTATTTGGCAACCTGCAATGGCGGCGTGTATTGGCTTATAGAGCCTGAGGAGTCACGTGACAATTCTGAGCGAAGCGGAGTCGCGCCGCCATGATGTTGGTACGGATTTGACTGTCAAAACGAGAGCTGACGGGAGTTTTAACATTGGAGGGAAAAGGAGCAAAGAAGAAAAGCCGTACAGAAATAATTTAATGTCTAGCACAAAGAAGACTTATTTGGAGAAACTAGGGGACATATCCGGACTGGACCCATCTGAGCTGAATGGCTCAGAGTGGGACAGTAGTCTGGACCGCTTACCTCCGTCCTCCGTGGAGACATGCGGCTGATGGATTGTGAATTATTTAGTCTTCACAATCAGTTTGTAACGTCGTAATATTTGTAATTTTGCTCTGTTAATGTTAGAGAAGTGTTATTCTGCCTTTTACACAGTTAACTGTTATGCTGCTAGTTAAGAAAACATTTGTGAGCTGTCAGTAAACATGTAAGGAGGACGATATTTAACGTGGTTTCAATCATTTATTTATAAAAAAGAAAACAGTGATTAGTGTGTGTCTGATTTGTGAAAGACCAGAATAAGCTGTCAGGCAGACAGATGTCAGTGATGTCGAACATCACGAGTAAACAGATAAAAGAAAGTAACCGGAGTTTTCATCAACTCATGTTAGCTTGAGTGCTAGTCTTGACAACAACGATTTAGCATAGCTACGTTTGCAAATGCACAGCAAACAAGGACGATCTTATCCAGGGTCGTAGTGTCCGGTTCATTCTCACAGCAAAGCAGCATCTTCACAGGCACACTGGTATGACTGGAATATTGTTTACTGGTTCCTGCACACACGATGACATGTTCCACATGACTGCTCCCAGCTGAGCTCGGCCGTGTGTGAGGGAAGGATCTAGCGGCCACATCGTACTGATTGATTCATCATTATTAAAACTATCTGCAAGGACAGAATCACAGAGTAGTTTTTAAGGATACCACAATTATCAGTCACAAAGGGATCACTAGCTGGAGAACACAGGGCATGCTGCATGTTGCTAATCTCTTTCCTTCAGACTGCAGCTGTCAGCCACTTGGCGCCCCCTGTCACTTCAGCAGTTTACAATCTGATTTTTTTTTTCTTTTTCTTTTTTCAAACCGGAGATCTTGAAAAACCGTAACTCGCCCTTGTTTGTCTTTTTTTTTTTTTTTTTTTTTTTGATCATCTTGACTGTGCGAAGAGCTGGCACTGTCCTTCACTCAACATTATAACCCAGCATCTCCAGTCACGACCAACGTAGCTCTCAGTAAGCGTACAAACAACATGTCGGAACGCCGGTTCGGAGGGGCGGGGCGACACGCTGTGACGACAACTCCTCAAGCTCTATAGACGTAAATAAAATGCCATTATCGAACCCGTAAAAAATTATTTTATAATTATTTTTAGGCTAAATATAATTTTTCTAGGAAATGTTGTACTTTCATTCTGTACACCCCCAAACGACCTGTGGAGGAATTATTTTTGAAAAAATATAGCTTTTAATAAAAATGTTCCATATTCAACCTTTAAATTGCTGCAAATCAATTTTTCATTCTCCCCCAGTTATAACAGAGAAGTTTAATTTTTGACTACAATTTGGAGCAAGAGAAGTGTATCAGTGGAAGTGTTCTCAAACCAGTATGGGACATGCAAATGGTTCTTCATAAGCATCTCAGAGCATCTCAATGATATTCATACATGCGTTTACCTTTCCTCAGGTTATAACTTCGAAGCATGAAACAAACCTGCAACATGTATGAGAAAGTTAACCCATAAAATCACTGTTGGTTTCTGTCAGTAGCTACTGAAACACCATTGATCCACAACCCTAACACCAGCAGTCTTACTTTGCCTCCCAGCTGTCTAATCATGCAATGATTTACATCTGGAATAGCAGGTGAATGCAATAAAGCTGTGATAATACAGCAACTGTACGATAATAAAGCACCAGCTGTGGAACTCTGATGACTGCAGCATTGCTGTAGAGCACATGTTTTTCTGTAACCTACTTGCAGTGTACTGTTTGACTGTGTGATCCAGGGTTGTGTAACTCTATGAAAGCACGGGGACTTATCACGCTGCTTATTTGGCAGAGGGCTCCACCTCTGTCTGTCCATGCTTTCATACAGACACACAGAGAGGAAATCTGAACCGTCACATGGCATCTGCACTGGGCAGTGCTGCTCCATTGTTACTTCCCTGGTGTGTGCATTCTCAAAATGGGGAAACAGAAGAAAAAATACTGTGATCATTACAGGTTTACACAACCACGTGTGTGGTTTGTTTTTGAGCCTATGTTTAAATATTCTTTTCCATTGCTTAAGGAATAACCACGCTTAAGCTTGGCATAAAGCCCACATATTTACATTGACACCATTGTGAATGTTTCATAATGCTTATAACAAAACTGTATGAAAAATATAAGACACACCCATCTTCTTCTGCTTACTCTCATGTATGCAGCATGTGCAGAAAAATCCCCTTCAGATGGATATCTGCATCAGCTGCTCATGGAGTGAGTTTTTTTTTGTTTTTTTTTAACAGCTCCTTATTTCACTATGGATGTAGGCTTTTAAAAACTGCCACTTTAAAGGTGTAGACCAGGAGTGCCAGTCCTCAAAAGTTACTATCCTGCAATTTTTGGAACATACCTTCTCCAACACATCTGAATCAAATGGCTAATTGCCTCATGTACGTCATTCAGCTCTGCAGAGGCCTGGTAACGAGCTTTTTATATGATTCAGGTGTGTTGAAGAAGGGATGCAACCAAAATGTGCAGGATAGTAACCCGAGGACTGGATTTGGACACCCCTGGTGACAGACCCACCTGATTCCCCCTTTTCTGCTGGGTCTGCTTCTTTTAAAGTTGGTTGCAGTCAACAACCACTGATTGCAACCTAATACATTCCCCGCCTTTGCAGTTTAACTATGCACGTCTAGTACTCATTAATCTTTCAGGAACAATCTTGTTGTGAGTCATGCAACCATAACTTGTCCACGCTGTTAAAATGCCACGTTACAAGTACAAAGGATATAAAGGTAAAAAGAAACCTAATAAAAAATCAACTTATTAATCCTTTGTTATAATTGGCTTTATACACTCTGGGCTTCACTGTTGAGCCATCAATCTGTTGTTTATATCAACAATGTTTAAATTATGCTTGTTTTTGTACTGTAAGGGTGAGGATGATGGTGAGGCATTTAGTGACAAATAGGAAGATGTAATTTTTAAAGGTGCATTGCGCAAGTTTAAATGTTAAATATGATTCTTTTCTTTCCTCCACATGCTCTGACAATTGCCTGATGTGTAGAATGAGCTGATCTTTCTTCACTGTGGTTGTCTCTAATACTGTTTCTGAACGCTCAATGCGCGAATTTCGGGTACAAAGCATCAAGGGGGCGCATGTGGGGGAGATGAGCTGTGGGTTCTTGTTTGTCTGGCTGCGCCGGTGTTGTATATTTCGCCACCGCACATCGAGACAACACTGACGACTGCTGTTAAAAGATGGAGAGCAGGATCCTCTCAAACCCCAACTCAGACTCCAGTAAGACGAAGAAGAAAAGTTTTGTCTTGTGAGACGAAGAGAGCCAAACTGGAGTCTGACCAGTGTTGGAGTAAGACAGGAGTAAACAACCTAGCAGCTTTTTTTCCTTCTCTTTTTTATTGGAGGGAGCTACGATCTGCTTTGGGAATAAAACAGGACCCACAGTTGACTTTCTTCTCGCTAGCAAGGTAAATGTGATGAACGATGGAAATAAGGATGCATAATATTGCAATGCTAAGTTTTTAGCATGTAAATGTAGCAGTACATTTAAGATATATAAGATACACTCTGGCCACCTGTTGTTACATTTAGTTGATGCGGTAATTTCATACTGTAATCATGGTCTCAGCCTACAGTATGAATTTGTATATTTGATCTACAAGCCAGCGTTAGCCTGTTGTTACCGTTAGTATACAGCCCATCAGGTTACTCAACGATCAAACCATAAAGAACTTGCAGGTTTCTAACTTTATTACTTCAGTAGCCATCATGACTCTAACTCTGGGCTCAGACTGAGTGTAATTTGGGTTAAACTAACAAAGACCAACGCAGTTGAAGCAGCTCATGAGTGTGCACGACATTAGCGTCACTTCCACTTGTTGCCGGGGGGGGGGGCACACTCTCTGGACAAAAGCTGGAACTTGTGTTCTTCTCCTTCAAAGGGACACTTGCCCAAATATTAGCCAAATATTCTAATATATCAAATTAAAATATTGTTATAAATGTAAGTAATATATACAGCATTTGACACACTCAGTGCTCCGAGGGGGTTACCATCCTCAAAACCCAGACATTGTAACTTTGCAGTAGCGGATCCGTCTTTCATTGGATCATGTGAACCTGGAGCGCTTTTTGCTTATAGCTTGATGACTTCAAATCAGCTGGTCAAAGTGGTCTGCAAATACAATTCCAAAACATGGATAGAGACTGTTTAGTTTTGTGATAGCTCTGTGGCCTGTGGGAAGCTATAGGCTTAGTGCTCATAGTGGTTTAAAGTCTCCCTGTACGACTTGTCCCGCAAATACGGCATCACGTATGGTGTCCAAACTTTGCGTGTGGAAACGTCCTTGTTCCGGGCATTCATTTATGCTCTGAAATAGTTTCCCCTGGGCACACAGGTGTTTCTCTGTGCGATTGGATTAGCAGACAAGTGGCTGGCAAGTGGCTGGTAAGTGGCTGGCAGTCAGCTGAAAGGGGAACTTTTTCATGCCCAGATCTGTATTTTGTGCATGAACTTTCATGCTTAAATGTGAGGTTACATTATTGTTAAAAGAAGAAACTATGTTTTTAGTGGTGATAACAACTGTACATTAAACCAAACCTAGTGGGTTATATCAGTGGTAAGAAACAAACTACGTTTATTTACTGTTATAATGGTTGTAGGACTGTAGAAAATAGGACAAAACAATTTGCCTCTGAGAAAACTGTTGTGCAAATTCAGATCAGTGAAAAAAATAATAAAGACAAAGAAAAAAAAATGTTTATGCCCCTGACTTGACACTGAGCTGAATTGAAGTCAATACGATCACAGTGAGTCATTTGGTTTGTTTTTGTAATAGTAATAGTTTGATGTAAGTATATCATATCCTCTATTTTTTACTATGAAATATCACAGATGAGATAAGCATTATACAGAAAAAGTACTTAATGAGGCTGCGCAATCCCAGTTCATTAGAATATTCATTTGTCCAGCCTGTGATCCAGTTCAGGGTCACAGGCTATCCAAGCTGCTAAAGGGCCTGCAAGGGCTGCTCAAACCTGGACAGTTCATGATTCGCTTTTATTACACAGTTTTATAATTCATTGCCTCTTCAGGCAACATAACATCAAACAAAACAGACTTTTTGAGTAAAATAGAGTTAATCTAATTAAAATCTGCAGAGAAAACATGAGAGGACATGTAGCAAGTAGCCTACACATGAAATTCCTGTGACTCATCAGCACTGCAAAGGCTCTGTCTATTTTTGAATGCTTTTGCTATGAATACAGTGTTGCTTCTGTATTTTTTCCTGTGATTTTTTTTTTCCTTGGTTGGAACAAATTTGCTAAAAGAAAAATGTGCTTTTAGGGACTTTTGTTATATTTCTTAGTTGTGATGCACAGTCACTGATGCCTATTGCAGACAGTACAGTTAGTCAAGTGGAATCTTTCAGAGCTATAGAGAAAGAAGATTAATTTAACTAATATTTGTTATGTAAATATTTTCTTCAAAATATTCCAGCAATAAATCTCTTCCCTATTCTTAAAGTTTACTAATGTAGAATTTGTCTGAGGCCATGAAACGAAGACCATTTGATTATGATATTTCTTTTGACTTTGGCTGATTCTTTGGCTTTGTTTTTCTGCATTATTAAACAAGTCTGACCAGGCTGCTTCTTATCTTATAGGTTGTTACTGAATGCATCCATTGTGGCATTATGCATTAATTCTACAAACCTCCCACTTCCCTCCTCTACACCGTTTTTTGTTGTGATGATAGCCTACCTCATGCTGCCTCATCTTATACTCACACTGCTGAACCACAGAGTCAATACTACTACACAGCTCAGCATCTATCAATATCCAACGCCAAATGAATAACATGACTCATGTTACTATACTCTTGTGGTGCAAACATAACAGCAATTCTGAGGCGACTGCAGAGACAACTCTCTTTACTTCTTACTACATGGTTCTTGTGAGCTATGTTATTCTGTTTTACTGTGACAAAAAGCCTTTATACACAGAAGATTATGAAAGAGGAGGTGGAGTGAGAAGAAGAGAACTGGCAGGACTGTGAAAACCTTGAAAACAAACAACCTCTGCATGTGTGTGGGGGGTATTATTTCTCTTTTCTTTGTTGGGGGCTGATGATTTGTACCCCCTACAAACTTGAACCTGTCAGAAAGATTCTCTCCTTGCTCTGGAATCTGTCCATAAAGCCTTGCAATGAGACCAGTTCTGGTCCAGAGTATTTACTCTCTGACGTAGACAGGGCCATGACAGAGTTGCTGTAACTGGGCAAAGTTTATCCTGTTCCACTGCTAATCAAGACCTTCATCGGCTGATTATTCAGAGGGAACAGCCAACTTCTCTGAGGGGCCCACACAGGGACACTGAATCTGGCAGAATATGTGCACCCATGAGCAGATACACATGCAGGGTGATTTGCCTCTGGCCTCCAGTGGGGGTGTTCTTCTACAAATGTGTTTGATGTTCACTATTGCCTTTTGTTGCATCAGCACAAGACTGTCTTTGTATGCCTGGTGTGCAGTGCTGCATTGTACCAGCAAAGTCTGGACTGTAGGATCAGCAGTGTCTCCCACCATGGACTCATGTAGGGCAGCGTGTGATCTGGGTCACACAGATTACTGTAGGTGAGCTCAGGACGCAGCTCTTGCTTCTACTGCTTAATGTTTTCTGTAGAGCAGGATGGCTGTTTCAGATCCTGTCTCTTAGGAGTTTGTCAGTGTCCAATTCATAATAGCCTGCAGAAAGCAACACGTAAGTATGCATATTGTGACATGTTGCTTCCTGTTGTGGTAGTTAGAAAGGTTTCCTTTGTTATGGGAATGCCAAAACAACTGTAGGTGGGAACTAAAGGAAATAAAAAGTTTAAAAGATTTTATGTTTGAATACACTCTCTTAGATAAAATGCACAGTCTGACTTTTGCCAAAATTATACTTTATATTAATTAGGACTACTTTAACTTAAACCTGATCCCGGTAATGAGTTGATTGAGGCAGAGCAGCACTTCATTCTACAGACAAAAGACTGAGTTAGATAAACAAAACTAAGCCATCTAGTGAGTATGTTGTTTGGCTAACTTGTGGAATCCAGTGGGAACCATCGGGTAGGTCAAGTGAAGCACAAATTTAGCAGAAATGAAATGTTGGCTAGCTTCATGTTGGTGTGGTGGTTATCACACCAACTGTCTCATCACGGCAATAACATTCCTGGTTTGGTTGGGTCCTTTCTGTGTGGAGTTTGCATGTTCTAGTTCTACATGCATGGGTTCTATCCAGGTACTCCAGCTTCCTCCCATCGTCTGAAAACATGATTGTTAAAGACATACTGCAGAAGTTTTGCAAATTTTCTCAGTGATAGTAATTAATGGGTACTTCAACATCCTTCTTGCATCCAACCTGTACTGTGAGCTCTCTCAAGACAGTAAAAGACATTTTTCATGACTCTTATCTTTTGCTCTGATCCTTTCTCTCTTTTTTCCTCTCTTTCCCCAGATAACTTCTTACTGCGTCTCTTTGCTGCATCAGCCACAGTTTGTGTTAAAAAAAGCCAGAGTTGATAAACGCTTGCTAGCATGTGATGCCAAGCCAAACCAAGCCCAGCGAAGGCGAGCCAATTTTATATAAAAAGCACTTTAAAAACAGACCAAACGCTGAACAGAAAGAACACATGAAAACATTTAGAAACATCAAATAAATGTAAGAATATATACATGAAAATACTATGTAAAATAACACCAAAACTAAAAGGATAAAAACAAGAAAAAGATTTATAAAGCCGCCAATTATAATAATTAAATACTACTACTAGTACTGCTACTACTACTACTACTATTGATAAAATAATAATAAAGTAATAGTGTCACTAGATTAATTTTGATTATCTAGATTATGAGCTGAGGAATTACTTTTTGTCTGAAAAAACTCCCCCAACCCTTCAGCTAATAAAAAAATCAACTCTTAAAGGGTGAATATGGAACATTTTTATTTATAGCTATGTTAGAAAACAAAACAAAACAAAAACAAAAACAAAAAAAAACGAGGCGTTTGGAGGAGTGTGGAATGAAAGTACAGCATTTCCTTGAAAAATTACATTTAGCCTAAAAATAAATATGAAATCAATTTTAATGGGTTCGACAATGGCGTTATATTTACACTTACTAGCCAGTACAGGCTGCCATTGCAGGTTGCCAAATACAGTCTCTGTGTGGCAATAGTATGTCCGACACAGCTAGACTGGCACTGGGAAAAATGGTGGAATCGGCAAGTCAAGCAGCCGCTTCAGAGCCCCGGAGATAGTGTTATCTGTCTCAGAAGAGGAGTGACCTGAGAAGAGAAAAAACTGGAGTAAATTTCGGTGAAGCCTACACTAAATGAACCTACATAAACGTTTTCCATGGTATCAAAACGTGGAAACGGCGATTTTTCCTGGATCGATAATGCGCGAGAGCTTTCTGCTGAGCTTAAAGTCATTGGAGGCCATTTGCTCAGCAGATAGCTCGCCGTGTGCGCCTGATTTTTGGTGAATTTTCTGCCTCACGACGCCTTGAGGTGACAATCAAACATGTTTGATATTTTTTGCCTTGCGAGGTGAAAAACTTACTGTGTGCTGAGGGCAAAAGATCTAGAGACCAATCAAAACGCGTCCACAAAGCAAGACTAAAGCCCCGTTTCCACCCGCGGGTCAGGTCGGGCCGGGCCGGATCGGGTGGGTTTTGGTACGGATGTGTCGATTTCACGCTGCGTCCCCACAGCAACCTGTACCCTCACTCTGGAGGCGCTGGACAGCGCTGCTACATGATCGCGTGACATCATCGCTGTGCAACGCTGTTTAACCAAAACACCGGCACCGCCACACATGACAGAAACAAAAAAGGAGTCACCCCGGCTTTGTTTTTACGCTTGGTCACGCGGGAAGTGAGATTTTTCAACAAAAATTTATTGCTTTGTGTTTGCTCCACCTCTTTGGTCCGGATCGGTTAGATCAGTACCCCTACCGAAGGGTGCCAAAAAAGTAGGCCGGGTCGGGTCGGATATAAAGGTACCCGTCCCAGTTTTTATCTGTGGAGACCCAAAAAAACATGGACCGAACCGGCCCGACCCGACCCAGACCCGCTGGTGGAAACGGGGCTTTAGCTGCAAAGCCACTCGGCGTCTGGGAATAAAAAGTTGTGTAGTGCGATTTCTCAGCGTTGGGACGCTGCTGGGCAGCAGCGGCACCAAAAATACACATAATAGATAACATTGCAACAATCAGACGAGTCCAGAATGCAACTTCTAAGGCCAAGAAGTTAGATTGTGGATCTTTAACTGGTGATTAAATTCTGCTAGGAGGGAATCGTTTGACTCCTTGGGTTGGGCCTGTGATGGACTGGTGGACTTTCCAGTGTGGGGTGTGTATTTTATTTCCTCTGTAAAACGGCCTTGGGTTCCTTGAAAGGCGCTAAATGAGTTCAAATTGTTATTATCATTATTATGATTATTGGAGCACTGCCTCACCTGATATCAGCTGGGATAGCCTCCCATGAGCCTGCATAGGTATAAATGGCTGTAAACAAGATGGACTAAATGGAAATGTTAGTTGTGAGAGGTCCTAGTGACTGATCTACCGGTCTGCCTGCAGTGATGTGGAATCTTTGCTGTGACGAAGAAAGAGGTAAGCTCAGAGGCAGCACTTTTGACTTACCAGTCAAACTACACTGTCCTTACGAAGGTTCATGAGTTGTAGACAGTCGCTCAGCGATTGAAAGCACAGATACAAGTGACAAAAAGAGTCTCCTTTGAAAAGATTAAGCTTAGTTTCGTCATCTTTGAGAGACTCGTGAGGCCACTGATGTTCGTCACTGAGGGAGGAAATATTTTGAAGGTCTGGTTAGGTGAGATGTTTTGGACATGTCTGACTGGAAGGAAATAGGAGGACAGGGACCCCCCCGGGCAGACCCAGACATACCATACTTTTCTCCTACAGGGTGCTGGAAGAGGTATGGAGCTGTTTAGACCGATGCAGCCAAGACAAAGATGAGGAATAGTAAACAACCACTGAGACCACTTCCACAAATAAAAAAACATAAACTGCCTGATTCTGCAGAGAAATTACATCTAATTTAGATTTGAAAAAGTACAACCTTCTCCCCCATTTTTCCCAGTTTGATTCATATTCAAGCTCACTGATTTTAAGACAAGTTTTAAATCATGTGATTGGATTGTGATCATCTCAAATGTTTGATTTCATTATTGACATGACTGGTTTCATATTCTGAACAAACATCACTCATTCATCCCTGTGAAGACCAAACATCCAGGAGTAGCACCAGTGTGGCTGGAAACGTCAACATTGTTGACCAGGTGACCGGTTTATTTTTGTTCCCCTCTGGTCAATAAATTATCTAAATTATTGAGTCACACACCTGAAACGTCAACAATAGCTAAAGTGTATTGAATGAGCCTGGTACACTCAGCAGACAACCCACTTAGGACCAAACACAGCAAAAAACATTGCACAGGGTTATTATTGTATTCTTTTAAACACAAATGGACTTGGCCATAATCCTCCTGCTGCTCTGCATTGTCAAGCAATCCTTTAATTAATTCAGCCCCTGAAAGAGCACAGCGTAACCATAGTGTGAGGATGTCAACAACACATGCACCACATCAAAAGCCACATGTTAGCACATCCCTGAAAACAAAAAACAGAGCAATGCAGCCAGATACACATGTTTACATATTGACACATACGCAATCTCGTAGGATCAGTGCTATCTAAAATCCCCTGGGGATGTTTTTCACAGCGAGAGCTGGTGAATGACCGCCCCCCCCTGAGGATTTATGTGTGCGTGTGAGTGTATTTATGTGTGCGAGATAATTTGACAAAAGGCTGAGAAGTGTGTGTTTGAAGGGGTTAGTTTTAGCACAATTAATATCCGAGAGGAGATCAAAATGTGTAAAGGAAGCGATGCATGCAAGGTTGTTTTCGACTGTACTTCAGTCCTGGGGAAGGAATTTTGCTCTCTTTTATATATCATACAGCTTTCTGTCTCATTTTCTTTAATTTTTCTTTCATGTTACACCAGAATTACAGAACCACAGCTGCCCACTGATGCTCATACATCTTACATCAGTTTCTACTGTATAAAGGGCTCCTGTCTCTATGAAGTAAACATCTTTGTACACCTTCATTTTCCTTTATTCTATTACTGTGCCAGTCTTTCGATTTTTCTTTCTTGTCTTTTTCATCTTGTTCTTATTTGATCCTGTCCCCTTTCTGTCTCTCTCAGTCTTTGTTTGCTTCTTTTAACCAGGAACATGCCATTAATCTCCAGAGGAGGGAATTTGAAGCAGTTAATAATCTGACATTGAGGGATTACAATTACTACTGTATAGAGGCAGCGACCATTTATAAATAACCATATGGGAGAAAAACGGATCATGTGATGGTAAACAAGGAAAAATAAAATGAGGGCATCTTTAATTTTCTACCTACTGTAAAACATTTAGGAAAACAAATGAAACAAATAATTCTGTCATGGTAGAAAACAGGTCTTTGTAAAGATGTTGTTTAATCCCCAAGATTTTTCTTGTCCCTCTCCAAAGTATCTTAAATAACTTACGTTGGAAACAATGCTGGGTTGTAATACCCCATTGTTTGTGTTGTTCTAAGCTCTTGCTAAAACAAAGAGGACAAGATAATGAATATGCAGAGATTAACACATACTGTAGCTTAAAGTTAGTATCAGTACGTTTGATTATTTGTTGTGCGAATGGTAGCATAGAAAAGTGTGTGATGAAGCTCTGATTATGCCCATAAAAAGAAAGACCTTTCAAATTCTTGCATTTATTTAATTTAATTTAATTTTGTGGGGACCACATATGTATGCATATATATATATATATATATATATATATATATATATATATATATAATGTAAACATGCAGTATACTGTGGTGGTTCGGTTTGATACTTTTTCAATACAAAACAATACATTTTTATCCCTTCATTAACCCAATGTGCTTGTGCCTACAATGGTATACTATTAGGGTTATACTTAACATGAAAATCAAAGCAGTTCCAAATGCCAGATCTGAACGTAGTTGAACACTTAGTATTCAACACGCTCATTGTCAGAAGACAAGTTGATAAACTAAATTAAAACTCTGCATTGTCTGATATCTAATTTATAGTGCTCACGGTTCGCTACACACCTGTACGGTTCGGTTTGATACGAATACATATTTGAACAAATATGTTATTTTTGGATCCTTTATATATATATATATATATATATATATATATATATATATAGAGAGAGAGAGAGAGGTAGAGAGATAGATATAGATAAAGATACAAAAAAAAACACAAAATAAAGTCATATAACTTCTACCTTCTAAAATAGAAAACATAATAAATAGATAAACAAATGAACAAATAAATGAATAAGTAAATACAAAAAATGATAGATTAATAAATAAATAAAAGTTAATTAACAATGGAACAAAACAATGGATCACAGATGAACCTATAGCCTATATTGACTTTTTTGATGCTCAACAATCCACCTCTTCACCTGTGTTTGAATAATAGAAATGATAAGAAGTTCATAAGAATTCCACATCATCTCAGACAAATTCTGCAAGAGACCCAGACTGACAACAAACTCTCCACTTTGACTAAAACAGTGACAGCATTTGCTCCTTCTGATCTAGCGTTTTTTGGGAGGTTCAGCAGCAGGTTTCCCCAACATCACACACTTGTGTTTGCAGCTGTTGCTGTAAGCTGTAAGGGCACACCAAAAGAAGAGGAGGCCCCATGGGGATTCCTTCAGCCCACTCCCTCTCTGGCCATGTGTGCAGTGTAAAATGAATGGAATCAGTGGTATGCATCCGAAACCCAAAACTGACGTCTGCTTTGCAGAGTTTAGCATAACATTCCTGTAGAGATTCTTCTAGTTTCACAAAGCTTGTGGGGTGGATAACAGATGAAATTTGTATGCTGAACAAAGCATAATGGACACTTGAGGGCTTTGAAATATACCAGATTAATCCAGATTCATGTGGGGCCAAAAAATTTCTTAATGAGATGCTTGTAAGCTAACTACAGTGACAGCTGTCTATCAGAACGGATAATGTGGCAGGAAAGAGAGTATTGTGAGTCTCTCTGTGTGTATTTGTGTGTGTGAATTTATTAGAAAAATAGGAGAAAAGAGGCTTGAACAGCAATTTAAGCACTTACCATTCCTAGAATGTAAGTTTACAATAATTCCAGCTACATTTCTCTCTTTCGAAGTCATGGCAGTGAAATCCCTCTTACAGTAAATCTCCTTAACAATGAGGACTGAAACATTTCAGTGTATTACAGGCTCAGTGAGTGGTTGTGTGTGTGTGTGTGCTCCAGCCTTGAACTCCCACTCACAGTAATGAGCTGCACAACAGCTTGTTGTGCATTACAGATGACTTAGCTGTGCAGCCAGTCCTCAGGGTGTCTTCAGGCTGTCATGTTTAGATAACACTGGCCAGGCAATTAAACCCAGATCTAACCATCTGATAAACTGCTCATTATCAGTTTGAACACATGGCCAAGAAGGTTATTACGGTATCAATCATTTGTGTGTTTATTAATAATTTATCAAAAAAGTGTTATTGATTTTGATCAGTTACATGGGCATTGCATCTTTTGACGTCTTTCAAAAATGTAAAAACTTGAGAAAGTGTTGCAAAAAAGAATGTTTTAATGAATCCCCATAGTAGATTACTATTAAAAAGAGGGTTCTGAAACTGAAAGCAACAGTAGACAGACAAAAAGAGATTTTCTCCACAAAACAGCTAGCAGCTCATTCTGTCCTGCTGAGAAAGGCTAACATTTGCAGCTCAGTGATAAATAATAAACTAACATAATTATCTCAAAAAGACATGCTTTTCACAAATTGCAGTTTGATGAAGCCTGCAGGAGACTTGCACGGTTAAGCTGACCTAGCTATTGAATTGGATCACCTTCCTTGTTCCAGTATACGTCCTCTGGTAGGGAATGGAGTTTGTCATCATGGTTTGCCTGATGCTCCTACAGTGTAACCTCTGTTTAAACATGTTCAAGACGTTCTGCAGATTTAGACTTTCTCCATGGGGGATCATTACATATGGACATATGGCCAAATCCACTACCCCAATGTTGACGGACTAATTTTGTCAGATGACAATGTGGTTAGCAACAGTTTGAAACTGCTGATCAACTGTCCCTACACTGCCCCTAGTGGTTGCTTGCATGTTGCAACTTTAATTTCTGAGTACGGGTGCAAATAAAACATTAAACAATTGGAAAATACGAGTGCGCATAGTTAAAAGCAAGTTTATGTTTGACCTTAGAATTATTAGATTATTAGATTCTTTTTTAGTCAGATTTTCTGTATTCTTCTGTCTCATAAACTGAAATATGTGAACAGTAGTGGCTTAACTGGGAATTTTTAAGCTTTGCTCTGGAATCCTTTGCCACTGCACATTAGAAAAGCATCACTACTGTTTTATGCCCTGGCCTTCAACCCAGCATAGGACTCCTGTTTAATTGTTTTTTAAAATTGTTTTTATTTTTTGTTTGTTTTTTACTGTTCTGCTCATTGATGTGTATTTTTTTAAAATTTTATTTTGGGTTTTAGCTGTTTTAAAAGAATTTTATGTTGGTGTTCAGCTCTAAAAAAAGAAGTTGAGCTGAGTTGAATTTGCTATTTTTACAAAAAGATGCAAAGAGTTCCATTTGTGTCTATCTTGGTGTATTTATGCAGGAGTCATTAATCTTCCAATCACATTATCTGGGTGTGTTGGTCTGGCTTCAAAAGCTATAATAATGTATGAGTTTTGTTGGACCGCAACTTTATTGTGCATTATAAAAGTCTTGTATTAGTTTGATTAACACAGTAATTGTTGTTTGATGAAAACATGCTTAGTATAACACTGTATCATCCCTTCAAATTTTGCTGCTGGGATGCTAGTAAATGGACATAACTCTGGCCCTAGAGTATTGGCCGTGAGTAAATATGCCAGTATGAGCAATAGTAAAGCCTTGTGGCTTGAACTTGCTTCTGCAGCCTCTCTGCGGTTTGTGCTTTGCAAATACACATCCACGTGCTGTAACATGTTACTGCCACTTGGAAACAGTCGTAAAAATCTGGAACAATTTGAAGTATGGGCTGTCCTATTAACCTGTTTTGCAGCTGCAGCCCCTTCTGTGAAAAAAATCCTTTATTGATGGTCTTCCCAGTTCAAGCTCGCCCATCAAAATTTGATTAACTTGTAGCATCATTTGTAATTGCTATCCCCTGTTAGGTTTTTGGAAAACTGCATACAAATCCGTCAGCACAGGCTGGAAACCCCCAAACCTTCTCTTGACATGGAGGGGGTGCAACCAAATACTTATTTGCCACCAAAAACAATTATTCATGGACGTGTTTGTGCAACATTCAAATGAAACTAATTACACACTCTATTTTAATTTGGTTTCAGTGAAAGTAGTAGGAATGACGCAAGAGTTTTTACTACAAGGAGGTTAATTTTTTCTTCTTTAAATTTTTTTTTCTTTGAATTTCATGTTTTGTCCCTGCCACATGTTTATGACATTTCAACTTGCCCTGTGAGTTAGCAAGAAGAGAGTTCTTACAAGTAAAACATAATTCGAGGCAAGACATGATGACTTTTTCTTATGTTAGTGTGCCAAAGTACACAACGAAGGCTCGAGCACTTTTCAGTCCCACAGACTACCCAGGTGAGAATCATGCACGCTGACCAATCAACCAAAGCGATATCCCTGTGGCCAAGTAGCCGGGGCGCATGATCAATTGGAGGCATAGTGACAGGTTTAGACTGAAACTAAAGCAAATAGGTTTTTTATTTAGGCTAATGTTAATTCTGCATGGAGACATATAAACTGAGTTAAAATATTCAGTGATGTTTTAGTGGTATAGACTTTGATGTAGTCTGTTAGATGAAAGATAAACTTCTAAAATTCTTTTTTTATGTTAAAACTAGGAAACACTTTTTCATGTGGAACCCATAAATGTTATTTTCTTTGTGATTTGTGACAGTTTTACAAAAGATTTCCTCAATTAATCAAATTTATTGATATGGCGTATTTCATAGGTCACATAAAACAACCAAATATGCTTTATAAGGTAAATAAAGCCTGAGGTTCACATTGTTTGTAGCTGATGTATGTACAGCCAGGATATTACCAGTGCTTATGCACATTCTTTAAATTGGCATTTGTTCTTGGTGCATTAAAACAACCCTTTCCGATCTTGCAAAACAGAAAGCACAGCAAGATTATTTGAATATCAACAGTCCCGGCTCACTCCTAAGACCCACCCCCATTCCCTCTGCCTTCCAATGCAGAAGCAAAGGTCTGACAGGCAGGTCCGGTGTGGGCCCCACTGCAAGGACTGGTTAGAGTTTTCATTGAATATTTAGAGATTGAAGTAATATTTTATTTTGATTAATGGTGGGTCTGTCTTGTATTTCAGAGTTCCATTACCTCATTCATCATTTTACCCTATTAAAAAATAGTGTAACAATGCAACATCGGTAAAGGTTGCTTTAACGCTTTGAAGCCAACTGATGTTTCTGTCTGGACCAGTCATGACAATTTTAGGTGATATTTGGTATAACCTGTGCTGGGAGACAATTACATGATAGGTTGTAGAAGAAATGCTAAGAATAGAGTTATAAGAACTAAGATTTTTCAGAGCTTCTGTCATGGTGACAGGACAACACTGTTACTCAATATTTATAAAAACTATGAAAAAAGTTGTCTTTTTGGAGCTATGTCTGTGTGGAGCACAAATTAAGACAATTCAGTACCACTTACTCCTCCCCTCCAAACATACAGAAAAGAGCTAACATGGACAAAAAGCTATGCTAGCAGGAGGACTGGTTTGGCTAGTATAACATAAAACTAGCCAACAGTTCATTTGTGCTAATTTTTCTGTGTGTGCGTGAGTGCGTAGTGACGGGAGTTACAGAAATGATTTGTATAAACAAGGTGGGGGCCTTTCTTAGCTTTGTCAGCTCACTCCAGGGGTTCCCAGGAAATGGCCTTTTATTCTTTCTAACCTTCAATCTATGGTTACACCCACTTCCTGTATTTACAGGGTGGGCTGTACAAGATCATTGTTTGAAAGGTGTCAGTTACACTGTAAGACAGACTGAATGGGTGGGGTTGATGAAGGTACTTATTAACATAGATGAGGTGACTGTGACCCTCAATGAAGACATCTGAGAGGCTTTGGTGAAAAAAATGAGATCAATGAAAAAAGGTTTAATTGTTTTTGTGCCCTGTTTATCTCTTCAGTGGCTTAATAGATTCTATGTGTTGTTCACTTCATGGTAACGTCCAAGGCTGACTTTATGAGAACTAAGTGTTCATCATACCTAACAGAAACATCTGCTTGCTTGTTTTTCACCTCTAAGCCTCACAGAATTTCCTGATGACACCAACAAACCCACTCAACCACACACACTCACCCGGCAGAGCGTGTGACACATGCAGTAACTCCAAACTGCTTCAGCAGGTGGTTATCTCTCTTGTTCTGACCCATGACCTGCACGTTCAGCTGGGCTTGGCCTCAAGGCTTGATAGTGAACCATCAATCAAGGAGAAGGAAGAAGTGAAACAATTAGGGGTCACTTATCAGTATGAACACTAAGAACCCAAGAAACAGTGTTCGTTGGAGTTGATGAGAAGAAGCACTGCAGCTACATTTTTGCATGTCTCAATTCAGTTTCATATTTTTACTAAAGGAGGCTACTGTGGAAAGTTGTTGAGCAATCCCTCATTTTTTAAATTTAGTTTTTAAAAAGACCCAAACCTTTTCCAAGTTTTTAAGCAATAAATGGTTTTCTTTGGACCTCGGTTGCCTTTTCACTCATTTTTAGTCCATTCTTTTTATGAACATTTTTATGAACAAACTTAACTCACCTCATAGTGACCAATCAATTATTCAGACATAAAAACAGTACCTACAGTAACTCAAAGAATGAACCAGTATTTGTGTCTACACATAATTTGAAACTAAGGAAACCATATTCTAGAATATCATTTTTATTTTTTTTCCACTAGCAACCTGTAACAAAGATTGATAAGATGCATAGACAGTACAGTCGTTTCAGTTATATAATTTGATGGACAGTATTGTTGCACATGAAAAGGGATTTCCAAAGAGCTGTGAGACAAATCTTGGCATTTCTCACACAGAAATGCCAATTGAGCAAATTGTGTCGAAGAATTTTGAACAAACTGGAAGACTGGAGGATGACGGAGGAAGTGGCAGGCCGATATAACTGCCTACAGCAGGTGTGTCCAGCTCTGGTCCTTAAGGGCCACAATCCTGCAGGTTTTCAATGTTTCCCTCTCCCAATTAATCACATTAAATGGATCCAGCGGTCAATGAAACTGCACAATGGCCCATGAATTTGAGTTAGATGTGTCAGAAAAAGTGGAAAACCTGCAGGAGAATGGCCCTTGAGGACCAACTTTGGACACCCCTGGCCTACAGCATATGAAGAACGTAAGAAATGGGTATAAATCCAGGAAAGTCCTGACACAGACCTAAAAGACGCATCTGGACCTTCAATTGATTCAAATACTGTATGGATCCTGGATATTCATCAGAACTGGTCTCCACTGATAGATGGGCACCAAGAAGCCATTCTTAAAGAAGGAAAACAAAATAAAAACACTGGAGCAAGACATTTTTTAAGAACTGGACTGAAAAATCATTAGCAACATGTCTAATGGAGCAATGAACCCTTTCCAGAGCCTGAACCTTAATATTGGTTAAAGTGTGGCACCAAGTTGATAGAAAATGGAACAAAAGGCAACTTTACCAGAAGTTTTGGTTTTGTAGAACACCGATCATCATTTAGTATAAAAGATCAAAAGTAAATTAGTAAAATGTTTAATACCCCTGCGAAGGTACACACGTAAATTTGGTACTAATATTACTCAGATTAAAGTGTAAAAGAAAAAAAAAAAAAAGAGATGAAATCTACAGTTAATGAAATACAGTCATTTTATGAAAAAAAGCTGGCAAACACCATATCCACACAACTTCGGATGTATATAATAGAGATTCAACTGTATGTTGCTGTATGCGATGACTAAATGTGCTTCTCTGTAGACTGTATGTAGTTTGTGTTTATGAGGACAGCTGTGTCACATATGACTCCCTGCTCTGCTCCTGACCACCATTCTGCAGTGACAGATGTGTGCAGATTTTTGCAGCTGCGCTCTCACCTGTTGGGTGAGACATAAAGAGATGTGAGATGTCACCAGCCAACAAACACACACACACGTGCGCACGCACACACACACACACACACACACAAAGGGGAGGATGGTGGTGGCGGTGGTGGTGGTGGGGGGGGGGAAACACACTTTAGAATGCAGCCACAACAACCTGAGTGGTGCTTCACACAAAGAAGGCAATATATAGTCAACATGCTGCTTGACACAGTGACCTAATTAATTCATGTAGACAATTTATTACTTTGAGGAATATGTAATCCTTGGAAACACATACTAAAAGATAGAACTCAATGATAAGATCCTTGTACTCAAGGTTCTGACTTGTCTGACTTTTCCACTGTACAACAGTGTACATCACCAACAGTGAACATGAAATCAGCTGTAATATTGTAACCTTAAAAAGCAGAAAAATCTGACCTGTAAAGAGCTACTTTGTTTTACAACATATTGTAGCACTATCTATGGCTAGATGAGATTTATTCTGAGTTGCTTTATTGCACATAGTCCTCGCCACACAGCTGCCGAGTTGGTTTGCAGGTTACAAAGCAGCTAATGACAAGCTTTGTTCTTCAAAACAGCTTATCTGGTCCAGCCTCACTCTCTTTTCTTTCTTTCTTTCTTTCTTTCCGCCCTGTGTTTGTAGAGTGCACACGCCCCAAGGCTACATGACTTTGGCATATGGGAGGCGCAAGGAGGAAAACTATAAAAGACAGGGAGAAAGAAAGCAGGGATAAAAAGAGATAAATACGATGCAGGTATTCTTGATGGTGAAAACCAAGCAAAAACGAATAAAGAAGAAACACAAGATTTTCAAAGATGAGAAGAGAAGCGGGGACAAGTGCTTGATGTGGTTTAGGTGGATTAGTGCTGATTGCTTTGCACTCAGTGAACTCACACTCCTGTAATAGTGTGATGTTTGAAAATAAGTCAGACTACAGAGGCAGCTAGTGGATCAGATCTGATCATATCAAATACAGAACACAGATTCTGGTGTTAACTTATCATCTACTGTGAGTTTTCAAAATCCTCTCAGTCAAGTTATACTTCATACTATTTCACAAATTCATACAGACATTTCAGGAGGCAAAAAGTAATTATTTTGTTGGAGATGGATGGAAATGTGGTCACCGATGCCGAGTCTGAAGGATTTTGTATCACTCTGAATTACTGCAATCTTTTCAGATAGTTTGTAACTGGTAAAGTGGTGGAGAAAACTGCAACAATCATCAACTCACAGTTACATCACTTTGTTTCATTCATTCTTTTTTTTTTTTTTTTTTTTTAAATTAGCATATAAACATTATATACAACAGGTTTAGCTGAGGCAATGGACTGCAAACCTAACTGATTTGTACCTTGTCTTTTAGATAAGAAGCTTGGTCTATCGCCACTAGTTAAAGCACCTTGTAACCAAAGACAGCACAGACTTAAAGGGATCACTGGGTTCTTTCACATATTACCTACCAGAGGTCACAGTCAACACGTCTCCAGTTTAAAAACGCAGAAGGACCAACATGTGACCCAGACAATGAACTGCTGTGACCTGGGAGCATCTTAAAATGCATTTAACCACCTAGAGTAGAGTAAAGAAGTCCATCTAAACAGCATCAGTTAACCAGTAGGTGCTCTACAGGACTCTGACAAGACAGTTTATTGTAACAGATGCTTATGTTGGGATGTATCGTCTTTCTTTTAAAGGAATAGTTCACCCTCAGAATGATTAAACTTTATTTTCCACCTACCCTGATGGTGAGCAAGACTCTGGACCACTTTTTTAATATGTCAAATGCAGCCGGAGATCGGGACGACTTCTCGTTTCCCCCCAATGGAGTTCGCCAGGGTCCGAGCCAAAAAGGTCCATAAATGTCCACAAAAAATTGACAATATTCCTCCATACTGCTCGTCCCATGTAATCCAAGTGTCCTGAGTGGGTAGCGTCCAGAATTTACTCGAAACGATGTCATTTACTATATTTTTAGAGACTAAAAAGGAGTATTGTTTACTTCAATGATGCGCGCACATGCGCGGTTACGAAACTACAGAAGTCTCGGCGTTCAGAGCCTACTCTGCCGACAATGCAAGCGTAGAAGAAGAAATTTGGTGTTTAAATTGTGCTAAGAGCGCGAGAGCTCTAGACAAACCAGGACAAACACAGGGGGGGTTGGATATTAATCGAAAAGAAAGAAAGAAAGAAAAAGAGAACGCACAATCTCGTCTGCTGTGGCTTCCGTAGTTTCGTGAACGTACATCGGCGTGCTTGTAAGGCATGCGATGTAGTGTTGTTTAGACTCTAAAAATATACTAAATGGCATATTAAAAAAGTGGTCCAGAGTCTTGCTCACCATCAGAGTAAGTGAAAAAATAAAGTTTAATCATTCTGAGGGTGAATTATTCCTATAAGTTATACATTCTTTAAGTTGCGCTACTTAACTTTTGCGGATTTTCACACTTGGTTACCCCCCAACGACAGCTAATTCAGCATCTGTCTTGCACTCTGTCTCTTCTCTGAGCAATTTCTAGGCAGTAAACATCAGTCCGATGTTGATTCTTGCTTTGTCACGTCTCTCTTTTTCTTGTTTCCTCCAATAATGTCTTCTTGGGTTTCTTTGCTGAATAAGACATGGAACACATTTAGTGTGCTGCTGTCCAGTTGATGAAACTATCCTGATTTTGTTTTAATATCACTAAGAAAATTGCTTTTTACACAGTATATTGTGTGCTAAAACAGGTAATTTGTGTAAAAAAAAAATACTCGTTGCATATGTACGAGTCCAGGGCTTTTTAGTTGGTGGAAGCTGTGAATGTTAATTAGCTTCAAATATTCTGTGTTGTTTTTTCTCTGCCAATTGCAATGAAGGGTGTTGCCATAGCAAGGATGGCGTCTCCCCTGGTGGGTGCATGGCAGATCTTGTAAAAAGAACAGCATGGCCGCCATCGAAGGGATGGAGTCAAGCTTTATATAAAACAACAAACACTAACCGCTTTACATCACAGCACAACGTTACTTTCTATGAGAGTGGCCGATTAGATACTTTATTAGGTTGTCATGTTGTAATGTACTGTAGCCTGTAACATCTTATCACATCATATAATTGTGCAATGTGCATATGTGTGGATAACTATAGCTATGGTAAGTTAACAGTTTACAAAAAAAATGGCTAGTTATGCTATCATTTGCACTGGAGATTTAAGTGACAGAAAATGTCATTTAGCTGATACACAGCCATTTACTGCAATCAAAACAATAAATTCACTGGAAGATGCAAGTTTCCTCTGGAGAGTCATGGACAGGCATGAGATGTGCGCTTGATTTCATGCACGTTGAGTGGGAGGAGAGCATAAGGGAGAGTAGAACTGTTTCTCACTGCAATAAACAGTTCAAACTAAACTGTTCTCCTCACTCATGGTTAAAGATGCTACAGAATCAGGTACAGTTCCTTTCAAGGGGGAGTTCAGGATTTTTAAATGGGGCCCCATTTTGGTGAGCCAGGGTCCTAAGTATCACTAGAGACAGTTTCATCTTATTTCATCTCATATTCTTTTACCGGTGGTCCCTGATGCTACTGCTAGCATAAGTCAATAGGAATCTGCTAGCCTGTCATTAATAACAATCGTATCCACTCCACAGATCACCCGAGGCAAATCAGTTATAAAACAAGACTATCTGTGTGTAAATGCCGTGTTAACAAAATAATGTAAAAAATCAAACTTACCTTTTATTGCGTTACATTTTGATAGTAAAGTGTCTCAGCGGCAACACATTATTACTTATGGTATTTGGCAGCGGAGAGATATCATCTGCCATTAAAGTAATGAAGGAATTTGATTACAGTTGGGTACTGTAAAAATGAACTTTATAAACCAGTTGCCTATTACTGTTTCTGTAAACTAAAAGAGAAAATGAGAACTGTGGCGTTCTTCTGTTTGTTTTGAACCACATCACTCTCCTGTCTTCCAACCCGGAAGCAATGTATCATTCCACTGCTGGTGAGAAACAAGTTCCTCATAATGTAATTTGTAATTTGTGATTCATTCTTCAAGTTTTATTTGTGACAAATATTTTGTTAACGTAGCATTTACACAGATAGTCTTGTGTTATAACTGATTTGCCTCGGGTGTTCTGTGGAGTGGATACGATTGTTTTAAATGACAGGCTAGCAGATTCCTCTTGACTTATGCTAGCATTAGCATGGGGCACCACCGGTAACAAAAATATGAGAGGAAATAAGATGAAACTGTCTCCAGTGATAAGTAGGACCCTGGCTCACTCAAAAATGAGGCCCTATGTCAAAAATCCTGAACTCCCCCTTTAAGGTCAGAAATATTTGTAGTGTCACTTTAATAATTATACTGTACTTCAAAGAATTGTACAGTGTTTCCACAGACATAGTGTTAATGTCATGAGAGCTATTTGTGTGTTAACTTAGAAAAAAACACACATTACAGTAAGAAGCATTTGGCAAAATCTGAAGTAAATGCTGAAAAAGTATCTTAGATCTTTTTAAGTTTTTAATGTAGAAGTGTGCTCTACAGAGATTAGGTATTCAATTTTTAATTAAATTGTCATTTTGAATAATACATAACAATGCATTTATATTTCTCATCAATCAGCTCCATTGCTATGTGATTACATAGAATAATACAAATCTTCTGATAATCCTTTATAATTTCTTCAAATCCTTAAAGCACCTCCCATGATGATTTTATTTTGCCCCCACCAAACATATGAGATCAGTATCATGTTTGGCATCAATGAATGTAAATAAACTGACAAGATTTTTTAAATACTTCACTGTCACGCTGTAGATTGTGCTTGGAAAAATGGGGAAAAAAAATGAAAAAAGAGCATTTAAAAGTAGCTCATACTTGTCCATTGGTTTGATGGAATAGGTTTATGTCACTTTAGATTATGAGGAAGCTTTACAAAGCAATTTGAGTGGAGCCACTTGTTTGGTCTTATTTATAATGAAGAGAAGAGAGGAGCGAAAAAGTGTCTTCAGATGAGAAAAAGCCCACATAACTGGTGCTTTAAGCATTTACCATTACAACTTTAGAAATTGCTGTTGCTGACTATCATCACTTCTGAACATGGCTGCTAGTTTTAGACTAATGGGCACCTTTATGCCTAGGCTATAAATACAGTATAAAGCGAGTCATGCTAAGATAGATTCTTGTAAAAGTGATCTGGGAAACTTGCCAGACTCTAATTCTCTTGCGTTGTCATTTTGCAAACTAAAATACTGCTGTATTACATAATTATCAAAAACAAGAAATCACTTTTTTTTTCTCAGTTTTCATTAAACCACATAACAGTTGATCTTTTGTTTTGCCACTTTTGTTAAAAATCCCCTTCTTTCCTTTTCCTTTTCAGCTCATCTCTTTCTATTTCAGATTAAATATCAAACAAACCTTTTTTTTTTTTAAAGCAAACTGCACTCCTCAGAACACAATAATTAATAAACACTGTATGTTATCTCATATCTGACCCACTTCTACTCAGCCACCTCTGCCCCCACTCACTGTCACTAACTGTGCTTAAAGAGATGATGCGATTGTTTTGTCAGAAAGGCAATGTTGAGAACATCTGGAGGCTGCTAATCACTCTGTCGGGCAGGGCTTCCCAAATCCTCTTGGACACACACTAACCCTGAAATCCTAGAAATATGTTATAATGAGCAATAATGCTGTCACAATGACTGCTTCACCTTCTGTATTTTAATCCTGGCTTGTGTGTTTATCAGCTTGTTTGTGTGTGTGTGTGTGTGTGTGTGTGTGTGTGCGTGTGCGTGCGTGTGTGTGTGTGTGTGTTTTGTGAGTACATCACTCCCTGATCTGAGTACCCATATGCTGGCTCCTTTGAACCCATTAATCAAGGATTGGAATAGAGGCAGAAGTAAAGAGGAAAATCACAACATGCAGGATTGAACAGGATTATTCCAGAGCTGTTGTTAAAAAGTATTAATTTAGTTCCTCTTCAAAAGGCTGCATTCGTATGCAGGTCTGGAAGATCATAAGCAGCATAGCCCTAAGCTGGAAACAAAGAAGTGGAGTCTTGGAGCTGAGTGTGCATAAAGAGAAAGCGATAGCATCAGGGAATACGGACCAGGAGGTTTGATTGTGAAACAGAAAGAGGAAAGGCACCATACTCTTACAATTCCCTGTCTAAGCATACACTATAGTAATAAGTTACATAAACAAAGCCTTTAACAACTCAGCAGATACAGCAAGGAGCTGTTAGAATTTCCAAAGAAGAAATCCCCTGAATAGCAAGTCCATGGCATCATGTTTCTACTCAGATCAGGTTAAAAATCGTATGTGTGGGAAAGCTGGATCTGTCTCGTGGCCTTTTGGACTATATATAGAAAAATTTCCCCTGCATCTGAACCCCTTCCAAAAACAAATCCAAACCTTAGCTGTAGCTGGACTTCCTGCTGAGCGAAAGGTCGGGTGTTGATTGTTTCAGACTCTTGATTTCTGCACAGTCATTATGACAACAAGCACCACGTCAGCAACAATAATACTTCTCAGTCTCCTTTTGCTCCGAATGCCTGTAATCTTAGTAATGCTGGAGACTGAACTCAGGAATAACAGTAGTTTTACTCCTATTGTTTATGGGCTGCCCTCTCTATTTTTAGCGCAGCAGCTCTTTTTTTAAACTAGTGTGACACAAATAGATCCTACAAATTACAAAGCCTCCATTATGTTTTAGAAATAGGCTTGTGATGTCATGAATGAGGTAAAGTGCAAGTAAGAAAACATTCAGGATTGCAGATTTTGGTGGGAATTTTTGGGAAATCCACTGAACTGGCTGTTGTAAACTCCAAAATTTTCCCATGTAATGTGCAGGGAAAGAAAGCACTGCATATCTGTTGTGCTCTGATTACAAAGAATGAACTCTCAGTAAAAACAAAATAAACCTCAGTGGCAACATCTGTGAAACGCCGACTGGACATTTTAATAGGTACAGGTGTTCATTTGCTTGTTAACACTAATAACTATTTAATCACATGGCAGCACTCATTGCATTTAAGCATAGAGACATGACCAAGATGACTTGCTCTAGGTCAAAATGAGCATCATAATGGGGAAGAAAGGAGATTAAAGGGACTTTGAACATGGCATGTTTCTTGGTGGTAGATGGATTGGCCTCAGCATTTTTTTTAAACTGCTGATCTACTGGGATTTTCACATTTAACCATCTCTGATCAGTAGTCAACCACACGGGGTGCCACTCCAGTCAACTGAAAACATTAGTTTAAATTAAGGTTACAATTTACAGACTCACCAAAATTGACAAGAAAAAATTGGTCTGGTCTGATGAATTTTGATTTTTAATTGCAACATTCAGAACAAAAGAAAACATGAATCCACCCTTTTTTGTATCTACATTTTAGGCTGGTGGTAATGCTGCTACGGTTTGGGGGATATTTCCTGGCTAAATTTGGGCCTTTTAATACCAAATCAGCATTGTTTAAATGCCACAGCCTACCTGCGACTGATTATGTCCATCCCTTTATGACTGTATAGATGTCTTTTTATGGCTACTTCCAGCATGATAAAGCACCATGCCATAAGATAATCTCAAACTGGCTCCTTGAACATGACAATAAGTTCTCTGTATTCAAATCACCTCCACAGTCACTGAATCCAATAGAGCACCTCAGGGATGTGAGCGAATGGGAGATTGAAATCATAGATGTGCCACTAATAAATCTACAGTATATGTGTTAAGCTGTCATATCAAAATGGACCAATATCTCTGAGGAACGTTTCCAATATCTTTATGTTATGAAGAATTAATACAGTTCTGGGGGAAAAGGTTATGAAACCCAGTACTGGAAAGGTGCGCTTAATAAAAAAGCTGATGAGTGCATGTATTCATAGAAATTGTGGCCATCTCCAAAATCATCAAGTTAGCTTCATAAATGCTACATAACTTCTATCATACAAAGATATTAAGAAAACCTTTTACTTTTTCTTTTTATGTATTCTTCATCCATGTGCGCCAAACTATGAAAGAGATGCTTATGGTTGAAGAAATTATTTCATTTTCTACCAGTTAGCAGCAGCACCTGCACTTTCATTCTCAGGTGAAGGACTATAACCAACCACTGCAAAATAAAACTCATAAACCTGACTGCACATGAAAGAAAGTCATAATGCTCCAAGGCAATCTGAAAGAATGTGACTCAGATGCAAATCACTATGATGAGGAGTCATAACAGCCTGTGTCTCATTTTGTATCATGACTAATACTAAAAAATGGAAAGGTCTTGTATAAAACCCTCATTCTCTACAATTCTAAACCTCCACTGCACTACACAAGTGTCATGTAACCACATAGTTTTTCTATAACTGCTATCGCTCTCATTTCTATGTGGTTATCCAGCATGGTTATGCTCAGATAAGGAAACAGCTGATCAGTCTGGATTTGCAAATGCTACTGTTTTCAGAGCGAGGTGTTTTCAGAACTGCTGAAGAGGCAACTTGATTTTTCCCTTTTAGAGGCAGAACTTTCACAATGACACATCTGTTTGCCTTTTTTTTAAGGAAGGAGAAGAAAGTTAATCTCAGCCTGTAGATGCTAGCCATGCATATAGGAAACAGTTGAAGACATGGAGCTTTTGAACATGTACAGTTGGCTAACAAAAAGGTCAGCGACAATGAACTGATTGTATTTGGTTTCATTAGCAAAGATGCTAAGAAGCTTTCAGTGTTTTAATGATGATTTGTTTAAAACCCTGTAGAAAAAGGTACATGTAGAAAATGTGAACTTACTCCATAAAGTGTAGACTATTGCTAAATGCTTAAAAAAGACACTTAGGTACAACCTGCAGTTGCTTTATTTTTATGGAAATGTGTTTTAATGAGGATTAGAGAATGATTGCATCAGTCACTCATGTCGGGTCTCTGTTGACATGCTGCAGCTATCTGTTATGTTTCCAATGGAAAAAGCTTTAATACATGAAATAATTGCATGAACTGCAGTTACAGCTCAACAACCAGAACGAGTGGTTATTGGGGCCAAGAGGAAACCCAAAATGCACTGAGTCAGGTCATGCTTATTTTCTTGCTAGAAAACTCAGTGTACAGGTAGCTACATGCATTTTTTTGTTAATGTTTTTAAATGATCAAATTTAATTCACAGTAATTCAACATTCAAACAGTTTATCACAAATGCACATCAAGGCAAATATCCAACTACTTCTGCTGTTCCGTGCAGCTGCTGTAGCATGCCTTTGAAGTACCTCAAAAGACAATTCAGCATCTAAAAGCCCATCTTCTCTCTAATTACACCATCTCTGTATTATAGGGCTGCCATAGAATTCTCAGTATTCTGCTTTGCTGTCTTTAAGATGGCTTGAAATACGAGCTGCTCTCTCTGGTCTTGATTACTCTGCTACTGAAGTTGCTCTCTTAAACCCTCTTTTAAGCTTGTTAATTAACTTTTTTTTTTTACGTGCAGCAAAGTATAGGGGTGTGTTTGCAGGAGAAAGAACAGTTGCATGAACAGAAAAGAAAAATATGGTACATTTCACTACCAGTTTATTCATTTTGCTTTATCTAAAATGTTTCTAGTGCAAAACAGAAAACTGCAAAGGCATATTTGCAAACCGAGCAATAAGAAAAGAAGCTAGTTTGGACAAAAATATGGACAAGATCTGATTTACCTGAAACCTGCTGCACAGAAAAGAAGAAAACATAATGTGAAAATACAGTTCCTTATCAGTAATGTCAGACCTTAGGGTCTCTAATAAAACAATTTTGCCATTCCAGATTCCACTCCCCCACACAAAAGACAGAATGTAGGTTAGGATATCTGGGCCAATATACTGTATAACTGTCTGACTAACCTGCTTCTATCTTTAAGCTGGTCTAGATTTGATACAGAAGCTTGATTTGACCTATATCTGTGCATGCTAGGGTGCACATGCATGTCAAACAAATTTGAAAGGAGCAACAGAGAAGACGAGCTAGTTAAAATAAGTAAATAGAGCAGTGCCTTGCATCTGTAGATATCCGGAGTAAGCGAGAGTGAGAAATTACAGTGAGTCAGCGCCTTGTATTTTTTTTTTTTTTTTTTTAAATTTCTATGCACATACAGATCAAAACCACCGGGAGAGCAGATTTTATTGATACTACTAAACACAGATGAAGCGATTTGTCATACAGCAACTCGTGAAAAGTCTTATAAAAAAAGCCTGGGACTAGACCGAACAAGAAAATATCATATGCAGCAGTTACGAAACCACACCCACATGCAACAAACTCACACACAGTACCTCCACACAAACACATTCTGGATGTGTAGGAAGTTTGAATAAGTGACTCAGGTTTGCGGGGTGAGTGTGGGTGTATGGTCTTCGTGTGTATTTTGTGCATTAGTAGAAGTTTATGTGTGCATGTGTGCGAGTGTATCTGGGAAGGGAAAAGGATATGTTTCAGAGGGAAGTGGATTAACAGCAGGATGCAACAGAGACACTCTCCACAGCCCTCTCATGCGCCTGACTGGAGGTGAACAATACATATGTTTATGGGAGAAAAAGGACGAATGATGGAGGCAGACAGAAAGAGAAGAAGATGAAATAGACATGCAACAAACCAAAAACTAAAAAAAAAAAATAAAAAAAAAATCAAAGCACTGGTATTGTTGTTTTTTTTTTTTTTTTTTTTTTTTTTAGTGTAATTTAGTTTTATTAATGCAGCACAGTTTTGGACATGCATGCACATGTTCCTCTTTATGCCACAATCGCATAGTATTTTGAGTCCTTTACATGATTTCAGCTGATTTGGCTCCTGCTAAACAAGAAACAGGCTTAAAAACCGTTTCATGAATTAAATGCAGTTTTGCATAACAGCACTGGGGCCTTCTAAGATTAGTAGTATCAATTTAAAGTAACTGCTGTCTGTTCTTTGAACCCGTAATTCCTTGCAGCATGGCGTTTCCTGCCAGCGCTCAGATCAGATTCTTTACTCAATTCTCGCAAAAAACAAAGTAATTCACTTGACTGCAGGATAAGAATACTTGTTTGGGAAATCTGTTCAGTTCACTTGCAGCTTGACTGAGCAAATCCAAACCGCAACTTGCCATTAGGCTGTAAGATTTAAAAGTGCTGATTAACATACATTCTGCAAATCTACTCTCTACTCATCCACAGGCAGGTCATGCACAGAAATTCCTCCAAGATAAAGCTGCAGGGAAAAAGTGTGAAGCATTGCTAAGATTCCAGTCAGTCTTGGACACACACGTACTGTATGTGCAGTCACATAGGCTCATGTGCTTGTACACAGTGACACCATTATTAGCATCAAGATCTCCCTTTAGTTTTTTTTTTTTTTTTTAACAGTAACAGATTAAGATTAGATTGTGCTTTTACTCAGACCTGACCAGAGAGAACTGGATCCTTCAGGAAGAATCCTCACCTGAACAGCAGATTAGCTGTCTGACCTGCAGAGGACTGCCAGGAGAGTGTGAATATAGGGCAGTCAGACAAGGAATATGTGCTACTTTAAGTGGATGAATGCACAGTAAATATCCCCTGAGCTATCTTTGTTGCTTCATGCTTAAGTTTCCTGGGAGATTATACTGACCAGACTTGGAAAGGTTTATTTTTAGAGTTTCAGTTCCTTTTTAAAGTGACTGCTCCCGCTATTTCTAACAAAACGCATCTAGCATTCTCTATCTTTGGCTATCAGTGTTTCTAAATCAAGCTCAGGCTAAACCTGTCAGAGTTTAATCAAGTTTATGCTGGACTTAGAATAATCTCATGTGATTTTGTTATGCAGCATGTCATGCTCTTGGACATAATACTGTGGCCAACTTCAGCTAATGTCAAACATTGGAATCTTTGTTGGCCTGCTAAATTTGTTAACAATTCAGCAGGACAGAACATCTTGCTATTTGTGGATGGTAATTGAAACTGCAGGTAATGACAGCAAGTTCTGTAACTCAGAGTTGTTAACTGTTTGGTGAGCTGAAGTTTGCCAATTTGGCCTGGGCATGTGTCATTTATCACCATTAACTTTATGAGTGTCTGTCTGCATCTCTTCCCATTCAGAGGTTTGGTTTTCTGTTGCTGCAGTGCTCCGTTATGTCATTTACAGATACTCCTTTGAGTGTTCGTCTGTCTTTGACTCAATAAAGGAGGGAATGTAGGGTGGAGATCAGTCTGATTCAGACAGAAAGAGCAGTGAGAAGAGCTGAAGTTGGGGGGCGTAAATCACAGTCATTTTTTAAAGCGCTGACTGTCAGAAAATCTGTTTCTGAAACCCTTTAATTCATGACACAAGTCACCTCTGCCTGTTTTAGTGAAACTTTCTCTTTGTGAAGACAACACAATTGCAATGTCCGTTGAACATACCGTTAGAGCAAGAGATGTGCATGTGAATGGAAAATCAGAAGTGGGTGTGTGTGAGCCATCTGTCAGAGGGTGTGTGTATCTGTGTCCCAGTGTCTCTTGTGAACAGTCTGTTTGCGGGTGTGTGTGAAGAATGAATTGTCAGTTACACCAGTAGGTCCCTGTGCACCAGACACCTGAGAGTCACCAAGTCCCTTAAATCAAAGCAGACAAAAACACAGGACACATGGGTTTGCACAGATGCAAATACTTTAATGCAAGTTCAGAAACAGACATGGATTTCTTTTTAAAACAACAGAATTCAACATCTTTGCCCAAAGCAGAGTGGTGGAGTATGAGCATGTACATGCATCCAGCCATGTGGCAGACAGATGAAGCTTTGCTCCAAATGTAAAATGCAATGTCCAAAACATAAAAAGGTTCTGCTTTATGTTTAATTCCTGCATCCACCCACACAAACATGAGAAATACTGAAGAAAGCTGTGGTGATAAAGTGCCCTCAGCTGTCTGCAGAGCTAAAGCTTTATTTTAAGAGCCTGTGTACTCAGGATGATGTCCTGCTCTAACCTTTAGACTGAAAGAGACCTTACACAACCCATCCTTATTTACAGCTGAAGTCTGTGCAGTCTAGAACACACCAGCATGTTATATAATCTGCAGACTTACTACTGATGTTACATTGCATAGAGATTCTGAATGCTCTGCACAGGAGATGTCTTTTCCAACTTTTCTCTACAGCTGAATGGCATTTATCATGTGGATGCGAGAAAATGAGATATTTCGGCTGCAGCCATCATCATGTATTTAAAGTTGTACTTCCATGGTCATTTCATTAATATTTCTGTGTTCTCCATTATTATTGAATGCATTCTGCATCGTTTCTGTTTAAAAAAACCTTCTGGTTGCTTTGTATCCAGCTGTATTTGTATACTAGAAGAGAGGCTTGTGGTCCAACGGCAGGCTTTTCCGGGTCCTTCTCATGAATTTCCGTCTGATTAGCTGGCTCCCATCAGTGTGGGAAGGAAGCTCCGCCCTCCGCTCCTATTTCGTTACAGACAGGAAATAGAGCCGACAAACAAGTTTGTTCCGCCATGCTAACAAACAGTTAGCTAATTAGCTTCTCAACTCCGAAGCTACAGTCGTGCTGTCTTTACTTCTAGTGTGTAGTGGAGGGTTACCTGCCTTCCAATGGACAGATAGAAACCCCACGTGGGATACGCTATTTGCAATGTGACGTAGAAGTGCAAGGCTGTTCCCGATTCGCTCTTTTCTTCGTATTGTTTCTCTGATGAGAAAGCACAGCCGACTGGGGGGAACGCAACGCTAGCAAGTCAGCATGTGTAAGTAAACAAGGGGAAACCCTCCGTATTTCAGAAGGAGCAAGTTAAACGGGTTTTCAGTGGAAGGAGGCCTTTAATGCATAAATATATTAGAGGTTAGACTGAAATTATACACTTCATGCGACCCAAAAATGGCATTGCTTTTTGGTCCACATTCTTCTGTATAGGGGATTATCACGCTTCCGTGTTCCGGTTTCCGGAACTTAAAACATTTAGCTGCTTCCTGTTCCGGGCCAGTTCAATGTCCCTGCTCTGTTCCACTTTGTAAACTGAATAAACGCCAACCCTACTTAAATTTTCATGGATTCCCAACTGAAGTGATACTAAGGAAGAAGTGGATCAAAGCGATTCGCCGGAGTGAAGGGCCGAACTTTATAATAAAACAACGTAGCACGTTTGTCTGTTAGCAGGCTAGCATTAGCTGATGTGCCTAACTTTGTGCGTCTTAAAACACACAAGCATCTGAAAATTGGGTCTGTACCCTCCCGTTTCCAGTGGAACAACTGGGGACTGCCAAGAAAGGAGACGCTTTTTAGATGCTTGTGTGTTTTCAGCCGCACAAAGTTAGGCACGTCATCAAGCTGGCTAATGCTAGCCTGCTAACAACAGCTGTGTAGTCTGCCGGCTGCAAACAAATGTGCTACGTTGTTTGATTATAAAGTTCGGCCCTTCATGCCGGCAAATCGATCGCTTTGATCCACTTCTTCCTGAGCATCACTTCAGTCGGGAATCAATGAAAACATAAGTAAGGTTGGCGTTTATGCGATTTACAAAGTGCAACAGAGCAGGGACATTAGCCTGGAAGAGGAAACACCTAGATTCCGGAAAGTTCCGGAAAGTGTGATAATCCCCTATTCCATTATCACTATAAGTAATTGGCATTAGCAAGCCCTGCTGTGGCATTATCTATAAAGGAAGTGTCTTTAAAGTTAGCAGATTCCCTATGATAGGCCTATATCTCCATTTCATCCATAAAGAGATCACATAAGGAATGAGAAAGAAATATATAGGAATAAATGTGTTTCATGTACTTTAAATACATGTCAGACTTGATTGGAACAAAATTCTCTTTTTGCATCTTAATATGGTCAGAAGTAAAAGCCAATAACAGCGTAACCCCCTCATGTTGGCAGGGATTTGATGTTTTCTCAAGTACATTTCAGCAGAACAGATGCTTGCTGAGAGGACAGGTTTAATCAGTCTTTCAACTGTGGGATCTTTCTGAACATGAGCCCACCCTGCTGCTCAAAAAGAGGCTGTGTTGTCTAGCACCGATCATGCGTGTGGGTGCTAGAAGTCTGACACCAAAGCCACCTGCAATCTTGTGTGGGGAGAGACAAACCCCAGAACCCTAGCCTACCTCCCAACCTGCCCATAAGCACCAAAGCAAGTAGAGCAAAAGATTATGCCCGATAAACCACCAGACACACTGACCCAGACAAGCCTCTCTCCTCCTCACAAACACACACTGTGCACTAAAGGTGGCCTGCTACGCTGCAAGTGTGATTGTCCAGAGTGCGTGCAAACACAAAGACCACAAATACCACTTAAAACATGACTGGCAAATATGAGTGGTGTGTGTGTCACGGCAAATCACAAACAGGTCCACATAACCCCCCCCACAGAGACACCTGCACACAAAGAGCACACAAACAACTCTTATGTGACACTGGCAAGTCAGTAGTTGTAGTTAAAAAGCTCCCCCCACCCTCTTTCATTAAAAGAAGAAAGTAGTTCATCTGTTTGCAGCTTTTCAGGCATGCACATTAGCCTGTGTTTGCCCTTGTTGACTGATACTGTTGGAAATTTAAATCATATTTAATATCTTGTCGAGAAGAAGCAGCCTTAAATTTATACATCACATCATGAATACTGGGAAGCCTTTACAGTTGCAAATTTGCAAAGATGTTTTCTGCCAGTAAGAACTATTCATGATGAAAACATTATGTAGAAGCTGTGTGACTGAGAAGTGAAAAATATTTATTGTAGCCTCTACACTTTTTTTTTAATTTGCTTTTAATTCTCTGCTCGAGAATCAGCACGCACGAGACCACCACGATGCTTTCTGTACACAGGAATCTGTTCCTGTGAAGGTTTATGTCTACATGAAACAGCAAGACCAGCAGGATGATGAAGAAGCAGGAAGACTGGTGCATGAAAAGCATGGGAGGATAAGAAAGAAAGTATACCAGAGGGAAGATGAAAAAAGCAACCACTTTCATTTTAGATGCTAGTTTCCATTAGAGAAAATTTCTATTTGACCTGCAGCATTCATGGTAAATCCTAACAGATTATGTTGTGATAATGTCAACCATCATTTTAGGTAAGCAGAGGTGTGAATCTGATCAGCTGTCTTTTCATCAGAAAGCTCCAAATGCAATATTGACATTCTGCGTAAACTTCAAAAATCCCATTGGCTTTGGTGTGGGCACAGCAACAGGAAGCTAGCAGGAATTGTACACAGTGCCAATGAAATGGCCTTTCTATCCCCGTGTGCTCACGTCATCTACTCTGCAGGCAGCCAGATAACCCCAGAGACAAAAGGGTTTCCTGTCAGTCAGATAATCATCAGACACCACATTCACTTCCTCCATCCTGGCAGCCACAGTCACTGCAGGCCAAAGAGGCTAACACAGTCACTGAGGCTGATCCAGGGCCACCTTTCACTTTTTCTTCAGGGGGTGATGCAATTAGGTGCAAGCTGACTCGTAGTTTGAGTGAGTAAGGACTGTGACATGGTGTGCACACACAGGTCAGAGATCATCATACTCTATTAGACGGGTCAAGCCAGTGATGACCTCAGTCTTTTTGGCCCCCTGCCAAAATGTAGACACCAAATATGTGATTGATTCTCTGGTAACAGGCACTGATTTAAGATAAGGTTAGACATTTACATCGAAAAACTGAGAAGCATGGTGCATTCTGGAAATGATGCAGTTGACTAACAAAGTTAAAATGTAACTTTTTGCTGCTTTCTGCTTTGAAGCACGGGATAGATATGTCATGCTTTGGATTTTAACCAGCGGCATGTGGTAGATTTCCAGCTAATTCTGGAATCAAACTTTCAATAAAAAAAATGTAAAGATGAAAAGAGGATGACTTCTAGAACAGGAGATGAATCCCCAAAACATACCTCCAACTCACAGTGGATAGTCACAACCTGGGGGTTTTACCATGGTACTCATATCCTTCTAATGCAAGTGGACATACCCCAAAAGCAGAGAATAAAGAAAGAAAAAATGCAGACTCTTCAGGAATCTTGCATATCTAATAGCTTTCTGTAGAATGAGTGAGCAAAAATCCCCCAAACACGACCCATTCAGCTGCACTACTGTGCTCCTATTTGACCATTTGACAAGGTTAAAGATTGAAATAAAGATGTGATTTTGATTAAAAATAAAAAATAAAAAAATAGAAAAAGTTTAATCTTTTGGTTTAATGGGCTTCATTTTTTTCCAACTTGCAGTGACTGTCGTTTGATCCATTCTATTGTTTTGTATATACAGTATTTTCCAGGAAAATATCATAAGGTTTTTGCTAAATTCAAGTTAATTCAACAGAGAAATACTTTTACTTCACTGAATTCAGTCCAACACTCCAAACACTTATTCTTCAAAAACCTCTCTCATAACATCCTTTCATGTTCTTTGCTCTGGAAGAGAACAGAGTGATTTTGGCAGCTGTTAGTTGTCATTATACAAAGATGTGATTATTTCCGAGGAAACATAAAGAAAAAAAAATCTTGCAACAATTTGAGCAAACACTTTTTGATTCAACTTCAGTTACTTCTGTTTGCCAAATTTAGTCCATTGAACTGTTCACCGTTTTTTTTTTTTTTAATGTATGATACATTTAGAACAAACTGATAAATGAAAGCTGCATCAGCTCAAATTTGAAAGTAGAGGGAGAGTTTTCTCTTCAAGTGACAACAGCTGGAAACTGAATTGATTTTTATGACATGCAGCATGAAGTGTCCTTGGTTGCACTGTATGCTGCACTGTATGTGTGGGTGTGGGTGTGTGAAAAGTGTGAGAAAGACAGAAACCAGGTCATTGCATTGGGGGGATTCCTCTGCTGAAGGAAACTCCACTTTGCTGAACACTCTTCACGGTAAAACATCATGGGCTCTGCAGCTGGGGTTGTTTTTATTTCCCTGAAAGTGATTTGCATGTCATTTAGAAAAGGAAACTTCCACAATCAACTGTTAATATTCATTTAATAAGAAAACACAAGTGGAAATGCTCTCTTTGTATCTCATCTCTGAATTTCATTAGAAAGTGCTTTGCATCTTGTGTGTGCACTGTTTATGCATGATGACATTAGGTGGTGCAGATCCTCACACCAAAAGGCTCACCACATGCTACCACGCACACTGACGAGCCCACATGCACACACCTACCTACCACCCGCACAGGCAAGGGCTGAAAGCAACCCAAAGAGAAAGAGCCGTGAGTCATATGCCTCACTGCTGTGAGGTTGTCTCCCTCTCTCTCTCAACGCTACACCATGTGGTCCGGCCATGTTTTAAGATGCTACACTTTACACACTGTGACTCACCCTCCTCTGTTTGAAAAGGTCACACTGGCAGCTCAAAACCGTACTAATTAGGACCATTTGGCTAGAAGTGTGTCAGCTACTCTGCACAATGGACAGCTCTCTAGTAATTACTGTAAAGTACTAGAATGACAAAGAAATAGAAACGTGGACATGATTTTTACAGCACAAGTGAAAGAAGCTTGAAAAGGTCAACCCCTCCTTTCAAACAGGAGGCCTTCATGGTAGCCAGTTAAGAAGAACAAATCTGACAGCTAAAGCTGAGAAATAACTTACTCAGATTGTAGTTCTGATAACCTTCATTCTGTTATCTTTCAGTAGCAATGCAAAAGCTACATTTTTTTTATTATCTACATATCATAGCAACTAGTTGCATGCCGCCTTAACTTGGAATTCTGTTCCTGATTTTGCTGTAGCATAACAAAATTTCCCATAGTTGCAAAGGTGCATCCATAAGGTGGATTTATCTTTACTCTAGAGATTAAAGTGAAGCATTTTCTATTATCTGTTCATAGAATATACTGTATGGGGAATCTGAGTAATAGTGTACAAACACTATTAAGTTAACCAGATAACAACAATACTGCAAATGTTTCTATGGGATAGAGTTAGTTTATTTGGGACTCATTCTGCTGTTTTTTAAGGTGCAACAGCAGCTTTTGAAGTTAATCTAGCCAAAGCTCTGCTGCATGTCATAGATTGTCAGGATTGTGGCTTTTTGCTTCCAGATATATCTCAAACTCAGTATATGTGCTTTAAAATATGCATGAAGCCTTCTCTATCAATTTCTGTTTAAAGGCTACTTGCTAAAAGTTTATTTAGCAACAGTATAATATGTGCAAGAAAACTGAGCCAAAGCAAAGATGAGCAACTTTAGGGAAGACTTTGTTTTCCACTACTGGTTATTCTAACAGTTTTAACAAAGTAACAATGAGACACATTGTAGAGAGTGAAGCGTGTACTTGCTAAAACAATGATGAATGCCATTTGCAGAGAATGTCTCCCTATTGAGCTCCACAGAGCAGTTGCTGTGGTGACTAAGACGGGCATTGTGCATCATGGAGCTCATGTTCAGCAGAAGTTCTGTTGCGCAGAGTGCCTGCTGCCTCCTCAAAGCACCGAAGGCCAAACTGCTCATCATTACAGCACCTGATGCTGCTCGCCATCCGCGTTTCACTTAGCTGCATTTTGTTCTGTCCTTTTCTTCTTCTTCTCCTCTCACCCTGAGTCACTGCTCCCAGGGGAAATGAGGGGGTAACTGTGAGCCATTCATGGGGTATGAAGTAGCGTGTGTGTGTGTGTATGCAAGTGCGCACAAACGTGCGTGTGTTTCATGGGTGATAGTGTGATTCAGTCGAGTAGGATGTGAAACTTGAGTAGTGGGTAGAGAAAGAGAGGAGCAGCAGCAGCAGTAGCACGATGCAGTCAACACGAGGCAGTGACCCTTCTCTCTGTCCCTTTTCTACTCCTCTTGCCCTTGGGGAGATATAGCAGCTGCATCAGATGGAGCACCACCCTTTAATTGCTCCATGCAAAACACTAATGCCCCGTACTGTAAAACTCGTAAAGGGCCCCTCAAGTGGTTATATGCATCTTAGCAAGCTTTTATCTGTATGTAAAGTGTCTGTAATCAATACATTTCAGTACCATTGTTATAGCAGTCTGATCAGCTGTCAGAGCCACAGTTCAACATTTAGCCCAGCTTGCACTCAACCATGACAGTATTAATGTCTCTTTACGAGGCAGGGCAGCTGTCTAGTGCCTCTTACACAGCCCAGGGGACAACACAATTACAATACAGAGACCTACTTCTGACCCGATGACCTCTCAGCCTGCTACTGGTTGACCTTCCACCTCACACTGACAGTCCAGCGTGTGGCTCTTAAACAGCAGGAAGAATGAAGTGGAGACCTTCTGTCTACCAACTCGCCAAGCATGCTGACTGTTTTTTCTTTTTCAACCATTCCAACAATCACTTAAATACATTTTTCCAAACAGAAAATCATGTTCATGTTGAATCATTTTCCCTAAATCTTTATTTAGTCTAAGTAGTCATTAAAATATGTAGTTTTTACCCCCCCCCCCCCTTTCTACATATTCATTGTAAAACAGAACAGTTTTATACAAAAGATCCAAACTCTTTCTTTTGAGATAGTATGCTTTGTGAAGTGCAATAAGATTTGGGGACATATCTTAACACCTCTTGCCTCATTTGCAGCCCTTAATTTAAAAAAAAAAAAAAAAATCTGAAAGAAAAGGATCTGATTTTATGATGCCTTTCATGTTGAATGTGGGGAAAATAATCTTCAATATTTGGACAGCATATCACAAAAAAGACAATATATTGATCCTGGTCACTTGTGGCCTCGTACACCAGCCTGACCAACGGCATGTATGAGATACACGGCAAGACTTGCTGTCACTTGCATCTTGTCCACAATTCACCCAATTGAAAATGTGTCTTTGCCTTTAAAGTCATTCATTAAGCTGAAGTAGACTTAACCATTGTTGTATGAACACAAATAAAAAATTTTGTAAGAAAATACCCAGAAAGACTAAAACTTTGAAAAAGTTCAAACAGAAAATTTCCTCAAATTTCTATGGTAAATTTTGCTGTAGGAAGACTTCTCTTAAAGGAGTGATGACATAACAGTTAAAAACTAGTTTATGTTGTTGGCATTACTTTATATGTAAATACTCCAAAGAAAAAAACGGCATTTTTTACAGCGGAGTATTGTTTTGAAACGCCAGACCTCACTTCCTCAGTAATACAGTTGGGTACGGTGATGATATGGAGCTTTACCCGGAGACCACGGTGACTTCATTTTGATTGGCTACACCTTATTTCGCTATGACCTTATTTGGAGAATCTAGGTCAAGCTGCGGTCGGAGTTTGCTAAAGGCTAACTGCTAGCAACATGGGCAGTTCACATAGTGAGCTACGTTAATCAGACAAGACAGCATTTAGAAAATAAATAAACTTACAGGTAATGACAAGGTTGTGGTCGCCTCCCTCAGTGTTGCTGCAGAAGTTTGCTTTTAAATCCATTTGTTTGAAAACCCAGACCTGACTGCAGAGAAGTTACTACTAGCTCCATCAGCTGCCTGCAGCTGAATCAGACAGGGAGGGGAGGGGGGAGCGGACGGTGCATAAGCCGTTAGGAGAGAGAGAGAGGGGGGGGGGGGGCGCTGTTTACTTGATAGCGTGCTCTTATTGGAGCAATTAAATTACGTAGAATGATAGAACTATGTAGAATGATAGCCTGCTGTCTGATTCAACTGATTCTGAGCAGAGAGACAAAGCTGACAGACCATAAACAGGAACTTTGATTCTCACTCTGGACATTCACATGGCCTCATCAGTGCACAATAGATCATATTATACACCCAAAACCCCAGAAAAGTGAAATTTGATGTCATGGCACCTTTAAAGTGAACATCTTCTTTTAAATCTAGTAGATTTTCTTCTCGGCTTGCTCCTTCCTCTCTTTTTACATATAACGTAGTGGTTTTATTCATTCATTTATATTTACAGCAGACATAAGCTTCTTTTGCTGCTTTGTTCCCTTGCTACAAAAACCATTAGAACAAATACAGTAAATTATTTGATATTTGTTCTCTATCGCCCCTAAAGTCTTGAGATGGAATGTCAACTGTTGTAAAACCAAATCGTCATTTGGGTGCTGCTTATTGATATCCATACACCTGGAAAGAGAGAGAGCAGATAAGCCACCAACCAGTAAAGTTAAATGACATGGTAAAGTAATGTATTACATGACACAATACCCACCTATTCTCAGCTGCATTTAAATTGTATCTATTCAAATCTGCATGGCCTTGGCTACATTAAGACACTTTTAATGTTCCCTCTTTTGTTTTTAATTTGAAATCATGCTTTTTATTCTTTTACTTTTTGATGTTTTCCTTTCTTCTGCACCCCAGTCTAATGCATTTAATGTTTTCTGTAAAGCACCTTGTGTTGTAGGCTACATGAAAATGCACCACAGATAAATTTGCCATACGTAAAGCTGGATTTATATGTGTGTGGCATCTGCATCAGGTTGGGCCTATGTAGCTAACGCAGAGGAAACATGCATTTATACCTGAACATAGAGCTATGACATCATGTTGCAGTTTATTTTCTCGATCTGCAGGTGGCAGTAGGGCTAGCATCGCTGGTTTCTGCACTAGTTCTGCAAGAAGATCCAAAATCTGGAAACACGTAATCACAAACTGAGCAATGACAAGAAAGTTCTTCTGCGTTGCCATATTTGTGTGGCAAAGACTTTAATGGATATAGTATCTGTTATGTCTGAATAGAGGAAAGTGAAGCCAGTTGGGCGTGTACCACCGTCACCATCTTGCCGTGTCGTGTGTGGCGTCACTCCTGGAAAATACTAAAATGAGCAAAGGGCAGCCTTGGGGCAAATAATTGACACCCAACGTACTCTGGGCTAAATGCAAACCGAGCTAACTTAAAACTAACAGGAGCTAACGAAGATTAGCCTCTCAAGTGACGGGATAAAGGTAAGACATGTTTGGACTTGCTAATAGCTGACTAAAAACCACCATTTTGCTACTCTGCTGCAGACTAAGACCTTACCAATAGCAAACAAGTAGGCAACTGCTAGCCACCAGTCCCCAGGTCGGCTTCCAGTAGCAGGGCGCATAAGGTACGTGTCAGGCCACCGTAGAGCCTACTGTATGGCAGTCACACTGACACAGACACTTTGAAAATCAGCTAACACCACACATTTACACATGTACCATGATTTCCATAGATGAACAAGCATGCAACTCGGTTTGAACAAATACATGCTATTTTATGATTAATGCTTACTGTCTTTATGATTAATCTGTTTGAAGCATTTGAATACAGTATAACAGTACAATTTTGGCATAAATTGCATTGTGTATATCACAGCAACACGTATTCTGAAATGTAGAATCTTTTGAATGGTTGGAATTTTGATGGGGTAATTATAGATTTGAAGCAGATGAAGCTATTGCAGTTAGGTCAGATATGTAATACCACTCATCAACATGTGTTTTCACAACAATAATGATAACAAAGACAATGGCTCAGGTAGATAAACCTCTTCTAGAAACCAAACGCACTTTACAGTGACAGTAATTCATTTACTCCACATTCATACATAGGTAGTGATAAGCTAAGCTACATATGTAGCCATCGCTGCATTGCGGCACACTGACACCAACATGTAAGCCAATTCAAGCTACCAGACTCTTTGACCACCACGCAGCCATTAGTGTATGCCAACACTAGAGAACTTCATCATGACCAAGCAAACACAATAACCACGAAGATCAAGCTAGTTAATTGTTTATTGCCAACCAATCCTGTAGCAACAAGGCTTCTTCAGCATCTGTTTTGCATCCCATTCTTTCGCTGCACTCTCTTCAGAGTAAAAGCCAGACTAGTGTTGACACCTGTCTTTTCTCTCGCTCTTTCTCTCTTTCTTTTCCTTGCTCCTTCCTATACATCCTCTCAGGCTTTGTAAAAGTGCCATTTTACATACACAGTCCTTCTTAAATTATCTTCAAATGAATTTTTTATTATAGTTGGGTATAGGAAAATTTAATGAGCTCATTTTGACCTCTTTTTATCCCCAACTTTTGTTTGGTGCGAGAATAGGCTACGCATGAGAATTAGACCTGTCTGTAAGCGCATTCACGAGGCAAGCGTCAAAGCCAAAACAAAGTTTATCAGGACAGACCAAGTGAAGAAAATGATGTCCCAACAGAGAAAAACGTGATAAAAATGTAACGGTACGGTTGATAGAGGATTCGAGGAGTAAAAGGGCTGGACTCTGATGAATATAAGGAGTGGACGTCTGACGTGAAGTTAACCAAACAGCAACAACTGTGTTAGCTTTTGTAGCTATATTAGCAGCTTGTCACCATTCGTCTACCATCGTTTACAGGCATCTTACACAAAAGATAATAAGTTACACAAGCAGCAACACTTACTGTACCAACTGCACATCCTCACTGAATAAATAAAATCCACTTGTCCTTGGTCGATTAGTCCACTGTTCAAGCACTGAAAACTGTTGAATTTCTGCTGAAGCAGCTCAGCACGGCAGATTTTTTTTCCCCCTTGTCGTCATCATTCTCCTCTCTGACAAAGTTGGCCATTAAACGCTACTCCACGGCAAGTAATCAGCTGATTTCAGGTGGTACTAAAGAGGCTAGCTTAGCAGGAAGCAGCCTCTGTGAATCACGTCATCCCCAGAGAAAAAACAAAATCGCGTACTGTGGTGAGCGCGCTCTTGTGGACGATTCTGGTGTGAAGAGAGAGCCCGCACTCAAAGACGAAGCCACTTTCACTCTCTGGAATTTCTGACACGTTTTAACTGAGGTCCTATTCCAATACACGTTTAACATGAAAAAGTGGGATTTCCGGGTGATGACTTCTTTAATTGCATCAGCCATGGTGCACGTCCCAAATCTACATGTGTGTTTATATCAGACTGCTAGCATGCAACAGACTGCCGCAAAGCAAAAAAGTTGCAAAGTGATGTTTCCCAGCCTCGAGATGCGGCTGGGTGACAGCTCCGAAAATGTGCATAATGAATGTTGGTGGGCCTCCAAAATGTGTCAGAAATGAATATTTTCAGGTTGAATAGTTATGGAGTGCATCTTTAATAAGCTCCAAAACTGTTCATTGGAGATATTTTTTTTGCACAAAATCAGTACATTATCTCTGTTTGTTCTCAACAGCTACATTTCATCCACTTTGTCTTGTGTTTTAACTTCTTAGCTTTTGTTCCAGTGGCTGTAAAATAACCCTGTGTGAAATTCATATCAACATGTGGAGAGTGTCAAACCATGTGAAACCACAAGCCACCTTTACTCCCTTGATATTTGTTTGGCTGCTGTGATTTCTAATATGGTGAGCACATTCTGACTATTCATCAGGGTTGGGAGGGTGGGGGGCTGAGCTGTGCTGGAAGAAGTGTGTGAAGTTCATATAAACAGGTTCAGTATGTCATCATAGCAAGTGGAAAGTACACCTTAGCATCATAGGTACAAACACGAACTCAGAGCAAACAGAGCAAGGGTTTGATTGCACTCTGCAACAACCTTTCTCAAAATTTATCGTAATGCTGTAAAATATGTGACTAATACTTTGACTGAATCTAGAAAAAATGTTAATCATGAATGCATATTGTGCTCACTTCTTATGACATGCCCATGTGAAATTCCAGCGTGACTCCCAATTAAACTGCAGTTAACTGTACTTCACATAAACCTTTAAAACATCCTTCTTTATTCAGCAGCTAAATGTCAGACTGAAAAAAATAGAGAAAAATGTAATCTACTATTAAGATGGATTACCCAGATCTAGCATGAGCAATACCACAAAGTTCTCAGAAATTAAAACCATTCTCATCGTTTGCTGAAGCTTCTTAATAAAGTCATTTTTGAGCATGTGTTACAGGCACATGCCTCACCAAGACAGCTTGTTCCACTTGGTGGCTATTTTCAGAGTCCTCCTCTGTAAATCAGTTATTAAAGACTGGCATGCGGGGTCACAGGGACAAGTTGTATCTTCTTTCAGCTCAAGAAAACTGTGGCACTTTTTCAACATAAAATCTTAAGTTAAGATTCTCCCTGTTTCCATACCATCACATAGCTGTCCTGTTATTGCTATTTCATATGCTAAATATATGGATCTTTCTATTTATCATTTAATAATACAAATATAGTTTCTTGGGCAGTCTCTGGAGCAGCAAATGCATTACTGGTAACATGTTTTTTTTCTGTTAGCAAGTGATACAATGGAAGTTTGTGACTGTGCACTTTTACTGAAACAAATGATTGTCCATGCACATTAGAAGTTAGTGAGAGGAATACAGCCTCATAGTGCTTTCTAATAGCTATTGATCTCTTTTCTTGCTTTCTATGGAAGACATCATTAACAGTGTGAATGTGCACCCATGTGAGCCTGTGTGCACATGCAAACATTCAAGTGTGTTTGCATGCAGCACATGTTGCCTTTGAGTGTGAATTTGCACGGTAAAAATTTAAAAGGTGTGTATGGATAAGTGCAACCACTTGTGTTCCCATGATCTTTTGACAGTCTTGGCATGGGGCACCATTATAAAGGCCAAATGAGACACACGCTGTTACTCTAGCCTTGTGTTCCATTCTCTTCTCTGTAGGTCAGAATGTCCTGCACCATTTCTATGTTCATTTATTTACCTCCTCTGTTCACTCTAACTCTGCTCACCTCTCACACCCTTTAAATGAGCCTTCATGTGCAATCTCTGCACCACAGTGAAGCCAGACAAAAGAAACCCTGGACACACTGTGGATTATTTGGGTTTGGCATACAGGTTAATGTAAAATGCTGCACTCATGTGCAATAGTGTTTGAAGGCTCTCATCGCTTACTAGTAATTAAAATCTAAGCACACAAACAACAAGCAAAAACGAAAGCCCACCAATGTCAACTCTGAGTCACTAAACATCACCCACTCTCAATGTGGGGGAGGTGAAAATATTTGGTAAATGACATGGGGGTTTTTGAACACTACTGCACGGTGAACGGGTGCTCTCATGGGATCAAAAGTGACACCTGTATCAATAAAAGAGCAAAAGTTAAATGGCATCTTGATAAAAAAAAAGTGATGCTTTACTGTAAAGAAACACCATGTTATACAGAAAGGTCACCGGGGCTACAGCTGTATTTGTCTACAAGAACTAACAAAGATTTAATTCACTGATACAAAATACTTAACAGTCAATGCAATAAACTGGCCTTGTAAAGATAAGTGTGGCACCACTGTATGTTGTTATTGCAAGGTTATGTTCCCTCCACTGTTCAGTTTGTCTCTGTTGCACAATGAAAAATAGCATGCACATAATGCAAACATTTGAAGTATGCGCATATGAAATTGGAAGAATCCATAAGATGTTATGTCACTTCTGCCCCTCATTAGTTTTCTCTTGCGTGTGTTATATGAGCCTCAAACTCAAATTAACACTTATTGTAACAATTCAATAGATACAGCTGTAAAATCTATTAGCTACAAACTACAGTTTTACCATAAAAAACTACAAATTCTCTGTCTTTCTTTGCCACTTGACTTTCCCAACTTTTTGGGGGTATAGTGGGCATCAAACTCAAGATTTGTTTGCATTTTCAAAAGGCATGGAAGTTGTGCGCAAACATCCAAATATGCTGACAAATTAGACATTCAAGTTTTTGCTTTTAATTGTCTTATTTTACCCCAGATGTTAAATAAGCTGTTGCAAGCGCTGATGCACAATGAACCTACTGTATTCAGGTCAAATTAGATTGTAGTGTCTTGGTAAATGATGTTCCCAAGTATGTAAAATCAACAATGAAATTACACAACTCTGGCGAGCTGATGTAACATGTAAAGAGAAACTAGCATAACATTATTTCTCACTACAACATGCAGACATCCCCTACTTAAAATGAGGAAGTGGCATTGTTTTACACATGGATCAATGATAGTTAAGGTTGTTCAATTTGCATGAGACCAAAGATGAGCTGTTTGTGAAATCAATAAAAAAAAAGGAGGGGGGAGGGGGGGGGGGGGGTACAGAAGGTGGCTTCTTGGAAGCAGTTAAGGGATGACTTTCCAGTCTTATATAAGAGGCTGCCCTTCATCCAGCAGGGGATATTATGTACTATATCACTGAAAAGGCTAACAGGTCACTAATAATTACGTAATAATCCAGGTATCAAGAGAGCCATAATTCATGTTTGTTCTGAAACTCACAGACTGTTCAAAATGAAGTTTTTATATTATTTCCTTTTCCCCTCTCAACCTTATTTGGTTTCAAGCGGATTAATACCGGCAGTTCCAAACATAGACAAACCTTTACACCAGCCGAGTGCTCAGCAGGTCGGTGATGTCACAGAAAGGCATGCCATCATGATCCAGAGCTGGCAAGTGATTGCACTGCACTGCATTCCAGCACCACTTGACCCTTTCCATAATGGAGAGGGGATCCAGCTCTAAAGAACACAGACAGAGATCATACGCTAGCCGTCCCCCATGTTCTCTCATTCATCCTCCATGGTCAGGTGACACCATGTGACAAGACAATACTCTCATCTATTCACATCATGTGCTGCAGAGAACTCGACCAAAGCAACTCTGCATGAATGTTGTTGACAAGGACTGCTTGAGTTTTTTTTTTTTTTAATTCTTTTTGAATCCAAAACATGTTGTAATATGCTATCAGTCATGTAACTTGAGTACAGTGACTTACACAAGCTGTGATGGATCATGTTTGTATTCTGATATGATCAATTTGGGCCATCTTTTTACAAACATCTACAGCAAATAGTTTTCTGCCAGAAATTATTGCACACACTTGTAGAGACCTTCGTAGAAAAAGTTATGGAGTAAATAAAAGACAGAGCTGAGCAAATGGACAAAATTTTGCACAAATAGAATATATATATATATATATATATATATATATATATATATATATATATATACATACATACATATATAAGGGCTGTCAGTTTAAGTCATTAATTAGATTGATTAATTAATTAGACTGCAAATCAATGCATTAAAAAATGATTGCAATTAATTAAGTGTGCCAATTCAATGCACGAGCAGTTTAAATTCGGCCCACTGAATGGCCCGGGCGGTGGGTGGCGGTAATGCACCTCAAGCTTTTTGCCAACCGCATATAAACGTCAGAAAAAGAAGAAAGACGTGTCAGCAAGTCACTGTACAGAACTTCATTCGCTGTGTTGGAGTAGGGTTGCATGGAAAACTGAAAAGGACTGCGGCCCTCAAGGACCATTGTTCCCCACGACTGCTTTAGCAGATATGAGATTAAAATGGGATTGATTAAAGACTTTGAAATTAATCAGATTTTTTTTTAATTTCGCCTAACAGTCCTAATATATTTATAGATATATACATATATATATATATAGATATATGTATATGTATGTATATGTATATATGTGTATATATAGTCTTCAATTGAAATTCACTCTTTAAATTAGGTTAAAGGACCTTTTGCAACATTGAATGACTTTAAAAATGTCCATCTTGAAGCTCTTTAACCTGCCTCTCTGGTATAGCTTCTGCCCCCTTTGTCGTTTAAGCTTTTTTAAAACTGCTGGAGGAATTTTTGCTGGAAAGTTTAAAACAGCTCATGGTTTTTATTTTCACCCAAGCTTTTGTCTGTTTTTTTTGGATCTGCTCTTCAGATAATTATTCAGCTAAAACACACACAAGCTTCCCTATAAACCCAGTTTTCATACACTGGATAACACAGTCTGGTGTAAAAAGTACTAATCTGATGGTTTCAACATTCTGTGGTACATTTAGTGCCTCCAGTCCCACAGCATGATAGAACAGCTTTCTGGTGTTCTGGTGGGGGTTGGAATAATAATCCTTCCAACAAGTCAAGTAAATGCACTTTCAAGTAAAGTCAAGTAAAGTCACTTTCTGTGCAGGGTTGGCAATAACTGTAATTAACCCCTCAAAGACAGGATTGAAATCACTACAAACCTCTCAAAGACTCTCCAGTTAGTTTCCATCTGCAATTTGGAAAAAAAGGGGCCAAATTCAAGAAAGAATGACAAGCAGAGCCCTAAGATGACAGACAATAGGAGCCAGGCTCCAGAGAGTACTACTTTAGTTATGGCATTTATTCATCTACCAAGTATTTGCTGACCTCTGCTGGCCAGGGTTGAGTAACTCTTCAGTGCTCATGAAAACATCAACATTCAGCTGCAGCAAGTTGTCCTGGAGGAAGATCTACATTATACAAAATTCCTAGAATTCAATATCAAACACCCAACTTCTGTGACATTTGCCAAGAATTCACACCTGTCTTGATGAAAAACATTATAGCCAAAAAAGCATATAGTGAGTTAATGTAATTATTGATTTAGATGGAAATTGGTGTAATGACCTGAAACTCCAGGTCAGAAAAGGTTTGCTCAACTCTTCTCGGAAGCATGAATTTGCGTTTTGTTGTAATTGGCCCCAGTAAGCACTTCTAGTAAAGATATCCACAGCAAATTGAAGAGTGTTTAAGCTGTTCTGCTGGCTGTTGTTGCCGTCACACACTTTCCCAGAATCCTCCGGCTTCCTAATCATTAAGTGTTGATTTATGGCAGGCTGCCGACTTTAAAGCAGCCAATTGTGGAACTGAAATGCATCTGCCTCTGCATCGCCTGATGTTTCCTGCTCTTCCCCCTCCCCCTTACCTCGCATTATTGGAAAAGAGTGCAGATCTTTATCAGGAAATAGAGACTGTTCATGCAGAAAGAAATACACTCATTTCATTTCTACATTATGCAAGCAAGATACGAGAATCAAAGGAATTTACAGTCTATTGCTTGGATCAATAAACCTGATTGCCCCAAACAGTATTATTGTTTCATGTTTACTTGAATGCAGAATGCTTTCTAGTAAAGTGAAAGCTGTGTGGTAATTTCCCCTCAAGTGCATTTATAGGATTTTGTTGCTCACACAAATAAAATGCAACCACCCTCACTACAGCTCGTATTTCTTTTATTGTCAGTCCTGAAAGGTCAAATACTGTAGAACAATGGCAAACTTGTTTGGCACAACATGAAACCAGCGCACCATTCTGCAGTCATGATGTTGGACAGGTAAAGAAAAGAAAAAAAGAATAATAAGACAAAAGAGATTTGCTTGGTTAGTGCAGAATAATGAAGCGCTGTTTTAGCTGTTCATTGACAGCTAAAATCAAGTCTGAAAATGATTTGGATAAAGAAATGTCTTCTTGCCTGTCTCTCTTTCTAATTATAGCTTTCTCTTCCTTGTGATTGTCACACTTATCACTTACAGTAATTGTCATTTGATTTTCCAAAAACTGAGAAAAAAATAAATATTATACACGCAACCCCCCATACACAGGATATGCTCAGCATTCAGTTAAAATGATAAACAGTAGTAAGGAATAGGTTTCCTCAAGTTGCTATTTGATAAGCTAAGAAAGAGAGAAAAAAACAAAAAAAAACACACAACAAAAGTGAACAGGATAGTTGGAAATGAAATATATGACATTTTGAGTTTAAATACAACCATGCCCCCCCCCCCCCCCCCCCCCCCCCCCCCCCCCCCCCCCCCCCCCGCCAAAAAAAACAGTGCCTCCTTGTGGTGATTCTGAAGACCAAAACAACAAAATTCATATCATTGGAGAGAAATTAGCCTAGTTAGAAAACGGTAATAAATTATTTCAAAAATGTAACTTTTGCCACATGCAAATGTGTATTTAAATCCATACACAAATATCAAGAAATTTGAAAACCTTGAACATGCACACATTAAAAACTGCAAAAACATTCATATTTTACACATTTTTTACCATCAACATTTCCATGTATACAAAGAAATGATCAAATGTGTGCATGCAGCGCCTGAGGTGCATAGATCAGATTACATTTGTGCATGCCTCAGCTTGTGAGCATGGATGTAGAAATTTACTACTCCTGTCTTGTGTATACTGTTGACTCCTCACTGTTTCACAAATACATGCTTTTACAGCAAATTAAAATATTTTGTCTGAAAATTTGTGTGATGCCACTCTATTTCTATAACTGTGTTTTCAGTTTTGCTCTTCAGTGTTCTGTACATGCTTGGTAGTGTTCGGCCGAAAGGAGTTGTGTTTATTCAATGAAAGGTGTGTGTGTCATGTGAAAATATGGTGTTTACCAAATGAAAACATGAATTCTATTTTGTGAACATGTTAGGAGATTTTAAGGCAGAGTTGTTTTGCAAAGGGATGCCAGGGTTTAGCAATTTGTGTGTGAAGTTTTGAAAAAAAAAAAAACGTAAAATTTTGAAAAACTGTTTTAGCAATCGAAAAAAACTGTATTGCATAACAGCCACTGTGAATGCACCAATGCAAAAACTATTAAACTGGGATGCATATTGACAAAACCCTGTGAAAGGGACTAGAGGCAGGAATAAAAAAACAAACAAATATGCATGTCCATTTTTTTAATGCTAATGGGTGATAAAGCGCTGAATACCAAAAAGAACGAGCCCACCCACGTCTCTCTCCGTTGCTTTGAACAGGCTGTGTGCTTCAAAATGTGCTGCAATTCGGTGGCCAAATTTCCCGCACTGCCCTGTGGATGTGATGTCAAATGACGCTGCACCCGCATCCCTGACAGTTTTGATACAGGAAGAAGACGGTCGCGGTAAATTCAAACAGTGGGCACGTTTAGATAGACTTTTTCCACTTTCGGTACGAAATCATTCTGATTGAGGATTTTAGGGCAGCTGTTTACATGGGAACTAATTCACTCAGATCTGGTGTGAACATGCACCAACATTTATTCAGAATAATTCTGTCCAACATGCGCAGAATAATGTAAATCAAGTTATTTATTAAAGACAAAGGTCTACAAACTGATCATCACGGTTGTTGTGGTTTCTGCAGGACTTAATTCAGCAGCTGATCCTCAGGTGCTCCTGCTGTACAAAGAGAAAAAGAGACAGAATTTGAATTAAAAACTAACTTTCCGTTGCTGTCCGAGGAATTACGTTGTTCACCGCCATCTGTCAAAGTGAGGAAACGTCACTTGTTGCACGTTAACGTCTTGTCGAAGCATGCGCTGTAAGAGCGCAACCTCACAACTTTCCGATTCAGCGTTTACATGATACCCCGTTCGGTTTGGGGAAAGGAATATTCTACCCCTGTGAAACCGAATGAAAATTCATTTGGTTCAGCACTATTCGTTCGGAAAGAGGTGTTTACATGGAACATTTTCATTCCGAAAGAGCTATTAAACCGAAAGCAATCGGTATATTTGGGTCCATGTAAACCCAGCTACTGTAAGCGATAGTTATGGATTCTTCTGCCGTCAGCAAACGATCCAGATCAACTGAAAGACACTAAAAAGTGTGACTACGAAGAAAAAGCTTAGTAAACAACATTACAGCTTCAGTTTGTGCACGCTTCCTTGACGGCTTGGCTTGTGGCTGCAGCTACCTGAAGCACCAGTCGCAGCAGTCGTAAGTTTCATTTCTTAATCTTGCCTCTAGTCCCTTTAAAGAAACAAAGAATGATTCAAAA